>JASFAV010000022.1:5179833-5238790 GCA_030765085.1 Allium cepa
TGGGATCCGGTGCTTTAGTGCTGGTATGATCGCACCCGTCAGAAATTGGATTGGAAGATTACTAATGCCGCAGTTCGAATGCGCAGAACGGTTTCAATAACGTTTAAAAACGCAAATAAAAATGAAAAACAAAGACGGATAATTTCGGGAAAGAAGGAACGGAAAGAAGACAACGGTGAGGAATCGAATAGGACGATACGGTTCAAATGGCGCCGACGGCTAGTTATTTGGATTTACGGATTGAAAGATAGAGCATTTTTCGCGTAGGGTGAGCAAATAGTAAAAACGCAGATAAAAATGAAAAACAAAGACGGATAATTTCGGAAAAAAAGGAACGGAAAGAAGACAACGTTGAGGAATCGAATAGAAAATCGGATCGAAGTGAAAAGAAAAGAAACGAAAATTAAAAGGGGACTGCGAACGAGAAGAAGCAAAAAGGAGTGCAACACGAGGACTTCCCAGGAGGTCACCCATCCTAGTACTACTCTCGCCCAAGCACGCTTAACTTCGGAGTTCTGATGGGATCCGGTGCTTTAGTGCTGGTATGATCGCACCCGTCAAAAATTGGATTGGAAGATTACTAATGCCGCAGTTCGAATGCGCAGAACGGTTTCAATAACGTTTAAAAACGCAAATAAAAATGAAAAACAAAGACGGATAATTTCGGGAAAGAAGGAACGGAAAGAAGACAACGGTGAGGAATCGAATAGGACGATACGGTTCAAATGGCGCCGACGGCTAGTTATTTGGATTTACGGATTGAAAGATAGAGCATTTTTCGCGTAGGGTGAGCAAATAGTAAAAACGCAGATAAAAATGAAAAACAAAGACGGATAATTTCGGAAAAAAAGGAACGGAAAGAAGACAACGTTGAGGAATCGAATAGAAAATCGGATCGAAGTGAAAAGAAAAGAAACGAAAATTAAAAGGGGACTGCGAACGAGAAGAAGCAAAAAGGAGTGCAACACGAGGACTTCCCAGGAGGTCACCCATCCTAGTACTACTCTCGCCCAAGCACGCTTAACTTCGGAGTTCTGATGGGATCCGGTGCTTTAGTGCTGGTATGATCGCACCCGTCAGAAATTGGATTGGAAGATTACTAATGCCGCAGTTCGAATGCGCAGAACGGTTTCAATAACGTTTAAAAACGCAAATAAAAATGAAAAACAAAGACGGATAATTTCGGGAAAGAAGGAACGGAAAGAAGACAACGGTGAGGAATCGAATAGGACGATACGGTTCAAATGGCGCCGACGGCTAGTTATTTGGATTTACGGATTGAAAGATAGAGCATTTTTCGCGTAGGGTGAGCAAATAGTAAAAACGCAGATAAAAATGAAAAACAAAGACGGATAATTTCGGAAAAAAAGGAACGGAAAGAAGACAACGTTGAGGAATCGAATAGAAAATCGGATCGAAGTGAAAAGAAAAGAAACGAAAATTAAAAGGGGACTGCGAACGAGAAGAAGCAAAAAGGAGTGCAACACGAGGACTTCCCAGGAGGTCACCCATCCTAGTACTACTCTCGCCCAAGCACGCTTAACTTCGGAGTTCTGATGGGATCCGGTGCTTTAGTGCTGGTATGATCGCACCCGTCAGAAATTGGATTGGAAGATTACTAATGCCGCAGTTCGAATGCGCAGAACGGTTTCAATAACGTTTAAAAACGCAAATAAAAATGAAAAACAAAGACGGATAATTTCGGGAAAGAAGGAACGGAAAGAAGACAACGGTGAGGAATCGAATAGGACGATACGGTTCAAATGGCGCCGACGGCTAGTTATTTGGATTTACGGATTGAAAGATAGAGCATTTTTCGCGTAGGGTGAGCAAATAGTAAAAACGCAGATAAAAATGAAAAACAAAGACGGATAATTTCGGAAAAAAAGGAACGGAAAGAAGACAACGTTGAGGAATCGAATAGAAAATCGGATCGAAGTGAAAAGAAAAGAAACGAAAATTAAAAGGGGACTGCGAACGAGAAGAAGCAAAAAGGAGTGCAACACGAGGACTTCCCAGGAGGTCACCCATCCTAGTACTACTCTCGCCCAAGCACGCTTAACTTCGGAGTTCTGATGGGATCCGGTGCTTTAGTGCTGGTATGATCGCACCCGTCAGAAATTGGATTGGAAGATTACTAATGCCGCAGTTCGAATGCGCAGAACGGTTTCAATAACGTTTAAAAACGCAAATAAAAATGAAAAACAAAGACGGATAATTTCGGGAAAGAAGGAACGGAAAGAAGACAACGGTGAGGAATCGAATAGGACGATACGGTTCAAATGGCGCCGACGGCTAGTTATTTGGATTTACGGATTGAAAGATAGAGCATTTTTCGCGTAGGGTGAGCAAATAGTAAAAACGCAGATAAAAATGAAAAACAAAGACGGATAATTTCGGAAAAAAAGGAACGGAAAGAAGACAACGTTGAGGAATCGAATAGAAAATCGGATCGAAGTGAAAAGAAAAGAAACGAAAATTAAAAGGGGACTGCGAACGAGAAGAAGCAAAAAGGAGTGCAACACGAGGACTTCCCAGGAGGTCACCCATCCTAGTACTACTCTCGCCCAAGCACGCTTAACTTCGGAGTTCTGATGGGATCCGGTGCTTTAGTGCTGGTATGATCGCACCCGTCAGAAATTGGATTGGAAGATTACTAATGCCGCAGTTCGAATGCGCAGAACGGTTTCAATAACGTTTAAAAACGCAAATAAAAATGAAAAACAAAGACGGATAATTTCGGGAAAGAAGGAACGGAAAGAAGACAACGGTGAGGAATCGAATAGGACGATACGGTTCAAATGGCGCCGACGGCTAGTTATTTGGATTTACGGATTGAAAGATAGAGCATTTTTCGCGTAGGGTGGGCAAATAGTAAAAACGCAGATAAAAATGAAAAACAAAGACGGATAATTTCGGAAAAAAAGGAACGGAAAGAAGACAACGTTGAGGAATCGAATAGAAAATCGGATCGAAGTGAAAAGAAAAGAAACGAAAATTAAAAGGGGACTGCGAACGAGAAGAAGCAAAAAGGAGTGCAACACGAGGACTTCCCAGGAGGTCACCCATCCTAGTACTACTCTCGCCCAAGCACGCTTAACTTCGGAGTTCTGATGGGATCCGGTGCTTTAGTGCTGGTATGATCGCACCCGTCAGAAATTGGATTGGAAGATTACTAATGCCGCAGTTCGAATGCGCAGAACGGTTTCAATAACGTTTAAAAACGCAAATAAAAATGAAAAACAAAGACGGATAATTTCGGGAAAGAAGGAACGGAAAGAAGACAACGGTGAGGAATCGAATAGGACGATACGGTTCAAATGGCGCCGACGGCTAGTTATTTGGATTTACGGATTGAAAGATAGAGCATTTTTCGCGTAGGGTGGGCAAATAGTAAAAACGCAGATAAAAATGAAAAACAAAGACGGATAATTTCGGAAAAAAAGGAACGGAAAGAAGACAACGTTGAGGAATCGAATAGAAAATCGGATCGAAGTGAAAAGAAAAGAAACGAAAATTAAAAGGGGACTGCGAACGAGAAGAAGCAAAAAGGAGTGCAACACGAGGACTTCCCAGGAGGTCACCCATCCTAGTACTACTCTCGCCCAAGCACGCTTAACTTCGGAGTTCTGATGGGATCCGGTGCTTTAGTGCTGGTATGATCGCACCCGTCAGAAATTGGATTGGAAGATTACTAATGCCGCAGTTCGAATGCGCAGAACGGTTTCAATAACGTTTAAAAACGCAAATAAAAATGAAAAACAAAGACGGATAATTTCGGGAAAGAAGGAACGGAAAGAAGACAACGGTGAGGAATCGAATAGGACGATACGGTTCAAATGGCGCCGACGGCTAGTTATTTGGATTTACGGATTGAAAGATAGAGCATTTTTCGCGTAGGGTGGGCAAATAGTAAAAACGCAGATAAAAATGAAAAACAAAGACGGATAATTTCGGAAAAAAAGGAACGGAAAGAAGACAACGTTGAGGAATCGAATAGAAAATCGGATCGAAGTGAAAAGAAAAGAAACGAAAATTAAAAGGGGACTGCGAACGAGAAGAAGCAAAAAGGAGTGCAACACGAGGACTTCCCAGGAGGTCACCCATCCTAGTACTACTCTCGCCCAAGCACGCTTAACTTCGGAGTTCTGATGGGATCCGGTGCTTTAGTGCTGGTATGATCGCACCCGTCAGAAATTGGATTGGAAGATTACTAATGCCGCAGTTCGAATGCGCAGAACGGTTTCAATAACGTTTAAAAACGCAAATAAAAATGAAAAACAAAGACGGATAATTTCGGGAAAGAAGGAACGGAAAGAAGACAACGGTGAGGAATCGAATAGGACGATACGGTTCAAATGGCGCCGACGGCTAGTTATTTGGATTTACGGATTGAAAGATAGAGCATTTTTCGCGTAGGGTGGGCAAATAGTAAAAACGCAGATAAAAATGAAAAACAAAGACGGATAATTTCGGAAAAAAAGGAACGGAAAGAAGACAACGTTGAGGAATCGAATAGAAAATCGGATCGAAGTGAAAAGAAAAGAAACGAAAATTAAAAGGGGACTGCGAACGAGAAGAAGCAAAAAGGAGTGCAACACGAGGACTTCCCAGGAGGTCACCCATCCTAGTACTACTCTCGCCCAAGCACGCTTAACTTCGGAGTTCTGATGGGATCCGGTGCTTTAGTGCTGGTATGATCGCACCCGTCAGAAATTGGATTGGAAGATTACTAATGCCGCAGTTCGAATGCGCAGAACGGTTTCAATAACGTTTAAAAACGCAAATAAAAATGAAAAACAAAGACGGATAATTTCGGGAAAGAAGGAACGGAAAGAAGACAACGGTGAGGAATCGAATAGGACGATACGGTTCAAATGGCGCCGACGGCTAGTTATTTGGATTTACGGATTGAAAGATAGAGCATTTTTCGCGTAGGGTGGGCAAATAGTAAAAACGCAGATAAAAATGAAAAACAAAGACGGATAATTTCGGAAAAAAAGGAACGGAAAGAAGACAACGTTGAGGAATCGAATAGAAAATCGGATCGAAGTGAAAAGAAAAGAAACGAAAATTAAAAGGGGACTGCGAACGAGAAGAAGCAAAAAGGAGTGCAACACGAGGACTTCCCAGGAGGTCACCCATCCTAGTACTACTCTCGCCCAAGCACGCTTAACTTCGGAGTTCTGATGGGATCCGGTGCTTTAGTGCTGGTATGATCGCACCCGTCAGAAATTGGATTGGAAGATTACTAATGCCGCAGTTCGAATGCGCAGAACGGTTTCAATAACGTTTAAAAACGCAAATAAAAATGAAAAACAAAGACGGATAATTTCGGGAAAGAAGGAACGGAAAGAAGACAACGGTGAGGAATCGAATAGGACGATACGGTTCAAATGGCGCCGACGGCTAGTTATTTGGATTTACGGATTGAAAGATAGAGCATTTTTCGCGTAGGGTGAGCAAATAGTAAAAACGCAGATAAAAATGAAAAACAAAGACGGATAATTTCGGAAAAAAAGGAACGGAAAGAAGACAACGTTGAGGAATCGAATAGAAAATCGGATCGAAGTGAAAAGAAAAGAAACGAAAATTAAAAGGGGACTGCGAACGAGAAGAAGCAAAAAGGAGTGCAACACGAGGACTTCCCAGGAGGTCACCCATCCTAGTACTACTCTCGCCCAAGCACGCTTAACTTCGGAGTTCTGATGGGATCCGGTGCTTTAGTGCTGGTATGATCGCACCCGTCAGAAATTGGATTGGAAGATTACTAATGCCGCAGTTCGAATGCGCAGAACGGTTTCAATAACGTTTAAAAACGCAAATAAAAATGAAAAACAAAGACGGATAATTTCGGGAAAGAAGGAACGGAAAGAAGACAACGGTGAGGAATCGAATAGGACGATACGGTTCAAATGGCGCCGACGGCTAGTTATTTGGATTTACGGATTGAAAGATAGAGCATTTTTCGCGTAGGGTGAGCAAATAGTAAAAACGCAGATAAAAATGAAAAACAAAAACGGATAATTTCGGAAAAAAAGGAACGGAAAGAAGACAACGTTGAGGAATCGAATAGAAAATCGGATCGAAGTGAAAAGAAAAGAAACGAAAATTAAAAGGGGACTGCGAACGAGAAGAAGCAAAAAGGAGTGCAACACGAGGACTTCCCAGGAGGTCACCCATCCTAGTACTACTCTCGCCCAAGCACGCTTAACTTCGGAGTTCTGATGGGATCCGGTGCTTTAGTGCTGGTATGATCGCACCCGTCAGAAATTGAATTGGAAGATTACTAATGCCGCAGTTCGAATGCGCAGAACGGTTTCAATAACGTTTAAAAACGCAAATAAAAATGAAAAACAAAGACGGATAATTTCGGGAAAGAAGGAACGGAAAGAAGACAACGGTGAGGAATCGAATAGGACGATACGGTTCAAATGGCGCCGACGGCTAGTTATTTGGATTTACGGATTGAAAGATAGAGCATTTTTCGCGTAGGGTGGGCAAATAGTAAAAACGCAGATAAAAATGAAAAACAAAGACGGATAATTTCGGAAAAAAAGGAACGGAAAGAAGACAACGTTGAGGAATCGAATAGAAAATCGGATCGAAGTGAAAAGAAAAGAAACGAAAATTAAAAGGGGACTACGAACGAGAAGAAGCAAAAAGGAGTGCAACACGAGGACTTCCCAGGAGGTCACCCATCCTAGTACTACTCTCTCCCAAGCACGCTTAACTTCGGAGTTCTGATGGGATCCGGTGCTTTAGTGCTGGTATGATCGCACCCGTCAAAAATTGGATTGGAAGATTACTAATGCCGCAGTTCGAATGCGCAGAACGGTTTCAATAACGTTTAAAAACGCAAATAAAAATGAAAAACAAAGACGGATAATTTCGGGAAAGAAGGAACGGAAAGAAGACAACGGTGAGGAATCGAATAGGACGATACGGTTCAAATGGCGCCGACGGCTAGTTATTTGGATTTACGGATTGAAAGATAGAGCATTTTTCGCGTAGGGTGGGCAAATAGTAAAAACGCAGATAAAAATGAAAAACAAAGACGGATAATTTCGGAAAAAAAGGAACGGAAAGAAGACAACGTTGAGGAATCGAATAGAAAATCGGATCGAAGTGAAAAGAAAAGAAACGAAAATTAAAAGGGGACTGCGAACGAGAAGAAGCAAAAAGGAGTGCAACACGAGGACTTCCCAGGAGGTCACCCATCCTAGTACTACTCTCGCCCAAGCACGCTTAACTTCGGAGTTCTGATGGGATCCGGTGCTTTAGTGCTGGTATGATCGCACCCGTCAGAAATTGGATTGGAAGATTACTAATGCCGCAGTTCGAATGCGCAGAACGGTTTCAATAACGTTTAAAAACGCAAATAAAAATGAAAAACAAAGACGGATAATTTCGGGAAAGAAGGAACGGAAAGAAGACAACGGTGAGGAATCGAATAGGACGATACGGTTCAAATGGCGCCGACGGCTAGTTATTTGGATTTACGGATTGAAAGATAGAGCATTTTTCGCGTAGGGTGAGCAAATAGTAAAAACGCAGATAAAAATGAAAAACAAAGACGGATAATTTCGGAAAAAAAGAAACGGAAAGAAGACAACGTTGAGGAATCGAATAGAAAATCGGATCGAAGTGAAAAGAAAAGAAACGAAAATTAAAAGGGGACTGCGAACGAGAAGAAGCAAAAAGGAGTGCAACACGAGGACTTCCCAGGAGGTCACCCATCCTAGTACTACTCTCGCCCAAGCACGCTTAACTTCGGAGTTCTGATGGGATCCGGTGCTTTAGTGCTGGTATGATCGCACCCGTCAGAAATTGGATTGGAAGATTACTAATGCCGCAGTTCGAATGCGCAGAACGGTTTCAATAACGTTTAAAAACGCAAATAAAAATGAAAAACAAAGACGGATAATTTCGGGAAAGAAGGAACGGAAAGAAGACAACGGTGAGGAATCGAATAGGACGATACGGTTCAAATGGCGCCGACGGCTAGTTATTTGGATTTACGGATTGAAAGATAGAGCATTTTTCGCGTAGGGTGAGCAAATAGTAAAAACGCAGATAAAAATGAAAAACAAAGACGGATAATTTCGGAAAAAAAGGAACGGAAAGAAGACAACGTTGAGGAATCGAATAGAAAATCGGATCGAAGTGAAAAGAAAAGAAACGAAAATTAAAAGGGGACTGCGAACGAGAAGAAGCAAAAAGGAGTGCAACACGAGGACTTCCCAGGAGGTCACCCATCCTAGTACTACTCTCGCCCAAGCACGCTTAACTTCGGAGTTCTGATGGGATCCGGTGCTTTAGTGCTGGTATGATCGCACCCGTCAGAAATTGGATTGGAAGATTACTAATGCCGCAGTTCGAATGCGCAGAACGGTTTCAATAACGTTTAAAAACGCAAATAAAAATGAAAAACAAAGACGGATAATTTCGGGAAAGAAGGAACGGAAAGAAGACAACGGTGAGGAATCGAATAGGACGATACGGTTCAAATGGCGCCGACGGCTAGTTATTTGGATTTACGGATTGAAAGATAGAGCATTTTTCGCGTAGGGTGAGCAAATAGTAAAAACGCAGATAAAAATGAAAAACAAAGACGGATAATTTCGGAAAAAAAGGAACGGAAAGAAGACAACGTTGAGGAATCGAATAGAAAATCGGATCGAAGTGAAAAGAAAAGAAACGAAAATTAAAAGGGGACTGCGAACGAGAAGAAGCAAAAAGGAGTGCAACACGAGGACTTCCCAGGAGGTCACCCATCCTAGTACTACTCTCGCCCAAGCACGCTTAACTTCGGAGTTCTGATGGGATCCGGTGCTTTAGTGCTGGTATGATCGCACCCGTCAGAAATTGGATTGGAAGATTACTAATGCCGCAGTTCGAATGCGCAGAACGGTTTCAATAACGTTTAAAAACGCAAATAAAAATGAAAAACAAAGACGGATAATTTCGGGAAAGAAGGAACGGAAAGAAGACAACGGTGAGGAATCGAATAGGACGATACGGTTCAAATGGCGCCGACGGCTAGTTATTTGGATTTACGGATTGAAAGATAGAGCATTTTTCGCGTAGGGTGGGCAAATAGTAAAAACGCAGATAAAAATGAAAAACAAAGACGGATAATTTCGGAAAAAAAGGAACGGAAAGAAGACAACGTTGAGGAATCGAATAGAAAATCGGATCGAAGTGAAAAGAAAAGAAACGAAAATTAAAAGGGGACTGCGAACGAGAAGAAGCAAAAAGGAGTGCAACACGAGGACTTCCCAGGAGGTCACCCATCCTAGTACTACTCTCGCCCAAGCACGCTTAACTTCGGAGTTCTGATGGGATCCGGTGCTTTAGTGCTGGTATGATCGCACCCGTCAGAAATTGGATTGGAAGATTACTAATGCCGCAGTTCGAATGCGCAGAACGGTTTCAATAACGTTTAAAAACGCAAATAAAAATGAAAAACAAAGACGGATAATTTCGGGAAAGATGGAACGGAAAGAAGACAACGGTGAGGAATCGAATAGGACGATACGGTTCAAATGGCGCCGACGGCTAGTTATTTGGATTTACGGATTGAAAGATAGAGCATTTTTCGCGTAGGGTGGGCAAATAGTAAAAACGCAGATAAAAATGAAAAACAAAGACGGATAATTTCGGAAAAAAAGGAACGGAAAGAAGACAACGTTGAGGAATCGAATAGAAAATCGGATCGAAGTGAAAAGAAAAGAAACGAAAATTAAAAGGGGACTGCGAACGAGAAGAAGCAAAAAGGAGTGCAACACGAGGACTTCCCAGGAGGTCACCCATCCTAGTACTACTCTCGCCCAAGCACGCTTAACTTCGGAGTTCTGATGGGATCCGGTGCTTTAGTGCTGGTATGATCGCACCCGTCAGAAATTGGATTGGAAGATTACTAATGCCGCAGTTCGAATGCGCAGAACGGTTTCAATAACGTTTAAAAACGCAAATAAAAATGAAAAACAAAGACGGATAATTTCGGGAAAGAAGGAACGGAAAGAAGACAACGGTGAGGAATCGAATAGGACGATACGGTTCAAATGGCGCCGACGGCTAGTTATTTGGATTTACGGATTGAAAGATAGAGCATTTTTCGCGTAGGGTGAGCAAATAGTAAAAACGCAGATAAAAATGAAAAACAAAGACGGATAATTTCGGAAAAAAAGGAACGGAAAGAAGACAACGTTGAGGAATCGAATAGAAAATCGGATCGAAGTGAAAAGAAAAGAAACGAAAATTAAAAGGGGACTGCGAACGAGAAGAAGCAAAAAGGAGTGCAACACGAGGACTTCCCAGGAGGTCACCCATCCTAGTACTACTCTCGCCCAAGCACGCTTAACTTCGGAGTTCTGATGGGATCCGGTGCTTTAGTGCTGGTATGATCGCACCCGTCAGAAATTGGATTGGAAGATTACTAATGCCGCAGTTCGAATGCGCAGAACGGTTTCAATAACGTTTAAAAACGCAAATAAAAATGAAAAACAAAGACGGATAATTTCGGGAAAGAAGGAACGGAAAGAAGACAACGGTGAGGAATCGAATAGGACGATACGGTTCAAATGGCGCCGACGGCTAGTTATTTGGATTTACGGATTGAAAGATAGAGCATTTTTCGCGTAGGGTGAGCAAATAGTAAAAACGCAGATAAAAATGAAAAACAAAGACGGATAATTTCGGAAAAAAAGGAACGGAAAGAAGACAACGTTGAGGAATCGAATAGAAAATCGGATCGAAGTGAAAAGAAAAGAAACGAAAATTAAAAGGGGACTGCGAACGAGAAGAAGCAAAAAGGAGTGCAACACGAGGACTTCCCAGGAGGTCACCCATCCTAGTACTACTCTCGCCCAAGCACGCTTAACTTCGGAGTTCTGATGGGATCCGGTGCTTTAGTGCTGGTATGATCGCACCCGTCAGAAATTGGATTGGAAGATTACTAATGCCGCAGTTCGAATGCGCAGAACGGTTTCAATAACGTTTAAAAACGCAAATAAAAATGAAAAACAAAGACGGATAATTTCGGGAAAGAAGGAACGGAAAGAAGACAACGGTGAGGAATCGAATAGGACGATACGGTTCAAATGGCGCCGACGGCTAGTTATTTGGATTTACGGATTGAAAGATAGAGCATTTTTCGCGTAGGGTGAGCAAATAGTAAAAACGCAGATAAAAATGAAAAACAAAAACGGATAATTTCGGAAAAAAAGGAACGGAAAGAAGACAACGTTGAGGAATCGAATAGAAAATCGGATCGAAGTGAAAAGAAAAGAAACGAAAATTAAAAGGGGACTGCGAACGAGAAGAAGCAAAAAGGAGTGCAACACGAGGACTTCCCAGGAGGTCACCCATCCTAGTACTACTCTCGCCCAAGCACGCTTAACTTCGGAGTTCTGATGGGATCCGGTGCTTTAGTGCTGGTATGATCGCACCCGTCAGAAATTGAATTGGAAGATTACTAATGCCGCAGTTCGAATGCGCAGAACGGTTTCAATAACGTTTAAAAACGCAAATAAAAATGAAAAACAAAGACGGATAATTTCGGGAAAGAAGGAACGGAAAGAAGACAACGGTGAGGAATCGAATAGGACGATACGGTTCAAATGGCGCCGACGGCTAGTTATTTGGATTTACGGATTGAAAGATAGAGCATTTTTCGCGTAGGGTGGGCAAATAGTAAAAACGCAGATAAAAATGAAAAACAAAGACGGATAATTTCGGAAAAAAAGGAACGGAAAGAAGACAACGTTGAGGAATCGAATAGAAAATCGGATCGAAGTGAAAAGAAAAGAAACGAAAATTAAAAGGGGACTACGAACGAGAAGAAGCAAAAAGGAGTGCAACACGAGGACTTCCCAGAAGGTCACCCATCCTAGTACTACTCTCTCCCAAGCACGCTTAACTTCGGAGTTCTGATGGGATCCGGTGCTTTAGTGCTGGTATGATCGCACCCGTCAGAAATTGGATTGGAAGATTACTAATGCCGCAGTTCGAATGCGCAGAACGGTTTCAATAACGTTTAAAAACGCAAATAAAAATGAAAAACAAAGACGGATAATTTCGGGAAAGAAGGAACGGAAAGAAGACAACGGTGAGGAATCGAATAGGACGATACGGTTCAAATGGCGCCGACGGCTAGTTATTTGGATTTACGGATTGAAAGATAGAGCATTTTTCGCGTAGGGTGGGCAAATAGTAAAAACGCAGATAAAAATGAAAAACAAAGACGGATAATTTCGGAAAAAAAGGAACGGAAAGAAGACAACGTTGAGGAATCGAATAGAAAATCGGATCGAAGTGAAAAGAAAAGAAACGAAAATTAAAAGGGGACTGCGAACGAGAAGAAGCAAAAAGGAGTGCAACACGAGGACTTCCCAGGAGGTCACCCATCCTAGTACTACTCTCGCCCAAGCACGCTTAACTTCGGAGTTCTGATGGGATCCGGTGCTTTAGTGCTGGTATGATCGCACCCGTCAGAAATTGAATTGGAAGATTACTAATGCCGCAGTTCGAATGCGCAGAACGGTTTCAATAACGTTTAAAAACGCAAATAAAAATGAAAAACAAAGACGGATAATTTCGGGAAAGAAGGAACGGAAAGAAGACAACGGTGAGGAATCGAATAGGACGATACGGTTCAAATGGCGCCGACGGCTAGTTATTTGGATTTACGGATTGAAAGATAGAGCATTTTTCGCGTAGGGTGAGCAAATAGTAAAAACGCAGATAAAAATGAAAAACAAAGACGGATAATTTCGGAAAAAAAGAAACGGAAAGAAGACAACGTTGAGGAATCGAATAGAAAATCGGATCGAAGTGAAAAGAAAAGAAACGAAAATTAAAAGGGGACTGCGAACGAGAAGAAGCAAAAAGGAGTGCAACACGAGGACTTCCCAGGAGGTCACCCATCCTAGTACTACTCTCGCCCAAGCACGCTTAACTTCGGAGTTCTGATGGGATCCGATGCTTTAGTGCTGGTATGATCGCACCCGTCAGAAATTGGATTGGAAGATTACTAATGCCGCAGTTCGAATGCGCAGAACGGTTTCAATAACGTTTAAAAACGCAAATAAAAATGAAAAACAAAGACGGATAATTTCGGGAAAGAAGGAACAGAAAGAAGACAACGGTGTGGAATCGAATAGGACGATACGGTTCAAATGGCGCCGACGGCTAGTTATTTGGATTTACGGATTGAAAGATAGAGCATTTTTCGCGTAGGGTGGGCAAATAGTAAAAACGCAGATAAAAATGAAAAACAAAGACGGATAATTTCGGAAAAAAAGGAACGGAAAGAAGACAACGTTGAGGAATCGAATAGAAAATCGGATCGAAGTGAAAAGAAAAGAAACGAAAATTAAAAGGGGACTGCGAACGAGAAGAAGCAAAAAGGAGTGCAACACGAGGACTTCCCAGGAGGTCACCCATCCTAGTACTACTCTCGCCCAAGCACGCTTAACTTCGGAGTTCTGATGGGATCCGGTGCTTTAGTGCTGGTATGATCGCACCCGTCAGAAATTGGATTGGAAGATTACTAATGCCGCAGTTCGAATGCGCAGAACGGTTTCAATAACGTTTAAAAACGCAAATAAAAATGAAAAACAAAGACGGATAATTTCGGGAAAGAAGGAACGGAAAGAAGACAACGGTGAGGAATCGAATAGGACGATACGGTTCAAATGGCGCCGACGGCTAGTTATTTGGATTTACGGATTGAAAGATAGAGCATTTTTCGCGTAGGGTGGGCAAATAGTAAAAACGCAGATAAAAATGAAAAACAAAGACGGATAATTTCGGAAAAAAAGGAACGGAAAGAAGACAACGTTGAGGAATCGAATAGAAAATCGGATCGAAGTGAAAAGAAAAGAAACGAAAATTAAAAGGGGACTGCGAACGAGAAGAAGCAAAAAGGAGTGCAACACGAGGACTTCCCAGGAGGTCACCCATCCTAATACTACTCTCGCCCAAGCACGCTTAACTTCGGAGTTCTGATGGGATCCGGTGCTTTAGTGCTGGTATGATCGCACCCGTCAGAAATTGGATTGGAAGATTACTAATGCCGCAGTTCGAATGCGCAGAACGGTTTCAATAACGTTTAAAAACGCAAATAAAAATGAAAAACAAAGACGGATAATTTCGGGAAAGAAGGAACGGAAAGAAGACAACGGTGAGGAATCGAATAGGACGATACGGTTCAAATGGCGCCGACGGCTAGTTATTTGGATTTACGGATTGAAAGATAGAGCACTTTTCGCGTAGGGTGGGCAAATAGTAAAAACGCAGATAAAAATGAAAAACAAAGACGGATAATTTCGGAAAAAAAGGAACGGAAAGAAGACAACGTTGAGGAATCGAATAGAAAATCGGATCGAAGTGAAAAGAAAAGAAACGAAAATTAAAAGGGGACTGCGAACGAGAAGAAGCAAAAAGGAGTGCAACACGAGGACTTCCCAGGAGGTCACCCATCCTAGTACTACTCTCGCCCAAGCACGCTTAACTTCGGAGTTCTGATGGGATTCGGCGCTTTAGTGCTGGTATGATCGCACCCGTCAGAAATTGGATTGGAAGATTACTAATGCCGCAGTTCGAATGCGCAGAACGGTTTCAATAACGTTTAAAAACGCAAATAAAAATGAAAAACAAAGACGGATAATTTCGGGAAAGAAGGAACGGAAAGAAGACAACGGTGAGGAATCGAATAGGACGATACGGTTCAAATGGCGCCGACGGCTAGTTATTTGGATTTACGGATTGAAAGATAGAGCATTTTTCGCGTAGGGTGAGCAAATAGTAAAAACGCAGATAAAAATGAAAAACAAAGACGGATAATTTCGGAAAAAAAGGAACGGAAAGAAGACAACGTTGAGGAATCGAATAGAAAATCGGATCGAAGTGAAAAGAAAAGAAACGAAAATTAAAAGGGGACTGCGAACGAGAAGAAGCAAAAAGGAGTGCAACACGAGGACTTCCCAGGAGGTCACCCATCCTAGTACTACTCTCGCCCAAGCACGCTTAACTTCGGAGTTCTGATGGGATCCGGTGCTTTAGTGCTGGTATGATCGCACCCGTCAGAAATTGGATTGGAAGATTACTAATGCCGCAGTTCGAATGCGCAGAACGGTTTCAATAACGTTTAAAAACGCAAATAAAAATGAAAAACAAAGACGGATAATTTCCGGAAAGAAGGAACGGAAAGAAGACAACGGTGAGGAATCGAATAGGACGATACGGTTCAAATGGCGCCGACGGCTAGTTATTTGGATTTACGGATTGAAAGATAGAGCATTTTTCGCGTAGGGTGAGCAAATAGTAAAAACGCAGATAAAAATGAAAAACAAAGACGGATAATTTCGGAAAAAAAGGAACGGAAAGAAGACAACGTTGAGGAATCGAATAGAAAATCGGATCGAAGTGAAAAGAAAAGAAACGAAAATTAAAAGGGGACTGCGAACGAGAAGAAGCAAAAAGGAGTGCAACACGAGGACTTCCCAGGAGGTCACCCATCCTAGTACTACTCTCGCCCAAGCACGCTTAACTTCGGAGTTCTGATGGGATCCGGTGCTTTAGTGCTGGTATGATCGCACCCGTCAGAAATTGGATTGGAAGATTACTAATGCCGCAGTTCGAATGCGCAGAACGGTTTCAATAACGTTTAAAAACGCAAATAAAAATGAAAAACAAAGACGGATAATTTCGGGAAAGAAGGAACGGAAAGAAGACAACGGTGAGGAATCGAATAGGACGATACGGTTCAAATGGCGCCGACGGCTAGTTATTTGGATTTACGGATTGAAAGATAGAGCATTTTTCGCGTAGGGTGAGCAAATAGTAAAAACGCAGATAAAAATGAAAAACAAAGACGGATAATTTCGGAAAAAAAGGAACGGAAAGAAGACAACGTTGAGGAATCGAATAGAAAATCGGATCGAAGTGAAAAGAAAAGAAACGAAAATTAAAAGGGGACTGCGAACGAGAAGAAGCAAAAAGGAGTGCAACACGAGGACTTCCCAGGAGGTCACCCATCCTAGTACTACTCTCGCCCAAGCACGCTTAACTTCGAAGTTCTGATGGGATCCGGTGCTTTAGTGCTGGTATGATCGCACCCGTCAGAAATTGGATTGGAAGATTACTAATGCCGCAGTTCGAATGCGCAGAACGGTTTCAATAACGTTTAAAAACGCAAATAAAAATGAAAAACAAAGACGGATAATTTCGGGAAAGAAGGAACGGAAAGAAGACAACGGTGAGGAATCGAATAGGACGATACGGTTCAAATGGCGCCGACGGCTAGTTATTTGGATTTACGGATTGAAAGATAGAGCATTTTTCGCGTAGGGTGGGCAAATAGTAAAAACGCAGATAAAAATGAAAAACAAAGACGGATAATTTCGGAAAAAAAGGAACGGAAAGAAGACAACGTTGAGGAATCGAATAGAAAATCGGATCGAAGTGAAAAGAAAAGAAACGAAAATTAAAAGGGGACTGCGAACGAGAAGAAGCAAAAAGGAGTGCAACACGAGGACTTCCCAGGAGGTCACCCATCCTAGTACTACTCTCGCCCAAGCACGCTTAACTTCGGAGTTCTGATGGGATCTGGTGCTTTAGTGCTGGTATGGTCGCACCCGTCAGAAATTGGATTGGAAGATTACTAATGCCGCAGTTCGAATGCGCAGAACGGTTTCAATAACGTTTAAAAACGCAAATAAAAATGAAAAACAAAGACGGATAATTTCGGGAAAGAAGGAACGGAAAGAAGACAACGGTGAGGAATCGAATAGGACGATACGGTTCAAATGGCGCCGACGGCTAGTTATTTGGATTTACGGATTGAAAGATAGAGCATTTTTCGCGTAGGGTGAGCAAATAGTAAAAACGCAGATAAAAATGAAAAACAAAGACGGATAATTTCGGAAAAAAAGGAACGGAAAGAAGACAACGTTGAGGAATCGAATAGAAAATCGGATCGAAGTGAAAAGAAAAGAAACGAAAATTAAAAGGGGACTGCGAACGAGAAGAAGCAAAAAGGAGTGCAACACGAGGACTTCCCAGGAGGTCACCCATCCTAGTACTACTCTCGCCCAAGCACGCTTAACTTCGGAGTTCTGATGGGATCCGGTGCTTTAGTGCTGGTATGATCGCACCCGTCAGAAATTGGATTGGAAGATTACTAATGCCGCAGTTCGAATGCGCAGAACGGTTTCAATAACGTTTAAAAACGCAAATAAAAATGAAAAACAAAGACGGATAATTTCGGGAAAGAAGGAACGGAAAGAAGACAACGGTGAGGAATCGAATAGGACGATACGGTTCAAATGGCGCCGACGGCTAGTTATTTGGATTTACGGATTGAAAGATAGAGCATTTTTCGCGTAGGGTGGGCAAATAGTAAAAACGCAGATAAAAATGAAAAACAAAGACGGATAATTTCGGAAAAAAAGGAACGGAAAGAAGACAACGTTGAGGAATCGAATAGAAAATCGGATCGAAGTGAAAAGAAAAGAAACGAAAATTAAAAGGGGACTGCGAACGAGAAGAAGCAAAAAGGAGTGCAACACGAGGACTTCCCAGGAGGTCACCCATCCTAGTACTACTCTCGCCCAAGCACGCTTAACTTCGGAGTTCTGATGGGATCCGGTGCTTTAGTGCTGGTATGATCGCACCCGTCAGAAATTGGATTGGAAGATTACTAATGCCGCAGTTCGAATGCGCAGAACGGTTTCAATAACGTTTAAAAACGCAAATAAAAATGAAAAACAAAGACGGATAATTTCGGGAAAGATGGAACGGAAAGAAGACAACGGTGAGGAATCGAATAGGACGATACGGTTCAAATGGCGCCGACGGCTAGTTATTTGGATTTACGGATTGAAAGATAGAGCATTTTTCGCGTAGGGTGGGCAAATAGTAAAAACGCAGATAAAAATGAAAAACAAAGACGGATAATTTCGGAAAAAAAGGAACGGAAAGAAGACAACGTTGAGGAATCGAATAGAAAATCGGATCGAAGTGAAAAGAAAAGAAACGAAAATTAAAAGGGGACTGCGAACGAGAAGAAGCAAAAAGGAGTGCAACACGAGGACTTCCCAGGAGGTCACCCATCCTAGTACTACTCTCACCCAAGCACGCTTAACTTCGGAGTTCTGATGGGATCCGATGCTTTAGTGCTGGTATGATCGCACCCGTCAGAAATTGGATTGGAAGATTACTAATGCCGCAGTTCGAATGCGCAGAACGGTTTCAATAACGTTTAAAAACGCAAATAAAAATGAAAAACAAAGACGGATAATTTCGGGAAAGAAGGAACGGAAAGAAGACAACGGTGAGGAATCGAATAGGACGATACGGTTCAAATGGCGCCGACGGCTAGTTATTTGGATTTACGGATTGAAAGATAGAGCATTTTTCGCGTAGGGTGAGCAAATAGTAAAAACGCAGATAAAAATGAAAAACAAAGACGGATAATTTCGGAAAAAAAGGAACGGAAAGAAGACAACGTTGAGGAATCGAATAGAAAATCGGATCGAAGTGAAAAGAAAAGAAACGAAAATTAAAAGGGGACTGCGAACGAGAAGAAGCAAAAAGGAGTGCAACACGAGGACTTCCCAGGAGGTCACCCATCCTAGTACTACTCTCGCCCAAGCACGCTTAACTTCGGAGTTCTGATGGGATCCGGTGCTTTAGTGCTGGTATGATCGCACCCGTCAGAAATTGGATTGGAAGATTACTAATGCCGCAGTTCGAATGCGCAGAACGGTTTCAATAACGTTTAAAAACGCAAATAAAAATGAAAAACAAAGACGGATAATTTCGGGAAAGAAGGAACGGAAAGAAGACAACGGTGAGGAATCGAATAGGACGATACGGTTCAAATGGCGCCGACGGCTAGTTATTTGGATTTACGGATTGAAAGATAGAGCATTTTTCGCGTAGGGTGAGCAAATAGTAAAAACGCAGATAAAAATGAAAAACAAAGACGGATAATTTCGGAAAAAAAGGAACGGAAAGAAGACAACGTTGAGGAATCGAATAGAAAATCGGATCGAAGTGAAAAGAAAAGAAACGAAAATTAAAAGGGGACTGCGAACGAGAAGAAGCAAAAAGGAGTGCAACACGAGGACTTCCCAGGAGGTCACCCATCCTAGTACTACTCTCGCCCAAGCACGCTTAACTTCGGAGTTCTGATGGGATCCGGTGCTTTAGTGCTGGTATGATCGCACCCGTCAGAAATTGGATTGGAAGATTACTAATGCCGCAGTTCGAATGCGCAGAACGGTTTCAATAACGTTTAAAAACGCAAATAAAAATGAAAAACAAAGACGGATAATTTCGGGAAAGAAGGAACGGAAAGAAGACAACGGTGAGGAATCGAATAGGACGATACGGTTCAAATGGCGCCGACGGCTAGTTATTTGGATTTACGGATTGAAAGATAGAGCATTTTTCGCGTAGGGTGAGCAAATAGTAAAAACGCAGATAAAAATGAAAAACAAAAACGGATAATTTCGGAAAAAAAGGAACGGAAAGAAGACAACGTTGAGGAATCGAATAGAAAATCGGATCGAAGTGAAAAGAAAAGAAACGAAAATTAAAAGGGGACTGCGAACGAGAAGAAGCAAAAAGGAGTGCAACACGAGGACTTCCCAGGAGGTCACCCATCCTAGTACTACTCTCGCCCAAGCACGCTTAACTTCGGAGTTCTGATGGGATCCGGTGCTTTAGTGCTGGTATGATCGCACCCGTCAGAAATTGAATTGGAAGATTACTAATGCCGCAGTTCGAATGCGCAGAACGGTTTCAATAACGTTTAAAAACGCAAATAAAAATGAAAAACAAAGACGGATAATTTCGGGAAAGAAGGAACGGAAAGAAGACAACGGTGAGGAATCGAATAGGACGATACGGTTCAAATGGCGCCGACGGCTAGTTATTTGGATTTACGGATTGAAAGATAGAGCATTTTTCGCGTAGGGTGGGCAAATAGTAAAAACGCAGATAAAAATGAAAAACAAAGACGGATAATTTCGGAAAAAAAGGAACGGAAAGAAGACAACGTTGAGGAATCGAATAGAAAATCGGATCGAAGTGAAAAGAAAAGAAACGAAAATTAAAAGGGGACTACGAACGAGAAGAAGCAAAAAGGAGTGCAACACGAGGACTTCCCAGAAGGTCACCCATCCTAGTACTACTCTCTCCCAAGCACGCTTAACTTCGGAGTTCTGATGGGATCCGGTGCTTTAGTGCTGGTATGATCGCACCCGTCAGAAATTGGATTGGAAGATTACTAATGCCGCAGTTCGAATGCGCAGAACGGTTTCAATAACGTTTAAAAACGCAAATAAAAATGAAAAACAAAGACGGATAATTTCGGGAAAGAAGGAACGGAAAGAAGACAACGGTGAGGAATCGAATAGGACGATACGGTTCAAATGGCGCCGACGGCTAGTTATTTGGATTTACGGATTGAAAGATAGAGCATTTTTCGCGTAGGGTGGGCAAATAGTAAAAACGCAGATAAAAATGAAAAACAAAGACGGATAATTTCGGAAAAAAAGGAACGGAAAGAAGACAACGTTGAGGAATCGAATAGAAAATCGGATCGAAGTGAAAAGAAAAGAAACGAAAATTAAAAGGGGACTGCGAACGAGAAGAAGCAAAAAGGAGTGCAACACGAGGACTTCCCAGGAGGTCACCCATCCTAGTACTACTCTCGCCCAAGCACGCTTAACTTCGGAGTTCTGATGGGATCCGGTGCTTTAGTGCTGGTATGATCGCACCCGTCAGAAATTGAATTGGAAGATTACTAATGCCGCAGTTCGAATGCGCAGAACGGTTTCAATAACGTTTAAAAACGCAAATAAAAATGAAAAACAAAGACGGATAATTTCGGGAAAGAAGGAACGGAAAGAAGACAACGGTGAGGAATCGAATAGGACGATACGGTTCAAATGGCGCCGACGGCTAGTTATTTGGATTTACGGATTGAAAGATAGAGCATTTTTCGCGTAGGGTGAGCAAATAGTAAAAACGCAGATAAAAATGAAAAACAAAGACGGATAATTTCGGAAAAAAAGAAACGGAAAGAAGACAACGTTGAGGAATCGAATAGAAAATCGGATCGAAGTGAAAAGAAAAGAAACGAAAATTAAAAGGGGACTGCGAACGAGAAGAAGCAAAAAGGAGTGCAACACGAGGACTTCCCAGGAGGTCACCCATCCTAGTACTACTCTCGCCCAAGCACGCTTAACTTCGGAGTTCTGATGGGATCCGATGCTTTAGTGCTGGTATGATCGCACCCGTCAGAAATTGGATTGGAAGATTACTAATGCCGCAGTTCGAATGCGCAGAACGGTTTCAATAACGTTTAAAAACGCAAATAAAAATGAAAAACAAAGACGGATAATTTCGGGAAAGAAGGAACAGAAAGAAGACAACGGTGTGGAATCGAATAGGACGATACGGTTCAAATGGCGCCGACGGCTAGTTATTTGGATTTACGGATTGAAAGATAGAGCATTTTTCGCGTAGGGTGGGCAAATAGTAAAAACGCAGATAAAAATGAAAAACAAAGACGGATAATTTCGGAAAAAAAGGAACGGAAAGAAGACAACGTTGAGGAATCGAATAGAAAATCGGATCGAAGTGAAAAGAAAAGAAACGAAAATTAAAAGGGGACTGCGAACGAGAAGAAGCAAAAAGGAGTGCAACACGAGGACTTCCCAGGAGGTCACCCATCCTAGTACTACTCTCGCCCAAGCACGCTTAACTTCGGAGTTCTGATGGGATCCGGTGCTTTAGTGCTGGTATGATCGCACCCGTCAGAAATTGGATTGGAAGATTACTAATGCCGCAGTTCGAATGCGCAGAACGGTTTCAATAACGTTTAAAAACGCAAATAAAAATGAAAAACAAAGACGGATAATTTCGGGAAAGAAGGAACGGAAAGAAGACAACGGTGAGGAATCGAATAGGACGATACGGTTCAAATGGCGCCGACGGCTAGTTATTTGGATTTACGGATTGAAAGATAGAGCATTTTTCGCGTAGGGTGGGCAAATAGTAAAAACGCAGATAAAAATGAAAAACAAAGACGGATAATTTCGGAAAAAAAGGAACGGAAAGAAGACAACGTTGAGGAATCGAATAGAAAATCGGATCGAAGTGAAAAGAAAAGAAACGAAAATTAAAAGGGGACTGCGAACGAGAAGAAGCAAAAAGGAGTGCAACACGAGGACTTCCCAGGAGGTCACCCATCCTAATACTACTCTCGCCCAAGCACGCTTAACTTCGGAGTTCTGATGGGATCCGGTGCTTTAGTGCTGGTATGATCGCACCCGTCAGAAATTGGATTGGAAGATTACTAATGCCGCAGTTCGAATGCGCAGAACGGTTTCAATAACGTTTAAAAACGCAAATAAAAATGAAAAACAAAGACGGATAATTTCGGGAAAGAAGGAACGGAAAGAAGACAACGGTGAGGAATCGAATAGGACGATACGGTTCAAATGGCGCCGACGGCTAGTTATTTGGATTTACGGATTGAAAGATAGAGCACTTTTCGCGTAGGGTGGGCAAATAGTAAAAACGCAGATAAAAATGAAAAACAAAGACGGATAATTTCGGAAAAAAAGGAACGGAAAGAAGACAACGTTGAGGAATCGAATAGAAAATCGGATCGAAGTGAAAAGAAAAGAAACGAAAATTAAAAGGGGACTGCGAACGAGAAGAAGCAAAAAGGAGTGCAACACGAGGACTTCCCAGGAGGTCACCCATCCTAGTACTACTCTCGCCCAAGCACGCTTAACTTCGGAGTTCTGATGGGATTCGGCGCTTTAGTGCTGGTATGATCGCACCCGTCAGAAATTGGATTGGAAGATTACTAATGCCGCAGTTCGAATGCGCAGAACGGTTTCAATAACGTTTAAAAACGCAAATAAAAATGAAAAACAAAGACGGATAATTTCGGGAAAGAAGGAACGGAAAGAAGACAACGGTGAGGAATCGAATAGGACGATACGGTTCAAATGGCGCCGACGGCTAGTTATTTGGATTTACGGATTGAAAGATAGAGCATTTTTCGCGTAGGGTGAGCAAATAGTAAAAACGCAGATAAAAATGAAAAACAAAGACGGATAATTTCGGAAAAAAAGGAACGGAAAGAAGACAACGTTGAGGAATCGAATAGAAAATCGGATCGAAGTGAAAAGAAAAGAAACGAAAATTAAAAGGGGACTGCGAACGAGAAGAAGCAAAAAGGAGTGCAACACGAGGACTTCCCAGGAGGTCACCCATCCTAGTACTACTCTCGCCCAAGCACGCTTAACTTCGGAGTTCTGATGGGATCCGGTGCTTTAGTGCTGGTATGATCGCACCCGTCAGAAATTGGATTGGAAGATTACTAATGCCGCAGTTCGAATGCGCAGAACGGTTTCAATAACGTTTAAAAACGCAAATAAAAATGAAAAACAAAGACGGATAATTTCGGGAAAGAAGGAACGGAAAGAAGACAACGGTGAGGAATCGAATAGGACGATACGGTTCAAATGGCGCCGACGGCTAGTTATTTGGATTTACGGATTGAAAGATAGAGCATTTTTCGCGTAGGGTGAGCAAATAGTAAAAACGCAGATAAAAATGAAAAACAAAGACGGATAATTTCGGAAAAAAAGGAACGGAAAGAAGACAACGTTGAGGAATCGAATAGAAAATCGGATCGAAGTGAAAAGAAAAGAAACGAAAATTAAAAGGGGACTGCGAACGAGAAGAAGCAAAAAGGAGTGCAACACGAGGACTTCCCAGGAGGTCACCCATCCTAGTACTACTCTCGCCCAAGCACGCTTAACTTCGGAGTTCTGATGGGATCCGGTGCTTTAGTGCTGGTATGATCGCACCCGTCAGAAATTGGATTGGAAGATTACTAATGCCGCAGTTCGAATGCGCAGAACGGTTTCAATAACGTTTAAAAACGCAAATAAAAATGAAAAACAAAGACGGATAATTTCGGGAAAGAAGGAACGGAAAGAAGACAACGGTGAGGAATCGAATAGGACGATACGGTTCAAATGGCGCCGACGGCTAGTTATTTGGATTTACGGATTGAAAGATAGAGCATTTTTCGCGTAGGGTGAGCAAATAGTAAAAACGCAGATAAAAATGAAAAACAAAGACGGATAATTTCGGAAAAAAAGGAACGGAAAGAAGACAACGTTGAGGAATCGAATAGAAAATCGGATCGAAGTGAAAAGAAAAGAAACGAAAATTAAAAGGGGACTGCGAACGAGAAGAAGCAAAAAGGAGTGCAACACGAGGACTTCCCAGGAGGTCACCCATCCTAGTACTACTCTCGCCCAAGCACGCTTAACTTCGGAGTTCTGATGGGATCCGGTGCTTTAGTGCTGGTATGATCGCACCCGTCAGAAATTGGATTGGAAGATTACTAATGCCGCAGTTCGAATGCGCAGAACGGTTTCAATAACGTTTAAAAACGCAAATAAAAATGAAAAACAAAGACGGATAATTTCGGGAAAGAAGGAACGGAAAGAAGACAACGGTGAGGAATCGAATAGGACGATACGGTTCAAATGGCGCCGACGGCTAGTTATTTGGATTTACGGATTGAAAGATAGAGCATTTTTCGCGTAGGGTGGGCAAATAGTAAAAACGCAGATAAAAATGAAAAACAAAGACGGATAATTTCGGAAAAAAAGGAACGGAAAGAAGACAACGTTGAGGAATCGAATAGAAAATCGGATCGAAGTGAAAAGAAAAGAAACGAAAATTAAAAGGGGACTGCGAACGAGAAGAAGCAAAAAGGAGTGCAACACGAGGACTTCCCAGGAGGTCACCCATCCTAGTACTACTCTCGCCCAAGCACGCTTAACTTCGGAGTTCTGATGGGATCTGGTGCTTTAGTGCTGGTATGGTCGCACCCGTCAGAAATTGGATTGGAAGATTACTAATGCCGCAGTTCGAATGCGCAGAACGGTTTCAATAACGTTTAAAAACGCAAATAAAAATGAAAAACAAAGACGGATAATTTCGGGAAAGAAGGAACGGAAAGAAGACAACGGTGAGGAATCGAATAGGACGATACGGTTCAAATGGCGCCGACGGCTAGTTATTTGGATTTACGGATTGAAAGATAGAGCATTTTTCGCGTAGGGTGAGCAAATAGTAAAAACGCAGATAAAAATGAAAAACAAAGACGGATAATTTCGGAAAAAAAGGAACGGAAAGAAGACAACGTTGAGGAATCGAATAGAAAATCGGATCGAAGTGAAAAGAAAAGAAACGAAAATTAAAAGGGGACTGCGAACGAGAAGAAGCAAAAAGGAGTGCAACACGAGGACTTCCCAGGAGGTCACCCATCCTAGTACTACTCTCGCCCAAGCACGCTTAACTTCGGAGTTCTGATGGGATCCGATGCTTTAGTGCTGGTATGATCGCACCCGTCAGAAATTGGATTGGAAGATTACTAATGCCGCAGTTCGAATGCGCAGAACGGTTTCAATAACGTTTAAAAACGCAAATAAAAATGAAAAACAAAGACGGATAATTTCGGGAAAGAAGGAACGGAAAGAAGACAACGGTGAGGAATCGAATAGGACGATACGGTTCAAATGGCGCCGACGGCTAGTTATTTGGATTTACGGATTGAAAGATAGAGCATTTTTCGCGTAGGGTGGGCAAATAGTAAAAACGCAGATAAAAATGAAAAACAAAGACGGATAATTTCGGAAAAAAAGGAACGGAAAGAAGACAACGTTGAGGAATCGAATAGAAAATCGGATCGAAGTGAAAAGAAAAGAAACGAAAATTAAAAGGGGACTGCGAACGAGAAGAAGCAAAAAGGAGTGCAACACGAGGACTTCCCAGGAGGTCACCCATCCTAGTACTACTCTCGCCCAAGCACGCTTAACTTCGGAGTTCTGATGGGATCCGGTGCTTTAGTGCTGGTATGATCGCACCCGTCAGAAATTGGATTGGAAGATTACTAATGCCGCAGTTCGAATGCGCAGAACGGTTTCAATAACGTTTAAAAACGCAAATAAAAATGAAAAACAAAGACGGATAATTTCGGGAAAGAAGGAACGGAAAGAAGACAACGGTGAGGAATCGAATAGGACGATACGGTTCAAATGGCGCCGACGGCTAGTTATTTGGATTTACGGATTGAAAGATAGAGCATTTTTCGCGTAGGGTGGGCAAATAGTAAAAACGCAGATAAAAATGAAAAACAAAGACGGATAATTTCGGAAAAAAAGGAACGGAAAGAAGACAACGTTGAGGAATCGAATAGAAAATCGGATCGAAGTGAAAAGAAAAGAAACGAAAATTAAAAGGGGACTGCGAACGAGAAGAAGCAAAAAGGAGTGCAACACGAGGACTTCCCAGGAGGTCACCCATCCTAGTACTACTCTCGCCCAAGCACGCTTAACTTCGGAGTTCTGATGGGATCCGGTGCTTTAGTGCTGGTATGATCGCACCCGTCAGAAATTGGATTGGAAGATTACTAATGCCGCAGTTCGAATGCGCAGAACGGTTTCAATAACGTTTAAAAACGCAAATAAAAATGAAAAACAAAGACGGATAATTTCGGGAAAGAAGGAACGGAAAGAAGACAACGGTGAGGAATCGAATAGGACGATACGGTTCAAATGGCGCCGACGGCTAGTTATTTGGATTTACGGATTGAAAGATAGAGCATTTTTCGCGTAGGGTGAGCAAATAGTAAAAACGCAGATAAAAATGAAAAACAAAGACGGATAATTTCGGAAAAAAAGGAACGGAAAGAAGACAACGTTGAGGAATCGAATAGAAAATCGGATCGAAGTGAAAAGAAAAGAAACGAAAATTAAAAGGGGACTGCGAACGAGAAGAAGCAAAAAGGAGTGCAACACGAGGACTTCCCAGGAGGTCACCCATCCTAGTACTACTCTCGCCCAAGCACGCTTAACTTCGGAGTTCTGATGGGATCCGGTGCTTTAGTGCTGGTATGATCGCACCCGTCAGAAATTGGATTGGAAGATTACTAATGCCGCAGTTCGAATGCGCAGAACGGTTTCAATAACGTTTAAAAACGCAAATAAAAATGAAAAACAAAGACGGATAATTTCGGGAAAGAAGGAACGGAAAGAAGACAACGGTGAGGAATCGAATAGGACGATACGGTTCAAATGGCGCCGACGGCTAGTTATTTGGATTTACGGATTGAAAGATAGAGCATTTTTCGCGTAGGGTGAGCAAATAGTAAAAACGCAGATAAAAATGAAAAACAAAAACGGATAATTTCGGAAAAAAAGGAACGGAAAGAAGACAACGTTGAGGAATCGAATAGAAAATCGGATCGAAGTGAAAAGAAAAGAAACGAAAATTAAAAGGGGACTGCGAACGAGAAGAAGCAAAAAGGAGTGCAACACGAGGACTTCCCAGGAGGTCACCCATCCTAGTACTACTCTCGCCCAAGCACGCTTAACTTCGGAGTTCTGATGGGATCCGGTGCTTTAGTGCTGGTATGATCGCACCCGTCAGAAATTGAATTGGAAGATTACTAATGCCGCAGTTCGAATGCGCAGAACGGTTTCAATAACGTTTAAAAACGCAAATAAAAATGAAAAACAAAGACGGATAATTTCGGGAAAGAAGGAACGGAAAGAAGACAACGGTGAGGAATCGAATAGGACGATACGGTTCAAATGGCGCCGACGGCTAGTTATTTGGATTTACGGATTGAAAGATAGAGCATTTTTCGCGTAGGGTGGGCAAATAGTAAAAACGCAGATAAAAATGAAAAACAAAGACGGATAATTTCGTAAAAAAAGGAACGGAAAGAAGACAACGTTGAGGAATCGAATAGAAAATCGGATCGAAGTGAAAAGAAAAGAAACGAAAATTAAAAGGGGACTACGAACGAGAAGAAGCAAAAAGGAGTGCAACACGAGGACTTCCCAGGAGGTCACCCATCCTAGTACTACTCTCTCCCAAGCACGCTTAACTTCGGAGTTCTGATGGGATCCGGTGCTTTAGTGCTGGTATGATCGCACCCGTCAGAAATTGGATTGGAGATTACTAATGCCGCAGTTCGAATGCGCAGAACGGTTTCAATAACGTTTAAAAACGCAAATAAAAATGAAAAACAAAGACGGATAATTTCGGGAAAGAAGGAACGGAAAGAAGACAACGGTGAGGAATCGAATAGGACGATACGGTTCAAATGGCGCCGACGGCTAGTTATTTGGATTTACGGATTGAAAGATAGAGCATTTTTCGCGTAGGGTGGGCAAATAGTAAAAACGCAGATAAAAATGAAAAACAAAGACGGATAATTTCGTAAAAAAAGGAACGGAAAGAAGACAACGTTGAGGAATCGAATAGAAAATCGGATCGAAGTGAAAAGAAAAGAAACGAAAATTAAAAGGGGACTGCGAACGAGAAGAAGCAAAAAGGAGTGCAACACGAGGACTTCCCAGGAGGTCACCCATCCTAGTACTACTCTCGCCCAAGCACGCTTAACTTCGGAGTTCTGATGGGATCCGGTGCTTTAGTGCTGGTATGATCGCACCCGTCAGAAATTGGATTGGAAGATTACTAATGCCGCAGTTCGAATGCGCAGAACGGTTTCAATAACGTTTAAAAACGCAAATAAAAATGAAAAACAAAGACGGATAATTTCGGGAAAGAAGGAACGGAAAGAAGACAACGGTGAGGAATCGAATAGGACGATACGGTTCAAATGGCGCCGACGGCTAGTTATTTGGATTTACGGATTGAAAGATAGAGCATTTTTCGCGTAGGGTGAGCAAATAGTAAAAACGCAGATAAAAATGAAAAACAAAGACGGATAATTTCGGAAAAAAAGGAACGGAAAGAAGACAACGTTGAGGAATCGAATAGAAAATCGGATCGAAGTGAAAAGAAAAGAAACGAAAATTAAAAGGGGACTGCGAACGAGAAGAAGCAAAAAGGAGTGCAACACGAGGACTTCCCAGGAGGTCACCCATCCTAGTACTACTCTCGCCCAAGCACGCTTAACTTCGGAGTTCTGATGGGATCCGGTGCTTTAGTGCTGGTATGATCGCACCCGTCAGAAATTGGATTGGAAGATTACTAATGCCGCAGTTCGAATGCGCAGAACGGTTTCAATAACGTTTAAAAACGCAAATAAAAATGAAAAACAAAGACGGATAATTTCGGGAAAGAAGGAACGGAAAGAAGACAACGGTGAGGAATCGAATAGGACGATACGGTTCAAATGGCGCCGACGGCTAGTTATTTGGATTTACGGATTGAAAGATAGAGCATTTTTCGCGTAGGGTGAGCAAATAGTAAAAACGCAGATAAAAATGAAAAACAAAGACGGATAATTTCGGAAAAAAAGAAACGGAAAGAAGACAACGTTGAGGAATCGAATAGAAAATCGGATCGAAGTGAAAAGAAAAGAAACGAAAATTAAAAGGGGACTGCGAACGAGAAGAAGCAAAAAGGAGTGCAAAACGAGGACTTCCCAGGAGGTCACCCATCCTAGTACTACTCTCGCCCAAGCACGCTTAACTTCGGAGTTCTGATGGGATCCGGTGCTTTAGTGCTGGTATGATCGCACCCGTCAGAAATTGGATTGGAAGATTACTAATGCCGCAGTTCGAATGCGCAGAACGGTTTCAATAACGTTTAAAAACGCAAATAAAAATGAAAAACAAAGACGGATAATTTCGGGAAAGAAGGAACGGAAAGAAGACAACGGTGAGGAATCGAATAGGACGATACGGTTCAAATGGCGCCGACGGCTAGTTATTTGGATTTACGGATTGAAAGATAGAGCATTTTTCGCGTAGGGTGAGCAAATAGTAAAAACGCAGATAAAAATGAAAAACAAAGACGGATAATTTCGGAAAAAAAGGAACGGAAAGAAGACAACGTTGAGGAATCGAATAGAAAATCGGATCGAAGTGAAAAGAAAAGAAACGAAAATTAAAAGGGGACTGCGAACGAGAAGAAGCAAAAAGGAGTGCAACACGAGGACTTCCCAGGAGGTCACCCATCCTAGTACTACTCTCGCCCAAGCACGCTTAACTTCGGAGTTCTGATGGGATCCGGTGCTTTAGTGCTGGTATGATCGCACCCGTCAGAAATTGGATTGGAAGATTACTAATGCCGCAGTTCGAATGCGCAGAACGGTTTCAATAACGTTTAAAAACGCAAATAAAAATGAAAAACAAAGACGGATAATTTCGGGAAAGAAGGAACGGAAAGAAGACAACGGTGAGGAATCGAATAGGACGATACGGTTCAAATGGCGCCGACGGCTAGTTATTTGGATTTACGGATTGAAAGATAGAGCATTTTTCGCGTAGGGTGGGCAAATAGTAAAAACGCAGATAAAAATGAAAAACAAAGACGGATAATTTCGGAAAAAAAGGAACGGAAAGAAGACAACGTTGAGGAATCGAATAGAAAATCGGATCGAAGTGAAAAGAAAAGAAACGAAAATTAAAAGGGGACTGCGAACGAGAAGAAGCAAAAAGGAGTGCAACACGAGGACTTCCCAGGAGGTCACCCATCCTAGTACTACTCTCGCCCAAGCACGCTTAACTTCGGAGTTCTGATGGGATCCGGTGCTTTAGTGCTGGTATGATCGCACCCGTCAGAAATTGGATTGGAAGATTACTAATGCCGCAGTTCGAATGCGCAGAACGGTTTCAATAACGTTTAAAAACGCAAATAAAAATGAAAAACAAAGACGGATAATTTCGGGAAAGAAGGAACGGAAAGAAGACAACGGTGAGGAATCGAATAGGACGATACGGTTCAAATGGCGCCGACGGCTAGTTATTTGGATTTACGGATTGAAAGATAGAGCATTTTTCGCGTAGGGTGGGCAAATAGTAAAAACGCAGATAAAAATGAAAAACAAAGACGGATAATTTCGGAAAAAAAGGAACGGAAAGAAGACAACGTTGAGGAATCGAATAGAAAATCGGATCGAAGTGAAAAGAAAAGAAACGAAAATTAAAAGGGGACTGCGAACGAGAAGAAGCAAAAAGGAGTGCAACACGGGGACTTCCCAGGAGGTCACCCATCCTAGTACTACTCTCGCCCAAGCACGCTTAACTTCGGAGTTCTGATGGGATCCGGTGCTTTAGTGCTGGTATGATCGCACCCGTCAGAAATTGGATTGGAAGATTACTAATGCCGCAGTTCGAATGCGCAGAACGGTTTCAATAACGTTTAAAAACGCAAATAAAAATGAAAAACAAAGACGGATAATTTCGGGAAAGAAGGAACGGAAAGAAGACAACGGTGAGGAATCGAATAGGACGATACGGTTCAAATGGCGCCGACGGCTAGTTATTTGGATTTACGGATTGAAAGATAGAGCATTTTTCGCGTAGGGTGGGCAAATAGTAAAAACGCAGATAAAAATGAAAAACAAAGACGGATAATTTCGGAAAAAAAGGAACGGAAAGAAGACAACGTTGAGGAATCGAATAGAAAATCGGATCGAAGTGAAAAGAAAAGAAACGAAAATTAAAAGGGGACTGCGAACGAGAAGAAGCAAAAAGGAGTGCAACACGAGGACTTCCCAGGAGGTCACCCATCCTAGTACTACTCTCGCCCAAGCACGCTTAACTTCGGAGTTCTGATGGGATCCGGTGCTTTAGTGCTGGTATGATCGCACCCGTCAGAAATTGGATTGGAAGATTACTAATGCCGCAGTTCGAATGCGCAGAACGGTTTCAATAACGTTTAAAAACGCAAATAAAAATGAAAAACAAAGACGGATAATTTCGGGAAAGAAGGAACGGAAAGAAGACAACGGTGAGGAATCGAATAGGACGATACGGTTCAAATGGCGCCGACGGCTAGTTATTTGGATTTACGGATTGAAAGATAGAGCATTTTTCGCGTAGGGTGAGCAAATAGTAAAAACGCAGATAAAAATGAAAAACAAAGACGGATAATTTCGGAAAAAAAGGAACGGAAAGAAGACAACGTTGAGGAATCGAATAGAAAATCGGATCGAAGTGAAAAGAAAAGAAACGAAAATTAAAAGGGGACTGCGAACGAGAAGAAGCAAAAAGGAGTGCAACACGAGGACTTCCCAGGAGGTCACCCATCCTAGTACTACTCTCGCCCAAGCACGCTTAACTTCGGAGTTCTGATGGGATCCGGTGCTTTAGTGCTGGTATGATCGCACCCGTCAGAAATTGGATTGGAAGATTACTAATGCCGCAGTTCGAATGCGCAGAACGGTTTCAATAACGTTTAAAAACGCAAATAAAAATGAAAAACAAAGACGGATAATTTCGGGAAAGAAGGAACGGAAAGAAGACAACGGTGAGGAATCGAATAGGACGATACGGTTCAAATGGCGCCGACGGCTAGTTATTTGGATTTACGGATTGAAAGATAGAGCATTTTTCGCGTAGGGTGGGCAAATAGTAAAAACGCAGATAAAAATGAAAAACAAAGACGGATAATTTCGGAAAAAAAGGAACGGAAAGAAGACAACGTTGAGGAATCGAATAGAAAATCGGATCGAAGTGAAAAGAAAAGAAACGAAAATTAAAAGGGGACTGCGAACGAGAAGAAGCAAAAAGGAGTGCAACACGAGGACTTCCCAGGAGGTCACCCATCCTAGTACTACTCTCGCCCAAGCACGCTTAACTTCGGAGTTCTGATGGGATCCGGTGCTTTAGTGCTGGTATGATCGCACCCGTCAGAAATTGGATTGGAAGATTACTAATGCCGCAGTTCGAATGCGCAGAACGGTTTCAATAACGTTTAAAAACGCAAATAAAAATGAAAAACAAAGACGGATAATTTCGGGAAAGAAGGAACGGAAAGAAGACAACGGTGAGGAATCGAATAGGACGATACGGTTCAAATGGCGCCGACGGCTAGTTATTTGGATTTACGGATTGAAAGATAGAGCATTTTTCGCGTAGGGTGAGCAAATAGTAAAAACGCAGATAAAAATGAAAAACAAAGACGGATAATTTCGGAAAAAAAGGAACGGAAAGAAGACAACGTTGAGGAATCGAATAGAAAATCGGATCGAAGTGAAAAGAAAAGAAACGAAAATTAAAAGGGGACTGCGAACGAGAAGAAGCAAAAAGGAGTGCAACACGAGGACTTCCCAGGAGGTCACCCATCCTAGTACTACTCTCGCCCAAGCACGCTTAACTTCGGAGTTCTGATGGGATCCGGTGCTTTAGTGCTGGTATGATCGCACCCGTCAGAAATTGGATTGGAAGATTACTAATGCCGCAGTTCGAATGCGCAGAACGGTTTCAATAACGTTTAAAAACGCAAATAAAAATGAAAAACAAAGACGGATAATTTCGGGAAAGAAGGAACGGAAAGAAGACAACGGTGAGGAATCGAATAGGACGATACGGTTCAAATGGCGCCGACGGCTAGTTATTTGGATTTACGGATTGAAAGATAGAGCATTTTTCGCGTAGGGTGAGCAAATAGTAAAAACGCAGATAAAAATGAAAAACAAAAACGGATAATTTCGGAAAAAAAGGAACGGAAAGAAGACAACGTTGAGGAATCGAATAGAAAATCGGATCGAAGTGAAAAGAAAAGAAACGAAAATTAAAAGGGGACTGCGAACGAGAAGAAGCAAAAAGGAGTGCAACACGAGGACTTCCCAGGAGGTCACCCATCCTAGTACTACTCTCGCCCAAGCACGCTTAACTTCGGAGTTCTGATGGGATCCGGTGCTTTAGTGCTGGTATGATCGCACCCGTCAGAAATTGGATTGGAAGATTACTAATGCCGCAGTTCGAATGCGCAGAACGGTTTCAATAACGTTTAAAAACGCAAATAAAAATGAAAAACAAAGACGGATAATTTCGGGAAAGAAGGAACGGAAAGAAGACAACGGTGAGGAATCGAATAGGACGATACGGTTCAAATGGCGCCGACGGCTAGTTATTTGGATTTACGGATTGAAAGATAGAGCATTTTTCGCGTAGGGTGGGCAAATAGTAAAAACGCAGATAAAAATGAAAAACAAAGACGGATAATTTCGGAAAAAAAGGAACGGAAAGAAGACAACGTTGAGGAATCGAATAGAAAATCGGATCGAAGTGAAAAGAAAAGAAACGAAAATTAAAAGGGGACTACGAACGAGAAGAAGCAAAAAGGAGTGCAACACGAGGACTTCCCAGGAGGTCACCCATCCTAGTACTACTCTCTCCCAAGCACGCTTAACTTCGGAGTTCTGATGGGATCCGGTGCTTTAGTGCTGGTATGATCGCACCCGTCAGAAATTGGATTGGAAGATTACTAATGCCGCAGTTCGAATGCGCAGAACGGTTTCAATAACGTTTAAAAACGCAAATAAAAATGAAAAACAAAGACGGATAATTTCGGGAAAGAAGGAACGGAAAGAAGACAACGGTGAGGAATCGAATAGGACGATACGGTTCAAATGGCGCCGACGGCTAGTTATTTGGATTTACGGATTGAAAGATAGAGCATTTTTCGCGTAGGGTGGGCAAATAGTAAAAACGCAGATAAAAATGAAAAACAAAGACGGATAATTTCGGAAAAAAAGGAACGGAAAGAAGACAACGTTGAGGAATCGAATAGAAAATCGGATCGAAGTGAAAAGAAAAGAAACGAAAATTAAAAGGGGACTGCGAACGAGAAGAAGCAAAAAGGAGTGCAACACGAGGACTTCCCAGGAGGTCACCCATCCTAGTACTACTCTCGCCCAAGCACGCTTAACTTCGGAGTTCTGATGGGATCCGGTGCTTTAGTGCTGGTATGATCGCACCCGTCAGAAATTGGATTGGAAGATTACTAATGCCGCAGTTCGAATGCGCAGAACGGTTTCAATAACGTTTAAAAACGCAAATAAAAATGAAAAACAAAGACGGATAATTTCGGGAAAGAAGGAACGGAAAGAAGACAACGGTGAGGAATCGAATAGGACGATACGGTTCAAATGGCGCCGACGGCTAGTTATTTGGATTTACGGATTGAAAGATAGAGCATTTTTCGCGTAGGGTGGGCAAATAGTAAAAACGCAGATAAAAATGAAAAACAAAGACGGATAATTTCGGAAAAAAAGAAACGGAAAGAAGACAACGTTGAGGAATCGAATAGAAAATCGGATCGAAGTGAAAAGAAAAGAAACGAAAATTAAAAGGGGACTGCGAACGAGAAGAAGCAAAAAGGAGTGCAACACGAGGACTTCCCAGGAGGTCACCCATCCTAGTACTACTCTCGCCCAAGCACGCTTAACTTCGGAGTTCTGATGGGATCCGGTGCTTTAGTGCTGGTATGATCGCACCCGTCAGAAATTGGATTGGAAGATTACTAATGCCGCAGTTCGAATGCGCAGAACGGTTTCAATAACGTTTAAAAACGCAAATAAAAATGAAAAACAAAGACGGATAATTTCGGGAAAGAAGGAACGGAAAGAAGACAACGGTGAGGAATCGAATAGGACGATACGGTTCAAATGGCGCCGACGGCTAGTTATTTGGATTTACGGATTGAAAGATAGAGCATTTTTCGCGTAGGGTGAGCAAATAGTAAAAACGCAGATAAAAATGAAAAACAAAGACGGATAATTTCGGAAAAAAAGGAACGGAAAGAAGACAACGTTGAGGAATCGAATAGAAAATCGGATCGAAGTGAAAAGAAAAGAAACGAAAATTAAAAGGGGACTGCGAACGAGAAGAAGCAAAAAGGAGTGCAACACGAGGACTTCCCAGGAGGTCACCCATCCTAGTACTACTCTCGCCCAAGCACGCTTAACTTCGGAGTTCTGATGGGATCCGGTGCTTTAGTGCTGGTATGATCGCACCCGTCAGAAATTGGATTGGAAGATTACTAATGCCGCAGTTCGAATGCGCAGAACGGTTTCAATAACGTTTAAAAACGCAAATAAAAATGAAAAACAAAGACGGATAATTTCGGGAAAGAAGGAACGGAAAGAAGACAACGGTGAGGAATCGAATAGGACGATACGGTTCAAATGGCGCCGACGGCTAGTTATTTGGATTTACGGATTGAAAGATAGAGCATTTTTCGCGTAGGGTGAGCAAATAGTAAAAACGCAGATAAAAATGAAAAACAAAGACGGATAATTTCGGAAAAAAAGGAACGGAAAGAAGACAACGTTGAGGAATCGAATAGAAAATCGGATCGAAGTGAAAAGAAAAGAAACGAAAATTAAAAGGGGACTGCGAACGAGAAGAAGCAAAAAGGAGTGCAACACGAGGACTTCCCAGGAGGTCACCCATCCTAGTACTACTCTCGCCCAAGCACGCTTAACTTCGGAGTTCTGATGGGATCCGGTGCTTTAGTGCTGGTATGATCGCACCCGTCAGAAATTGGATTGGAAGATTACTAATGCCGCAGTTCGAATGCGCAGAACGGTTTCAATAACGTTTAAAAACGCAAATAAAAATGAAAAACAAAGACGGATAATTTCGGGAAAGAAGGAACGGAAAGAAGACAACGGTGAGGAATCGAATAGGACGATACGGTTCAAATGGCGCCGACGGCTAGTTATTTGGATTTACGGATTGAAAGATAGAGCATTTTTCGCGTAGGGTGGGCAAATAGTAAAAACGCAGATAAAAATGAAAAACAAAGACGGATAATTTCGGAAAAAAAGGAACGGAAAGAAGACAACGTTGAGGAATCGAATAGAAAATCGGATCGAAGTGAAAAGAAAAGAAACGAAAATTAAAAGGGGACTGCGAACGAGAAGAAGCAAAAAGGAGTGCAACACGAGGACTTCCCAGGAGGTCACCCATCCTAGTACTACTCTCGCCCAAGCACGCTTAACTTCGGAGTTCTGATGGGATCCGGTGCTTTAGTGCTGGTATGATCGCACCCGTCAGAAATTGGATTGGAAGATTACTAATGCCGCAGTTCGAATGCGCAGAACGGTTTCAATAACGTTTAAAAACGCAAATAAAAATGAAAAACAAAGACGGATAATTTCGGGAAAGAAGGAACGGAAAGAAGACAACGGTGAGGAATCGAATAGGACGATACGGTTCAAATGGCGCCGACGGCTAGTTATTTGGATTTACGGATTGAAAGATAGAGCATTTTTCGCGTAGGGTGGGCAAATAGTAAAAACGCAGATAAAAATGAAAAACAAAGACGGATAATTTCGGAAAAAAAGGAACGGAAAGAAGACAACGTTGAGGAATCGAATAGAAAATCGGATCGAAGTGAAAAGAAAAGAAACGAAAATTAAAAGGGGACTGCGAACGAGAAGAAGCAAAAAGGAGTGCAACACGAGGACTTCCCAGGAGGTCACCCATCCTAGTACTACTCTCGCCCAAGCACGCTTAACTTCGGAGTTCTGATGGGATCCGGTGCTTTAGTGCTGGTATGATCGCACCCGTCAGAAATTGGATTGGAAGATTACTAATGCCGCAGTTCGAATGCGCAGAACGGTTTCAATAACGTTTAAAAACGCAAATAAAAATGAAAAACAAAGACGGATAATTTCGGGAAAGAAGGAACGGAAAGAAGACAACGGTGAGGAATCGAATAGGACGATACGGTTCAAATGGCGCCGACGGCTAGTTATTTGGATTTACGGATTGAAAGATAGAGCATTTTTCGCGTAGGGTGGGCAAATAGTAAAAACGCAGATAAAAATGAAAAACAAAGACGGATAATTTCGGAAAAAAAGGAACGGAAAGAAGACAACGTTGAGGAATCGAATAGAAAATCGGATCGAAGTGAAAAGAAAAGAAACGAAAATTAAAAGGGGACTGCGAACGAGAAGAAGCAAAAAGGAGTGCAACACGAGGACTTCCCAGGAGGTCACCCATCCTAGTACTACTCTCGCCCAAGCACGCTTAACTTCGGAGTTCTGATGGGATCCGGTGCTTTAGTGCTGGTATGATCGCACCCGTCAGAAATTGGATTGGAAGATTACTAATGCCGCAGTTCGAATGCGCAGAACGGTTTCAATAACGTTTAAAAACGCAAATAAAAATGAAAAACAAAGACGGATAATTTCGGGAAAGAAGGAACGGAAAGAAGACAACGGTGAGGAATCGAATAGGACGATACGGTTCAAATGGCGCCGACGGCTAGTTATTTGGATTTACGGATTGAAAGATAGAGCATTTTTCGCGTAGGGTGAGCAAATAGTAAAAACGCAGATAAAAATGAAAAACAAAGACGGATAATTTCGGAAAAAAAGGAACGGAAAGAAGACAACGTTGAGGAATCGAATAGAAAATCGGATCGAAGTGAAAAGAAAAGAAACGAAAATTAAAAGGGGACTGCGAACGAGAAGAAGCAAAAAGGAGTGCAACACGAGGACTTCCCAGGAGGTCACCCATCCTAGTACTACTCTCGCCCAAGCACGCTTAACTTCGGAGTTCTGATGGGATCCGGTGCTTTAGTGCTGGTATGATCGCACCCGTCAGAAATTGGATTGGAAGATTACTAATGCCGCAGTTCGAATGCGCAGAACGGTTTCAATAACGTTTAAAAACGCAAATAAAAATGAAAAACAAAGACGGATAATTTCGGGAAAGAAGGAACGGAAAGAAGACAACGGTGAGGAATCGAATAGGACGATACGGTTCAAATGGCGCCGACGGCTAGTTATTTGGATTTACGGATTGAAAGATAGAGCATTTTTCGCGTAGGGTGAGCAAATAGTAAAAACGCAGATAAAAATGAAAAACAAAGACGGATAATTTCGGAAAAAAAGGAACGGAAAGAAGACAACGTTGAGGAATCGAATAGAAAATCGGATCGAAGTGAAAAGAAAAGAAACGAAAATTAAAAGGGGACTGCGAACGAGAAGAAGCAAAAAGGAGTGCAACACGAGGACTTCCCAGGAGGTCACCCATCCTAGTACTACTCTCGCCCAAGCACGCTTAACTTCGGAGTTCTGATGGGATCCGGTGCTTTAGTGCTGGTATGATCGCACCCGTCAGAAATTGGATTGGAAGATTACTAATGCCGCAGTTCGAATGCGCAGAACGGTTTCAATAACGTTTAAAAACGCAAATAAAAATGAAAAACAAAGACGGATAATTTCGGGAAAGAAGGAACGGAAAGAAGACAACGGTGAGGAATCGAATAGGACGATACGGTTCAAATGGCGCCGACGGCTAGTTATTTGGATTTACGGATTGAAAGATAGAGCATTTTTCGCGTAGGGTGGGCAAATAGTAAAAACGCAGATAAAAATGAAAAACAAAGACGGATAATTTCGGAAAAAAAGGAACGGAAAGAAGACAACGTTGAGGAATCGAATAGAAAATCGGATCGAAGTGAAAAGAAAAGAAACGAAAATTAAAAGGGGACTACGAACGAGAAGAAGCAAAAAGGAGTGCAACACGAGGACTTCCCAGAAGGTCACCCATCCTAGTACTACTCTCTCCCAAGCACGCTTAACTTCGGAGTTCTGATGGGATCCGGTGCTTTAGTGCTGGTATGATCGCACCCGTCAGAAATTGGATTGGAAGATTACTAATGCCGCAGTTCGAATGCGCAGAACGGTTTCAATAACGTTTAAAAACGCAAATAAAAATGAAAAACAAAGACGGATAATTTCGGGAAAGAAGGAACGGAAAGAAGACAACGGTGAGGAATCGAATAGGACGATACGGTTCAAATGGCGCCGACGGCTAGTTATTTGGATTTACGGATTGAAAGATAGAGCATTTTTCGCGTAGGGTGGGCAAATAGTAAAAACGCAGATAAAAATGAAAAACAAAGACGGATAATTTCGGAAAAAAAGGAACGGAAAGAAGACAACGTTGAGGAATCGAATAGAAAATCGGATCGAAGTGAAAAGAAAAGAAACGAAAATTAAAAGGGGACTGCGAACGAGAAGAAGCAAAAAGGAGTGCAACACGAGGACTTCCCAGGAGGTCACCCATCCTAGTACTACTCTCGCCCAAGCACGCTTAACTTCGGAGTTCTGATGGGATCCGGTGCTTTAGTGCTGGTATGATCGCACCCGTCAGAAATTGAATTGGAAGATTACTAATGCCGCAGTTCGAATGCGCAGAACGGTTTCAATAACGTTTAAAAACGCAAATAAAAATGAAAAACAAAGACGGATAATTTCGGGAAAGAAGGAACGGAAAGAAGACAACGGTGAGGAATCGAATAGGACGATACGGTTCAAATGGCGCCGACGGCTAGTTATTTGGATTTACGGATTGAAAGATAGAGCATTTTTCGCGTAGGGTGAGCAAATAGTAAAAACGCAGATAAAAATGAAAAACAAAGACGGATAATTTCGGAAAAAAAGAAACGGAAAGAAGACAACGTTGAGGAATCGAATAGAAAATCGGATCGAAGTGAAAAGAAAAGAAACGAAAATTAAAAGGGGACTGCGAACGAGAAGAAGCAAAAAGGAGTGCAACACGAGGACTTCCCAGGAGGTCACCCATCCTAGTACTACTCTCGCCCAAGCACGCTTAACTTCGGAGTTCTGATGGGATCCGATGCTTTAGTGCTGGTATGATCGCACCCGTCAGAAATTGGATTGGAAGATTACTAATGCCGCAGTTCGAATGCGCAGAACGGTTTCAATAACGTTTAAAAACGCAAATAAAAATGAAAAACAAAGACGGATAATTTCGGGAAAGAAGGAACAGAAAGAAGACAACGGTGTGGAATCGAATAGGACGATACGGTTCAAATGGCGCCGACGGCTAGTTATTTGGATTTACGGATTGAAAGATAGAGCATTTTTCGCGTAGGGTGGGCAAATAGTAAAAACGCAGATAAAAATGAAAAACAAAGACGGATAATTTCGGAAAAAAAGGAACGGAAAGAAGACAACGTTGAGGAATCGAATAGAAAATCGGATCGAAGTGAAAAGAAAAGAAACGAAAATTAAAAGGGGACTGCGAACGAGAAGAAGCAAAAAGGAGTGCAACACGAGGACTTCCCAGGAGGTCACCCATCCTAGTACTACTCTCGCCCAAGCACGCTTAACTTCGGAGTTCTGATGGGATCCGGTGCTTTAGTGCTGGTATGATCGCACCCGTCAGAAATTGGATTGGAAGATTACTAATGCCGCAGTTCGAATGCGCAGAACGGTTTCAATAACGTTTAAAAACGCAAATAAAAATGAAAAACAAAGACGGATAATTTCGGGAAAGAAGGAACGGAAAGAAGACAACGGTGAGGAATCGAATAGGACGATACGGTTCAAATGGCGCCGACGGCTAGTTATTTGGATTTACGGATTGAAAGATAGAGCATTTTTCGCGTAGGGTGGGCAAATAGTAAAAACGCAGATAAAAATGAAAAACAAAGACGGATAATTTCGGAAAAAAAGGAACGGAAAGAAGACAACGTTGAGGAATCGAATAGAAAATCGGATCGAAGTGAAAAGAAAAGAAACGAAAATTAAAAGGGGACTGCGAACGAGAAGAAGCAAAAAGGAGTGCAACACGAGGACTTCCCAGGAGGTCACCCATCCTAGTACTACTCTCGCCCAAGCACGCTTAACTTCGGAGTTCTGATGGGATCCGGTGCTTTAGTGCTGGTATGATCGCACCCGTCAGAAATTGGATTGGAAGATTACTAATGCCGCAGTTCGAATGCGCAGAACGGTTTCAATAACGTTTAAAAACGCAAATAAAAATGAAAAACAAAGACGGATAATTTCGGGAAAGAAGGAACGGAAAGAAGACAACGGTGAGGAATCGAATAGGACGATACGGTTCAAATGGCGCCGACGGCTAGTTATTTGGATTTACGGATTGAAAGATAGAGCATTTTTCGCGTAGGGTGGGCAAATAGTAAAAACGCAGATAAAAATGAAAAACAAAGACGGATAATTTCGGAAAAAAAGGAACGGAAAGAAGACAACGTTGAGGAATCGAATAGAAAATCGGATCGAAGTGAAAAGAAAAGAAACGAAAATTAAAAGGGGACTGCGAACGAGAAGAAGCAAAAAGGAGTGCAACACGAGGACTTCCCAGGAGGTCACCCATCCTAGTACTACTCTCGCCCAAGCACGCTTAACTTCGGAGTTCTGATGGGATCCGGTGCTTTAGTGCTGGTATGATCGCACCCGTCAGAAATTGGATTGGAAGATTACTAATGCCGCAGTTCGAATGCGCAGAACGGTTTCAATAACGTTTAAAAACGCAAATAAAAATGAAAAACAAAGACGGATAATTTCGGGAAAGAAGGAACGGAAAGAAGACAACGGTGAGGAATCGAATAGGACGATACGGTTCAAATGGCGCCGACGGCTAGTTATTTGGATTTACGGATTGAAAGATAGAGCACTTTTCGCGTAGGGTGGGCAAATAGTAAAAACGCAGATAAAAATGAAAAACAAAGACGGATAATTTCGGAAAAAAAGGAACGGAAAGAAGACAACGTTGAGGAATCGAATAGAAAATCGGATCGAAGTGAAAAGAAAAGAAACGAAAATTAAAAGGGGACTGCGAACGAGAAGAAGCAAAAAGGAGTGCAACACGAGGACTTCCCAGGAGGTCACCCATCCTAGTACTACTCTCGCCCAAGCACGCTTAACTTCGGAGTTCTGATGGGATTCGGCGCTTTAGTGCTGGTATGATCGCACCCGTCAGAAATTGGATTGGAAGATTACTAATGCCGCAGTTCGAATGCGCAGAACGGTTTCAATAACGTTTAAAAACGCAAATAAAAATGAAAAACAAAGACGGATAATTTCGGGAAAGAAGGAACGGAAAGAAGACAACGGTGAGGAATCGAATAGGACGATACGGTTCAAATGGCGCCGACGGCTAGTTATTTGGATTTACGGATTGAAAGATAGAGCATTTTTCGCGTAGGGTGAGCAAATAGTAAAAACGCAGATAAAAATGAAAAACAAAGACGGATAATTTCGGAAAAAAAGGAACGGAAAGAAGACAACGTTGAGGAATCGAATAGAAAATCGGATCGAAGTGAAAAGAAAAGAAACGAAAATTAAAAGGGGACTGCGAACGAGAAGAAGCAAAAAGGAGTGCAACACGAGGACTTCCCAGGAGGTCACCCATCCTAGTACTACTCTCGCCCAAGCACGCTTAACTTCGGAGTTCTGATGGGATCCGGTGCTTTAGTGCTGGTATGATCGCACCCGTCAGAAATTGGATTGGAAGATTACTAATGCCGCAGTTCGAATGCGCAGAACGGTTTCAATAACGTTTAAAAACGCAAATAAAAATGAAAAACAAAGACGGATAATTTCCGGAAAGAAGGAACGGAAAGAAGACAACGGTGAGGAATCGAATAGGACGATACGGTTCAAATGGCGCCGACGGCTAGTTATTTGGATTTACGGATTGAAAGATAGAGCATTTTTCGCGTAGGGTGAGCAAATAGTAAAAACGCAGATAAAAATGAAAAACAAAGACGGATAATTTCGGAAAAAAAGGAACGGAAAGAAGACAACGTTGAGGAATCGAATAGAAAATCGGATCGAAGTGAAAAGAAAAGAAACGAAAATTAAAAGGGGACTGCGAACGAGAAGAAGCAAAAAGGAGTGCAACACGAGGACTTCCCAGGAGGTCACCCATCCTAGTACTACTCTCGCCCAAGCACGCTTAACTTCGGAGTTCTGATGGGATCCGGTGCTTTAGTGCTGGTATGATCGCACCCGTCAGAAATTGGATTGGAAGATTACTAATGCCGCAGTTCGAATGCGCAGAACGGTTTCAATAACGTTTAAAAACGCAAATAAAAATGAAAAACAAAGACGGATAATTTCGGGAAAGAAGGAACGGAAAGAAGACAACGGTGAGGAATCGAATAGGACGATACGGTTCAAATGGCGCCGACGGCTAGTTATTTGGATTTACGGATTGAAAGATAGAGCATTTTTCGCGTAGGGTGGGCAAATAGTAAAAACGCAGATAAAAATGAAAAACAAAGACGGATAATTTCGGAAAAAAAGGAACGGAAAGAAGACAACGTTGAGGAATCGAATAGAAAATCGGATCGAAGTGAAAAGAAAAGAAACGAAAATTAAAAGGGGACTGCGAACGAGAAGAAGCAAAAAGGAGTGCAACACGAGGACTTCCCAGGAGGTCACCCATCCTAGTACTACTCTCGCCCAAGCACGCTTAACTTCGAAGTTCTGATGGGATCCGGTGCTTTAGTGCTGGTATGATCGCACCCGTCAGAAATTGGATTGGAAGATTACTAATGCCGCAGTTCGAATGCGCAGAACGGTTTCAATAACGTTTAAAAACGCAAATAAAAATGAAAAACAAAGACGGATAATTTCGGGAAAGAAGGAACGGAAAGAAGACAACGGTGAGGAATCGAATAGGACGATACGGTTCAAATGGCGCCGACGGCTAGTTATTTGGATTTACGGATTGAAAGATAGAGCATTTTTCGCGTAGGGTGGGCAAATAGTAAAAACGCAGATAAAAATGAAAAACAAAGACGGATAATTTCGGAAAAAAAGGAACGGAAAGAAGACAACGTTGAGGAATCGAATAGAAAATCGGATCGAAGTGAAAAGAAAAGAAACGAAAATTAAAAGGGGACTGCGAACGAGAAGAAGCAAAAAGGAGTGCAACACGAGGACTTCCCAGGAGGTCACCCATCCTAGTACTACTCTCGCCCAAGCACGCTTAACTTCGGAGTTCTGATGGGATCTGGTGCTTTAGTGCTGGTATGGTCGCACCCGTCAGAAATTGGATTGGAAGATTACTAATGCCGCAGTTCGAATGCGCAGAACGGTTTCAATAACGTTTAAAAACGCAAATAAAAATGAAAAACAAAGACGGATAATTTCGGGAAAGAAGGAACGGAAAGAAGACAACGGTGAGGAATCGAATAGGACGATACGGTTCAAATGGCGCCGACGGCTAGTTATTTGGATTTACGGATTGAAAGATAGAGCATTTTTCGCGTAGGGTGGGCAAATAGTAAAAACGCAGATAAAAATGAAAAACAAAGACGGATAATTTCGGAAAAAAAGGAACGGAAAGAAGACAACGTTGAGGAATCGAATAGAAAATCGGATCGAAGTGAAAAGAAAAGAAACGAAAATTAAAAGGGGACTGCGAACGAGAAGAAGCAAAAAGGAGTGCAACACGAGGACTTCCCAGGAGGTCACCCATCCTAGTACTACTCTCGCCCAAGCACGCTTAACTTCGGAGTTCTGATGGGATCCGGTGCTTTAGTGCTGGTATGATCGCACCCGTCAGAAATTGGATTGGAAGATTACTAATGCCGCAGTTCGAATGCGCAGAACGGTTTCAATAACGTTTAAAAACGCAAATAAAAATGAAAAACAAAGACGGATAATTTCGGGAAAGAAGGAACGGAAAGAAGACAACGGTGAGGAATCGAATAGGACGATACGGTTCAAATGGCGCCGACGGCTAGTTATTTGGATTTACGGATTGAAAGATAGAGCATTTTTCGCGTAGGGTGGGCAAATAGTAAAAACGCAGATAAAAATGAAAAACAAAGACGGATAATTTCGGAAAAAAAGGAACGGAAAGAAGACAACGTTGAGGAATCGAATAGAAAATCGGATCGAAGTGAAAAGAAAAGAAACGAAAATTAAAAGGGGACTGCGAACGAGAAGAAGCAAAAAGGAGTGCAACACGAGGACTTCCCAGGAGGTCACCCATCCTAGTACTACTCTCGCCCAAGCACGCTTAACTTCGGAGTTCTGATGGGATTCGGCGCTTTAGTGCTGGTATGATCGCACCCGTCAGAAATTGGATTGGAAGATTACTAATGCCGCAGTTCGAATGCGCAGAACGGTTTCAATAACGTTTAAAAACGCAAATAAAAATGAAAAACAAAGACGGATAATTTCGGGAAAGAAGGAACGGAAAGAAGACAACGGTGAGGAATCGAATAGGACGATACGGTTCAAATGGCGCCGACGGCTAGTTATTTGGATTTACGGATTGAAAGATAGAGCATTTTTCGCGTAGGGTGGGCAAATAGTAAAAACGCAGATAAAAATGAAAAACAAAGACGGATAATTTCGGAAAAAAAGGAACGGAAAGAAGACAACGTTGAGGAATCGAATAGAAAATCGGATCGAAGTGAAAAGAAAAGAAACGAAAATTAAAAGGGGACTGCGAACGAGAAGAAGCAAAAAGGAGTGCAACACGAGGACTTCCCAGGAGGTCACCCATCCTAGTACTACTCTCGCCCAAGCACGCTTAACTTCGGAGTTCTGATGGGATCCGGTGCTTTAGTGCTGGTATGATCGCACCCGTCAGAAATTGGATTGGAAGATTACTAATGCCGCAGTTCGAATGCGCAGAACGGTTTCAATAACGTTTAAAAACGCAAATAAAAATGAAAAACAAAGACGGATAATTTCGGGAAAGAAGGAACGGAAAGAAGACAACGGTGAGGAATCGAATAGGACGATACGGTTCAAATGGCGCCGACGGCTAGTTATTTGGATTTACGGATTGAAAGATAGAGCATTTTTCGCGTAGGGTGAGCAAATAGTAAAAACGCAGATAAAAATGAAAAACAAAAACGGATAATTTCGGAAAAAAAGGAACGGAAAGAAGACAACGTTGAGGAATCGAATAGAAAATCGGATCGAAGTGAAAAGAAAAGAAACGAAAATTAAAAGGGGACTGCGAACGAGAAGAAGCAAAAAGGAGTGCAACACGAGGACTTCCCAGGAGGTCACCCATCCTAGTACTACTCTCGCCCAAGCACGCTTAACTTCGGAGTTCTGATGGGATCCGGTGCTTTAGTGCTGGTATGATCGCACCCGTCAGAAATTGGATTGGAAGATTACTAATGCCGCAGTTCGAATGCGCAGAACGGTTTCAATAACGTTTAAAAACGCAAATAAAAATGAAAAACAAAGACGGATAATTTCGGGAAAGAAGGAACGGAAAGAAGACAACGGTGAGGAATCGAATAGGACGATACGGTTCAAATGGCGCCGACGGCTAGTTATTTGGATTTACGGATTGAAAGATAGAGCATTTTTCGCGTAGGGTGGGCAAATAGTAAAAACGCAGATAAAAATGAAAAACAAAGACGGATAATTTCGTAAAAAAAGGAACGGAAAGAAGACAACGTTGAGGAATCGAATAGAAAATCGGATCGAAGTGAAAAGAAAAGAAACGAAAATTAAAAGGGGACTACGAACGAGAAGAAGCAAAAAGGAGTGCAACACGAGGACTTCCCAGGAGGTCACCCATCCTAGTACTACTCTCTCCCAAGCACGCTTAACTTCGGAGTTCTGATGGGATCCGGTGCTTTAGTGCTGGTATGATCGCACCCGTCAGAAATTGGATTGGAGATTACTAATGCCGCAGTTCGAATGCGCAGAACGGTTTCAATAACGTTTAAAAACGCAAATAAAAATGAAAAACAAAGACGGATAATTTCGGGAAAGAAGGAACGGAAAGAAGACAACGGTGAGGAATCGAATAGGACGATACGGTTCAAATGGCGCCGACGGCTAGTTATTTGGATTTACGGATTGAAAGATAGAGCATTTTTCGCGTAGGGTGGGCAAATAGTAAAAACGCAGATAAAAATGAAAAACAAAGACGGATAATTTCGGAAAAAAAGGAACGGAAAGAAGACAACGTTGAGGAATCGAATAGAAAATCGGATCGAAGTGAAAAGAAAAGAAACGAAAATTAAAAGGGGACTGCGAACGAGAAGAAGCAAAAAGGAGTGCAACACGAGGACTTCCCAGGAGGTCACCCATCCTAGTACTACTCTCGCCCAAGCACGCTTAACTTCGGAGTTCTGATGGGATCCGGTGCTTTAGTGCTGGTATGATCGCACCCGTCAGAAATTGGATTGGAAGATTACTAATGCCGCAGTTCGAATGCGCAGAACGGTTTCAATAACGTTTAAAAACGCAAATAAAAATGAAAAACAAAGACGGATAATTTCGGGAAAGAAGGAACGGAAAGAAGACAACGGTGAGGAATCGAATAGGACGATACGGTTCAAATGGCGCCGACGGCTAGTTATTTGGATTTACGGATTGAAAGATAGAGCATTTTTCGCGTAGGGTGAGCAAATAGTAAAAACGCAGATAAAAATGAAAAACAAAGACGGATAATTTCGGAAAAAAAGAAACGGAAAGAAGACAACGTTGAGGAATCGAATAGAAAATCGGATCGAAGTGAAAAGAAAAGAAACGAAAATTAAAAGGGGACTGCGAACGAGAAGAAGCAAAAAGGAGTGCAAAACGAGGACTTCCCAGGAGGTCACCCATCCTAGTACTACTCTCGCCCAAGCACGCTTAACTTCGGAGTTCTGATGGGATCCGGTGCTTTAGTGCTGGTATGATCGCACCCGTCAGAAATTGGATTGGAAGATTACTAATGCCGCAGTTCGAATGCGCAGAACGGTTTCAATAACGTTTAAAAACGCAAATAAAAATGAAAAACAAAGACGGATAATTTCGGGAAAGAAGGAACGGAAAGAAGACAACGGTGAGGAATCGAATAGGACGATACGGTTCAAATGGCGCCGACGGCTAGTTATTTGGATTTACGGATTGAAAGATAGAGCATTTTTCGCGTAGGGTGAGCAAATAGTAAAAACGCAGATAAAAATGAAAAACAAAGACGGATAATTTCGGAAAAAAAGAAACGGAAAGAAGACAACGTTGAGGAATCGAATAGAAAATCGGATCGAAGTGAAAAGAAAAGAAACGAAAATTAAAAGGGGACTGCGAACGAGAAGAAGCAAAAAGGAGTGCAAAACGAGGACTTCCCAGGAGGTCACCCATCCTAGTACTACTCTCGCCCAAGCACGCTTAACTTCGGAGTTCTGATGGGATCCGGTGCTTTAGTGCTGGTATGATCGCACCCGTCAGAAATTGGATTGGAAGATTACTAATGCCGCAGTTCGAATGCGCAGAACGGTTTCAATAACGTTTAAAAACGCAAATAAAAATGAAAAACAAAGACGGATAATTTCGGGAAAGAAGGAACGGAAAGAAGACAACGGTGAGGAATCGAATAGGACGATACGGTTCAAATGGCGCCGACGGCTAGTTATTTGGATTTACGGATTGAAAGATAGAGCATTTTTCGCGTAGGGTGAGCAAATAGTAAAAACGCAGATAAAAATGAAAAACAAAGACGGATAATTTCGGAAAAAAAGGAACGGAAAGAAGACAACGTTGAGGAATCGAATAGAAAATCGGATCGAAGTGAAAAGAAAAGAAACGAAAATTAAAAGGGGACTGCGAACGAGAAGAAGCAAAAAGGAGTGCAACACGAGGACTTCCCAGGAGGTCACCCATCCTAGTACTACTCTCGCCCAAGCACGCTTAACTTCGGAGTTCTGATGGGATCCGGTGCTTTAGTGCTGGTATGATCGCACCCGTCAGAAATTGGATTGGAAGATTACTAATGCCGCAGTTCGAATGCGCAGAACGGTTTCAATAACGTTTAAAAACGCAAATAAAAATGAAAAACAAAGACGGATAATTTCGGGAAAGAAGGAACGGAAAGAAGACAACGGTGAGGAATCGAATAGGACGATACGGTTCAAATGGCGCCGACGGCTAGTTATTTGGATTTACGGATTGAAAGATAGAGCATTTTTCGCGTAGGGTGGGCAAATAGTAAAAACGCAGATAAAAATGAAAAACAAAGACGGATAATTTCGGAAAAAAAGGAACGGAAAGAAGACAACGTTGAGGAATCGAATAGAAAATCGGATCGAAGTGAAAAGAAAAGAAACGAAAATTAAAAGGGGACTGCGAACGAGAAGAAGCAAAAAGGAGTGCAACACGAGGACTTCCCAGGAGGTCACCCATCCTAGTACTACTCTCGCCCAAGCACGCTTAACTTCGGAGTTCTGATGGGATCCGGTGCTTTAGTGCTGGTATGATCGCACCCGTCAGAAATTGGATTGGAAGATTACTAATGCCGCAGTTCGAATGCGCAGAACGGTTTCAATAACGTTTAAAAACGCAAATAAAAATGAAAAACAAAGACGGATAATTTCGGGAAAGAAGGAACGGAAAGAAGACAACGGTGAGGAATCGAATAGGACGATACGGTTCAAATGGCGCCGACGGCTAGTTATTTGGATTTACGGATTGAAAGATAGAGCATTTTTCGCGTAGGGTGGGCAAATAGTAAAAACGCAGATAAAAATGAAAAACAAAGACGGATAATTTCGGAAAAAAAGGAACGGAAAGAAGACAACGTTGAGGAATCGAATAGAAAATCGGATCGAAGTGAAAAGAAAAGAAACGAAAATTAAAAGGGGACTGCGAACGAGAAGAAGCAAAAAGGAGTGCAACACGAGGACTTCCCAGGAGGTCACCCATCCTAGTACTACTCTCGCCCAAGCACGCTTAACTTCGGAGTTCTGATGGGATCCGGTGCTTTAGTGCTGGTATGATCGCACCCGTCAGAAATTGGATTGGAAGATTACTAATGCCGCAGTTCGAATGCGCAGAACGGTTTCAATAACGTTTAAAAACGCAAATAAAAATGAAAAACAAAGACGGATAATTTCGGGAAAGAAGGAACGGAAAGAAGACAACGGTGAGGAATCGAATAGGACGATACGGTTCAAATGGCGCCGACGGCTAGTTATTTGGATTTACGGATTGAAAGATAGAGCATTTTTCGCGTAGGGTGGGCAAATAGTAAAAACGCAGATAAAAATGAAAAACAAAGACGGATAATTTCGGAAAAAAAGGAACGGAAAGAAGACAACGTTGAGGAATCGAATAGAAAATCGGATCGAAGTGAAAAGAAAAGAAACGAAAATTAAAAGGGGACTGCGAACGAGAAGAAGCAAAAAGGAGTGCAACACGAGGACTTCCCAGGAGGTCACCCATCCTAGTACTACTCTCGCCCAAGCACGCTTAACTTCGGAGTTCTGATGGGATCCGGTGCTTTAGTGCTGGTATGATCGCACCCGTCAGAAATTGGATTGGAAGATTACTAATGCCGCAGTTCGAATGCGCAGAACGGTTTCAATAACGTTTAAAAACGCAAATAAAAATGAAAAACAAAGACGGATAATTTCGGGAAAGAAGGAACGGAAAGAAGACAACGGTGAGGAATCGAATAGGACGATACGGTTCAAATGGCGCCGACGGCTAGTTATTTGGATTTACGGATTGAAAGATAGAGCATTTTTCGCGTAGGGTGAGCAAATAGTAAAAACGCAGATAAAAATGAAAAACAAAGACGGATAATTTCGGAAAAAAAGGAACGGAAAGAAGACAACGTTGAGGAATCGAATAGAAAATCGGATCGAAGTGAAAAGAAAAGAAACGAAAATTAAAAGGGGACTGCGAACGAGAAGAAGCAAAAAGGAGTGCAACACGAGGACTTCCCAGGAGGTCACCCATCCTAGTACTACTCTCGCCCAAGCACGCTTAACTTCGGAGTTCTGATGGGATCCGGTGCTTTAGTGCTGGTATGATCGCACCCGTCAGAAATTGGATTGGAAGATTACTAATGCCGCAGTTCGAATGCGCAGAACGGTTTCAATAACGTTTAAAAACGCAAATAAAAATGAAAAACAAAGACGGATAATTTCGGGAAAGAAGGAACGGAAAGAAGACAACGGTGAGGAATCGAATAGGACGATACGGTTCAAATGGCGCCGACGGCTAGTTATTTGGATTTACGGATTGAAAGATAGAGCATTTTTCGCGTAGGGTGAGCAAATAGTAAAAACGCAGATAAAAATGAAAAACAAAAACGGATAATTTCGGAAAAAAAGGAACGGAAAGAAGACAACGTTGAGGAATCGAATAGAAAATCGGATCGAAGTGAAAAGAAAAGAAACGAAAATTAAAAGGGGACTGCGAACGAGAAGAAGCAAAAAGGAGTGCAACACGAGGACTTCCCAGGAGGTCACCCATCCTAGTACTACTCTCGCCCAAGCACGCTTAACTTCGGAGTTCTGATGGGATCCGGTGCTTTAGTGCTGGTATGATCGCACCCGTCAGAAATTGGATTGGAAGATTACTAATGCCGCAGTTCGAATGCGCAGAACGGTTTCAATAACGTTTAAAAACGCAAATAAAAATGAAAAACAAAGACGGATAATTTCGGGAAAGAAGGAACGGAAAGAAGACAACGGTGAGGAATCGAATAGGACGATACGGTTCAAATGGCGCCGACGGCTAGTTATTTGGATTTACGGATTGAAAGATAGAGCATTTTTCGCGTAGGGTGGGCAAATAGTAAAAACGCAGATAAAAATGAAAAACAAAGACGGATAATTTCGGAAAAAAAGGAACGGAAAGAAGACAACGTTGAGGAATCGAATAGAAAATCGGATCGAAGTGAAAAGAAAAGAAACGAAAATTAAAAGGGGACTGCGAACGAGAAGAAGCAAAAAGGAGTGCAACACGAGGACTTCCCAGGAGGTCACCCATCCTAGTACTACTCTCGCCCAAGCACGCTTAACTTCGGAGTTCTGATGGGATCCGGTGCTTTAGTGCTGGTATGATCGCACCCGTCAGAAATTGGATTGGAAGATTACTAATGCCGCAGTTCGAATGCGCAGAACGGTTTCAATAACGTTTAAAAACGCAAATAAAAATGAAAAACAAAGACGGATAATTTCGGGAAAGAAGGAACGGAAAGAAGACAACGGTGAGGAATCGAATAGGACGATACGGTTCAAATGGCGCCGACGGCTAGTTATTTGGATTTACGGATTGAAAGATAGAGCATTTTTCGCGTAGGGTGGGCAAATAGTAAAAACGCAGATAAAAATGAAAAACAAAGACGGATAATTTCGGAAAAAAAGGAACGGAAAGAAGACAACGTTGAGGAATCGAATAGAAAATCGGATCGAAGTGAAAAGAAAAGAAACGAAAATTAAAAGGGGACTGCGAACGAGAAGAAGCAAAAAGGAGTGCAACACGAGGACTTCCCAGGAGGTCACCCATCCTAGTACTACTCTCGCCCAAGCACGCTTAACTTCGGAGTTCTGATGGGATCCGGTGCTTTAGTGCTGGTATGATCGCACCCGTCAGAAATTGGATTGGAAGATTACTAATGCCGCAGTTCGAATGCGCAGAACGGTTTCAATAACGTTTAAAAACGCAAATAAAAATGAAAAACAAAGACGGATAATTTCGGGAAAGAAGGAACGGAAAGAAGACAACGGTGAGGAATCGAATAGGACGATACGGTTCAAATGGCGCCGACGGCTAGTTATTTGGATTTACGGATTGAAAGATAGAGCATTTTTCGCGTAGGGTGAGCAAATAGTAAAAACGCAGATAAAAATGAAAAACAAAGACGGATAATTTCGGAAAAAAAGGAACGGAAAGAAGACAACGTTGAGGAATCGAATAGAAAATCGGATCGAAGTGAAAAGAAAAGAAACGAAAATTAAAAGGGGACTGCGAACGAGAAGAAGCAAAAAGGAGTGCAACACGAGGACTTCCCAGGAGGTCACCCATCCTAGTACTACTCTCGCCCAAGCACGCTTAACTTCGGAGTTCTGATGGGATCCGGTGCTTTAGTGCTGGTATGATCGCACCCGTCAGAAATTGGATTGGAAGATTACTAATGCCGCAGTTCGAATGCGCAGAACGGTTTCAATAACGTTTAAAAACGCAAATAAAAATGAAAAACAAAGACGGATAATTTCGGGAAAGAAGGAACGGAAAGAAGACAACGGTGAGGAATCGAATAGGACGATACGGTTCAAATGGCGCCGACGGCTAGTTATTTGGATTTACGGATTGAAAGATAGAGCATTTTTCGCGTAGGGTGGGCAAATAGTAAAAACGCAGATAAAAATGAAAAACAAAGACGGATAATTTCGGAAAAAAAGGAACGGAAAGAAGACAACGTTGAGGAATCGAATAGAAAATCGGATCGAAGTGAAAAGAAAAGAAACGAAAATTAAAAGGGGACTGCGAACGAGAAGAAGCAAAAAGGAGTGCAACACGAGGACTTCCCAGGAGGTCACCCATCCTAGTACTACTCTCGCCCAAGCACGCTTAACTTCGGAGTTCTGATGGGATCCGGTGCTTTAGTGCTGGTATGATCGCACCCGTCAGAAATTGGATTGGAAGATTACTAATGCCGCAGTTCGAATGCGCAGAACGGTTTCAATAACGTTTAAAAACGCAAATAAAAATGAAAAACAAAGACGGATAATTTCGGGAAAGAAGGAACGGAAAGAAGACAACGGTGAGGAATCGAATAGGACGATACGGTTCAAATGGCGCCGACGGCTAGTTATTTGGATTTACGGATTGAAAGATAGAGCATTTTTCGCGTAGGGTGGGCAAATAGTAAAAACGCAGATAAAAATGAAAAACAAAGACGGATAATTTCGGAAAAAAAGGAACGGAAAGAAGACAACGTTGAGGAATCGAATAGAAAATCGGATCGAAGTGAAAAGAAAAGAAACGAAAATTAAAAGGGGACTGCGAACGAGAAGAAGCAAAAAGGAGTGCAACACGAGGACTTCCCAGGAGGTCACCCATCCTAGTACTACTCTCGCCCAAGCACGCTTAACTTCGGAGTTCTGATGGGATCCGGTGCTTTAGTGCTGGTATGATCGCACCCGTCAGAAATTGGATTGGAAGATTACTAATGCCGCAGTTCGAATGCGCAGAACGGTTTCAATAACGTTTAAAAACGCAAATAAAAATGAAAAACAAAGACGGATAATTTCGGGAAAGAAGGAACGGAAAGAAGACAACGGTGAGGAATCGAATAGGACGATACGGTTCAAATGGCGCCGACGGCTAGTTATTTGGATTTACGGATTGAAAGATAGAGCATTTTTCGCGTAGGGTGGGCAAATAGTAAAAACGCAGATAAAAATGAAAAACAAAGACGGATAATTTCGGAAAAAAAGGAACGGAAAGAAGACAACGTTGAGGAATCGAATAGAAAATCGGATCGAAGTGAAAAGAAAAGAAACGAAAATTAAAAGGGGACTGCGAACGAGAAGAAGCAAAAAGGAGTGCAACACGAGGACTTCCCAGGAGGTCACCCATCCTAGTACTACTCTCGCCCAAGCACGCTTAACTTCGGAGTTCTGATGGGATCCGGTGCTTTAGTGCTGGTATGATCGCACCCGTCAGAAATTGGATTGGAAGATTACTAATGCCGCAGTTCGAATGCGCAGAACGGTTTCAATAACGTTTAAAAACGCAAATAAAAATGAAAAACAAAGACGGATAATTTCGGGAAAGAAGGAACGGAAAGAAGACAACGGTGAGGAATCGAATAGGACGATACGGTTCAAATGGCGCCGACGGCTAGTTATTTGGATTTACGGATTGAAAGATAGAGCATTTTTCGCGTAGGGTGGGCAAATAGTAAAAACGCAGATAAAAATGAAAAACAAAGACGGATAATTTCGGAAAAAAAGGAACGGAAAGAAGACAACGTTGAGGAATCGAATAGAAAATCGGATCGAAGTGAAAAGAAAAGAAACGAAAATTAAAAGGGGACTGCGAACGAGAAGAAGCAAAAAGGAGTGCAACACGAGGACTTCCCAGGAGGTCACCCATCCTAGTACTACTCTCGCCCAAGCACGCTTAACTTCGGAGTTCTGATGGGATCCGGTGCTTTAGTGCTGGTATGATCGCACCCGTCAGAAATTGGATTGGAAGATTACTAATGCCGCAGTTCGAATGCGCAGAACGGTTTCAATAACGTTTAAAAACGCAAATAAAAATGAAAAACAAAGACGGATAATTTCGGGAAAGAAGGAACGGAAAGAAGACAACGGTGAGGAATCGAATAGGACGATACGGTTCAAATGGCGCCGACGGCTAGTTATTTGGATTTACGGATTGAAAGATAGAGCATTTTTCGCGTAGGGTGAGCAAATAGTAAAAACGCAGATAAAAATGAAAAACAAAGACGGATAATTTCGGAAAAAAAGGAACGGAAAGAAGACAACGTTGAGGAATCGAATAGAAAATCGGATCGAAGTGAAAAGAAAAGAAACGAAAATTAAAAGGGGACTGCGAACGAGAAGAAGCAAAAAGGAGTGCAACACGAGGACTTCCCAGGAGGTCACCCATCCTAGTACTACTCTCGCCCAAGCACGCTTAACTTCGGAGTTCTGATGGGATCCGGTGCTTTAGTGCTGGTATGATCGCACCCGTCAGAAAATGAATTGGAAGATTACTAATGCCGCAGTTCGAATGCGCAGAACGGTTTCAATAACGTTTAAAAACGCAAATAAAAATGAAAAACAAAGACGGATAATTTCGGGAAAGAAGGAACGGAAAGAAGACAACGGTGAGGAATCGAATAGGACGATACGGTTCAAATGGCGCCGACGGCTAGTTATTTGGATTTACGGATTGAAAGATAGAGCATTTTTCGCGTAGGGTGGGCAAATAGTAAAAACGCAGATAAAAATGAAAAACAAAGACGGATAATTTCGGAAAAAAAGGAACGGAAAGAAGACAACGTTGAGGAATCGAATAGAAAATCGGATCGAAGTGAAAAGAAAAGAAACGAAAATTAAAAGGGGACTACGAACGAGAAGAAGCAAAAAGGAGTGCAACACGAGGACTTCCCAGAAGGTCACCCATCCTAGTACTACTCTCTCCCAAGCACGCTTAACTTCGGAGTTCTGATGGGATCCGGTGCTTTAGTGCTGGTATGATCGCACCCGTCAGAAATTGGATTGGAAGATTACTAATGCCGCAGTTCGAATGCGCAGAACGGTTTCAATAACGTTTAAAAACGCAAATAAAAATGAAAAACAAAGACGGATAATTTCGGGAAAGAAGGAACGGAAAGAAGACAACGGTGAGGAATCGAATAGGACGATACGGTTCAAATGGCGCCGACGGCTAGTTATTTGGATTTACGGATTGAAAGATAGAGCATTTTTCGCGTAGGGTGGGCAAATAGTAAAAACGCAGATAAAAATGAAAAACAAAGACGGATAATTTCGGAAAAAAAGGAACGGAAAGAAGACAACGTTGAGGAATCGAATAGAAAATCGGATCGAAGTGAAAAGAAAAGAAACGAAAATTAAAAGGGGACTGCGAACGAGAAGAAGCAAAAAGGAGTGCAACACGAGGACTTCCCAGGAGGTCACCCATCCTAGTACTACTCTCGCCCAAGCACGCTTAACTTCGGAGTTCTGATGGGATCCGGTGCTTTAGTGCTGGTATGATCGCACCCGTCAGAAATTGAATTGGAAGATTACTAATGCCGCAGTTCGAATGCGCAGAACGGTTTCAATAACGTTTAAAAACGCAAATAAAAATGAAAAACAAAGACGGATAATTTCGGGAAAGAAGGAACGGAAAGAAGACAACGGTGAGGAATCGAATAGGACGATACGGTTCAAATGGCGCCGACGGCTAGTTATTTGGATTTACGGATTGAAAGATAGAGCATTTTTCGCGTAGGGTGAGCAAATAGTAAAAACGCAGATAAAAATGAAAAACAAAGACGGATAATTTCGGAAAAAAAGAAACGGAAAGAAGACAACGTTGAGGAATCGAATAGAAAATCGGATCGAAGTGAAAAGAAAAGAAACGAAAATTAAAAGGGGACTGCGAACGAGAAGAAGCAAAAAGGAGTGCAACACGAGGACTTCCCAGGAGGTCACCCATCCTAGTACTACTCTCGCCCAAGCACGCTTAACTTCGGAGTTCTGATGGGATCCGATGCTTTAGTGCTGGTATGATCGCACCCGTCAGAAATTGGATTGGAAGATTACTAATGCCGCAGTTCGAATGCGCAGAACGGTTTCAATAACGTTTAAAAACGCAAATAAAAATGAAAAACAAAGACGGATAATTTCGGGAAAGAAGGAACGGAAAGAAGACAACGGTGAGGAATCGAATAGGACGATACGGTTCAAATGGCGCCGACGGCTAGTTATTTGGATTTACGGATTGAAAGATAGAGCATTTTTCGCGTAGGGTGGGCAAATAGTAAAAACGCAGATAAAAATGAAAAACAAAGACGGATAATTTCGGAAAAAAAGGAACGGAAAGAAGACAACGTTGAGGAATCGAATAGAAAATCGGATCGAAGTGAAAAGAAAAGAAACGAAAATTAAAAGGGGACTGCGAACGAGAAGAAGCAAAAAGGAGTGCAACACGAGGACTTCCCAGGAGGTCACCCATCCTAGTACTACTCTCGCCCAAGCACGCTTAACTTCGGAGTTCTGATGGGATCCGGTGCTTTAGTGCTGGTATGATCGCACCCGTCAGAAATTGGATTGGAAGATTACTAATGCCGCAGTTCGAATGCGCAGAACGGTTTCAATAACGTTTAAAAACGCAAATAAAAATGAAAAACAAAGACGGATAATTTCGGGAAAGAAGGAACGGAAAGAAGACAACGGTGAGGAATCGAATAGGACGATACGGTTCAAATGGCGCCGACGGCTAGTTATTTGGATTTACGGATTGAAAGATAGAGCATTTTTCGCGTAGGGTGGGCAAATAGTAAAAACGCAGATAAAAATGAAAAACAAAGACGGATAATTTCGGAAAAAAAGGAACGGAAAGAAGACAACGTTGAGGAATCGAATAGAAAATCGGATCGAAGTGAAAAGAAAAGAAACGAAAATACGAAAATTAAAAGGGGACTGCGAACGAGAAGAAGCAAAAAGGAGTGCAACACGAGGACTTCCCAGGAGGTCACCCATCCTAGTACTACTCTCGCCCAAGCACGCTTAACTTCGGAGTTCTGATGGGATCCGGTGCTTTAGTGCTGGTATGATCGCACCCGTCAGAAATTGGATTGGAAGATTACTAATGCCGCAGTTCGAATGCGCAGAACGGTTTCAATAACGTTTAAAAACGCAAATAAAAATGAAAAACAAAGACGGATAATTTCGGGAAAGAAGGAACGGAAAGAAGACAACGGTGAGGAATCGAATAGGACGATACGGTTCAAATGGCGCCGACGGCTAGTTATTTGGATTTACGGATTGAAAGATAGAGCATTTTTCGCGTAGGGTGGGCAAATAGTAAAAACGCAGATAAAAATGAAAA
>JASFAV010000022.1:5239290-5600062 GCA_030765085.1 Allium cepa
TACGGATTGAAAGATAGAGCATTTTTCGCGTAGGGGTGGGCAAATAGTAAAAACGCAGATAAAAATGAAAAACAAAGACGGATAATTTCGGAAAAAAAGGAACGGAAAGAAGACAACGTTGAGGAATCGAATAGAAAATCGGATCGAAGTGAAAAGAAAAGAAACGAAAATTAAAAGGGGACTGCGAACGAGAAGAAGCAAAAAGGAGTGCAACACGAGGACTTCCCAGGAGGTCACCCATCCTAGTACTACTCTCGCCCAAGCACGCTTAACTTCGGAGTTCTGATGGGATCCGGTGCTTTAGTGCTGGTATGATCGCACCCGTCAGAAATTGGATTGGAAGATTACTAATGCCGCAGTTCGAATGCGCAGAACGGTTTCAATAACGTTTAAAAACGCAAATAAAAATGAAAAACAAAGACGGATAATTTCGGGAAAGAAGGAACGGAAAGAAGACAACGGTGAGGAATCGAATAGGACGATACGGTTCAAATGGCGCCGACGGCTAGTTATTTGGATTTACGGATTGAAAGATAGAGCATTTTTCGCGTAGGGTGGGCAAATAGTAAAAACGCAGATAAAAATGAAAAACAAAGACGGATAATTTCGGAAAAAAAGGAACGGAAAGAAGACAACGTTGAGGAATCGAATAGAAAATCGGATCGAAGTGAAAAGAAAAGAAACGAAAATTAAAAGGGGACTGCGAACGAGAAGAAGCAAAAAGGAGTGCAACACGAGGACTTCCCAGGAGGTCACCCATCCTAGTACTACTCTCGCCCAAGCACGCTTAACTTCGGAGTTCTGATGGGATCCGGTGCTTTAGTGCTGGTATGATCGCACCCGTCAGAAATTGGATTGGAAGATTACTAATGCCGCAGTTCGAATGCGCAGAACGGTTTCAATAACGTTTAAAAACGCAAATAAAAATGAAAAACAAAGACGGATAATTTCGGGAAAGAAGGAACGGAAAGAAGACAACGGTGAGGAATCGAATAGGACGATACGGTTCAAATGGCGCCGACGGCTAGTTATTTGGATTTACGGATTGAAAGATAGAGCATTTTTCGCGTAGGGTGGGCAAATAGTAAAAACGCAGATAAAAATGAAAAACAAAGACGGATAATTTCGGAAAAAAAGGAACGGAAAGAAGACAACGTTGAGGAATCGAATAGAAAATCGGATCGAAGTGAAAAGAAAAGAAACGAAAATTAAAAGGGGACTGCGAACGAGAAGAAGCAAAAAGGAGTGCAACACGAGGACTTCCCAGGAGGTCACCCATCCTAGTACTACTCTCGCCCAAGCACGCTTAACTTCGGAGTTCTGATGGGATCCGGTGCTTTAGTGCTGGTATGATCGCACCCGTCAGAAATTGGATTGGAAGATTACTAATGCCGCAGTTCGAATGCGCAGAACGGTTTCAATAACGTTTAAAAACGCAAATAAAAATGAAAAACAAAGACGGATAATTTCGGGAAAGAAGGAACGGAAAGAAGACAACGGTGAGGAATCGAATAGGACGATACGGTTCAAATGGCGCCGACGGCTAGTTATTTGGATTTACGGATTGAAAGATAGAGCATTTTTCGCGTAGGGTGGGCAAATAGTAAAAACGCAGATAAAAATGAAAAACAAAGACGGATAATTTCGGAAAAAAAGGAACGGAAAGAAGACAACGTTGAGGAATCGAATAGAAAATCGGATCGAAGTGAAAAGAAAAGAAACGAAAATTAAAAGGGGACTGCGAACGAGAAGAAGCAAAAAGGAGTGCAACACGAGGACTTCCCAGGAGGTCACCCATCCTAGTACTACTCTCGCCCAAGCACGCTTAACTTCGGAGTTCTGATGGGATCCGGTGCTTTAGTGCTGGTATGATCGCACCCGTCAGAAATTGGATTGGAAGATTACTAATGCCGCAGTTCGAATGCGCAGAACGGTTTCAATAACGTTTAAAAACGCAAATAAAAATGAAAAACAAAGACGGATAATTTCGGGAAAGAAGGAACGGAAAGAAGACAACGGTGAGGAATCGAATAGGACGATACGGTTCAAATGGCGCCGACGGCTAGTTATTTGGATTTACGGATTGAAAGATAGAGCATTTTTCGCGTAGGGTGGGCAAATAGTAAAAACGCAGATAAAAATGAAAAACAAAGACGGATAATTTCGGAAAAAAAGGAACGGAAAGAAGACAACGTTGAGGAATCGAATAGAAAATCGGATCGAAGTGAAAAGAAAAGAAACGAAAATTAAAAGGGGACTGCGAACGAGAAGAAGCAAAAAGGAGTGCAACACGAGGACTTCCCAGGAGGTCACCCATCCTAGTACTACTCTCGCCCAAGCACGCTTAACTTCGGAGTTCTGATGGGATCCGGTGCTTTAGTGCTGGTATGATCGCACCCGTCAGAAATTGGATTGGAAGATTACTAATGCCGCAGTTCGAATGCGCAGAACGGTTTCAATAACGTTTAAAAACGCAAATAAAAATGAAAAACAAAGACGGATAATTTCGGGAAAGAAGGAACGGAAAGAAGACAACGGTGAGGAATCGAATAGGACGATACGGTTCAAATGGCGCCGACGGCTAGTTATTTGGATTTACGGATTGAAAGATAGAGCATTTTTCGCGTAGGGTGGGCAAATAGTAAAAACGCAGATAAAAATGAAAAACAAAGACGGATAATTTCGGAAAAAAAGGAACGGAAAGAAGACAACGTTGAGGAATCGAATAGAAAATCGGATCGAAGTGAAAAGAAAAGAAACGAAAATTAAAAGGGGACTGCGAACGAGAAGAAGCAAAAAGGAGTGCAACACGAGGACTTCCCAGGAGGTCACCCATCCTAGTACTACTCTCGCCCAAGCACGCTTAACTTCGGAGTTCTGATGGGATCCGGTGCTTTAGTGCTGGTATGATCGCACCCGTCAGAAATTGGATTGGAAGATTACTAATGCCGCAGTTCGAATGCGCAGAACGGTTTCAATAACGTTTAAAAACGCAAATAAAAATGAAAAACAAAGACGGATAATTTCGGGAAAGAAGGAACGGAAAGAAGACAACGGTGAGGAATCGAATAGGACGATACGGTTCAAATGGCGCCGACGGCTAGTTATTTGGATTTACGGATTGAAAGATAGAGCATTTTTCGCGTAGGGTGGGCAAATAGTAAAAACGCAGATAAAAATGAAAAACAAAGACGGATAATTTCGGAAAAAAAGGAACGGAAAGAAGACAACGTTGAGGAATCGAATAGAAAATCGGATCGAAGTGAAAAGAAAAGAAACGAAAATTAAAAGGGGACTGCGAACGAGAAGAAGCAAAAAGGAGTGCAACACGAGGACTTCCCAGGAGGTCACCCATCCTAGTACTACTCTCGCCCAAGCACGCTTAACTTCGGAGTTCTGATGGGATCCGGTGCTTTAGTGCTGGTATGATCGCACCCGTCAGAAATTGGATTGGAAGATTACTAATGCCGCAGTTCGAATGCGCAGAACGGTTTCAATAACGTTTAAAAACGCAAATAAAAATGAAAAACAAAGACGGATAATTTCGGGAAAGAAGGAACGGAAAGAAGACAACGGTGAGGAATCGAATAGGACGATACGGTTCAAATGGCGCCGACGGCTAGTTATTTGGATTTACGGATTGAAAGATAGAGCATTTTTCGCGTAGGGTGGGCAAATAGTAAAAACGCAGATAAAAATGAAAAGCAAAGACGGATAATTTCGGAAAAAAAGGAACGGAAAGAAGACAACGTTGAGGAATCGAATAGAAAATCGGATCGAAGTGAAAAGAAAAGAAACGAAAATTAAAAGGGGACTGCGAACGAGAAGAAGCAAAAAGGAGTGCAACACGAGGACTTCCCAGGAGGTCACCCATCCTAGTACTACTCTCGCCCAAGCACGCTTAACTTCGGAGTTCTGATGGGATCCGGTGCTTTAGTGCTGGTATGATCGCACCCGTCAGAAATTGGATTGGAAGATTACTAATGCCGCAGTTCGAATGCGCAGAACGGTTTCAATAACGTTTAAAAACGCAAATAAAAATGAAAAACAAAGACGGATAATTTCGGGAAAGAAGGAACGGAAAGAAGACAACGGTGAGGAATCGAATAGGACGATACGGTTCAAATGGCGCCGACGGCTAGTTATTTGGATTTACGGATTGAAAGATAGAGCATTTTTCGCGTAGGGTGGGCAAATAGTAAAAACGCAGATAAAAATGAAAAACAAAGACGGATAATTTCGGAAAAAAAGGAACGGAAAGAAGACAACGTTGAGGAATCGAATAGAAAATCGGATCGAAGTGAAAAGAAAAGAAACGAAAATTAAAAGGGGACTGCGAACGAGAAGAAGCAAAAAGGAGTGCAACACGAGGACTTCCCAGGAGGTCACCCATCCTAGTACTACTCTCGCCCAAGCACGCTTAACTTCGGAGTTCTGATGGGATCCGGTGCTTTAGTGCTGGTATGATCGCACCCGTCAGAAATTGGATTGGAAGATTACTAATGCCGCAGTTCGAATGCGCAGAACGGTTTCAATAACGTTTAAAAACGCAAATAAAAATGAAAAACAAAGACGGATAATTTCGGGAAAGAAGGAACGGAAAGAAGACAACGGTGAGGAATCGAATAGGACGATACGGTTCAAATGGCGCCGACGGCTAGTTATTTGGATTTACGGATTGAAAGATAGAGCATTTTTCGCGTAGGGTGGGCAAATAGTAAAAACGCAGATAAAAATGAAAAACAAAGACGGATAATTTCGGAAAAAAAGGAACGGAAAGAAGACAACGTTGAGGAATCGAATAGAAAATCGGATCGAAGTGAAAAGAAAAGAAACGAAAATTAAAAGGGGACTGCGAACGAGAAGAAGCAAAAAGGAGTGCAACACGAGGACTTCCCAGGAGGTCACCCATCCTAGTACTACTCTCGCCCAAGCACGCTTAACTTCGGAGTTCTGATGGGATCCGGTGCTTTAGTGCTGGTATGATCGCACCCGTCAGAAATTGGATTGGAAGATTACTAATGCCGCAGTTCGAATGCGCAGAACGGTTTCAATAACGTTTAAAAACGCAAATAAAAATGAAAAACAAAGACGGATAATTTCGGGAAAGAAGGAACGGAAAGAAGACAACGGTGAGGAATCGAATAGGACGATACGGTTCAAATGGCGCCGACGGCTAGTTATTTGGATTTACGGATTGAAAGATAGAGCATTTTTCGCGTAGGGTGGGCAAATAGTAAAAACGCAGATAAAAATGAAAAACAAAGACGGATAATTTCGGAAAAAAAGGAACGGAAAGAAGACAACGTTGAGGAATCGAATAGAAAATCGGATCGAAGTGAAAAGAAAAGAAACGAAAATTAAAAGGGGACTGCGAACGAGAAGAAGCAAAAAGGAGTGCAACACGAGGACTTCCCAGGAGGTCACCCATCCTAGTACTACTCTCGCCCAAGCACGCTTAACTTCGGAGTTCTGATGGGATCCGGTGCTTTAGTGCTGGTATGATCGCACCCGTCAGAAATTGGATTGGAAGATTACTAATGCCGCAGTTCGAATGCGCAGAACGGTTTCAATAACGTTTAAAAACGCAAATAAAAATGAAAAACAAAGACGGATAATTTCGGGAAAGAAGGAACGGAAAGAAGACAACGGTGAGGAATCGAATAGGACGATACGGTTCAAATGGCGCCGACGGCTAGTTATTTGGATTTACGGATTGAAAGATAGAGCATTTTTCGCGTAGGGTGGGCAAATAGTAAAAACGCAGATAAAAATGAAAAACAAAGACGGATAATTTCGGAAAAAAAGGAACGGAAAGAAGACAACGTTGAGGAATCGAATAGAAAATCGGATCGAAGTGAAAAGAAAAGAAACGAAAATTAAAAGGGGACTGCGAACGAGAAGAAGCAAAAAGGAGTGCAACACGAGGACTTCCCAGGAGGTCACCCATCCTAGTACTACTCTCGCCCAAGCACGCTTAACTTCGGAGTTCTGATGGGATCCGGTGCTTTAGTGCTGGTATGATCGCACCCGTCAGAAATTGGATTGGAAGATTACTAATGCCGCAGTTCGAATGCGCAGAACGGTTTCAATAACGTTTAAAAACGCAAATAAAAATGAAAAACAAAGACGGATAATTTCGGGAAAGAAGGAACGGAAAGAAGACAACGGTGAGGAATCGAATAGGACGATACGGTTCAAATGGCGCCGACGGCTAGTTATTTGGATTTACGGATTGAAAGATAGAGCATTTTTCGCGTAGGGTGGGCAAATAGTAAAAACGCAGATAAAAATGAAAAGCAAAGACGGATAATTTCGGAAAAAAAGGAACGGAAAGAAGACAACGTTGAGGAATCGAATAGAAAATCGGATCGAAGTGAAAAGAAAAGAAACGAAAATTAAAAGGGGACTGCGAACGAGAAGAAGCAAAAAGGAGTGCAACACGAGGACTTCCCAGGAGGTCACCCATCCTAGTACTACTCTCGCCCAAGCACGCTTAACTTCGGAGTTCTGATGGGATCCGGTGCTTTAGTGCTGGTATGATCGCACCCGTCAGAAATTGGATTGGAAGATTACTAATGCCGCAGTTCGAATGCGCAGAACGGTTTCAATAACGTTTAAAAACGCAAATAAAAATGAAAAACAAAGACGGATAATTTCGGGAAAGAAGGAACGGAAAGAAGACAACGGTGAGGAATCGAATAGGACGATACGGTTCAAATGGCGCCGACGGCTAGTTATTTGGATTTACGGATTGAAAGATAGAGCATTTTTCGCGTAGGGTGGGCAAATAGTAAAAACGCAGATAAAAATGAAAAACAAAGACGGATAATTTCGGAAAAAAAGGAACGGAAAGAAGACAACGTTGAGGAATCGAATAGAAAATCGGATCGAAGTGAAAAGAAAAGAAACGAAAATTAAAAGGGGACTGCGAACGAGAAGAAGCAAAAAGGAGTGCAACACGAGGACTTCCCAGGAGGTCACCCATCCTAGTACTACTCTCGCCCAAGCACGCTTAACTTCGGAGTTCTGATGGGATCCGGTGCTTTAGTGCTGGTATGATCGCACCCGTCAGAAATTGGATTGGAAGATTACTAATGCCGCAGTTCGAATGCGCAGAACGGTTTCAATAACGTTTAAAAACGCAAATAAAAATGAAAAACAAAGACGGATAATTTCGGGAAAGAAGGAACGGAAAGAAGACAACGGTGAGGAATCGAATAGGACGATACGGTTCAAATGGCGCCGACGGCTAGTTATTTGGATTTACGGATTGAAAGATAGAGCATTTTTCGCGTAGGGTGGGCAAATAGTAAAAACGCAGATAAAAATGAAAAACAAAGACGGATAATTTCGGAAAAAAAGGAACGGAAAGAAGACAACGTTGAGGAATCGAATAGAAAATCGGATCGAAGTGAAAAGAAAAGAAACGAAAATTAAAAGGGGACTGCGAACGAGAAGAAGCAAAAAGGAGTGCAACACGAGGACTTCCCAGGAGGTCACCCATCCTAGTACTACTCTCGCCCAAGCACGCTTAACTTCGGAGTTCTGATGGGATCCGGTGCTTTAGTGCTGGTATGATCGCACCCGTCAGAAATTGGATTGGAAGATTACTAATGCCGCAGTTCGAATGCGCAGAACGGTTTCAATAACGTTTAAAAACGCAAATAAAAATGAAAAACAAAGACGGATAATTTCGGGAAAGAAGGAACGGAAAGAAGACAACGGTGAGGAATCGAATAGGACGATACGGTTCAAATGGCGCCGACGGCTAGTTATTTGGATTTACGGATTGAAAGATAGAGCATTTTTCGCGTAGGGTGGGCAAATAGTAAAAACGCAGATAAAAATGAAAAACAAAGACGGATAATTTCGGAAAAAAAGGAACGGAAAGAAGACAACGTTGAGGAATCGAATAGAAAATCGGATCGAAGTGAAAAGAAAAGAAACGAAAATTAAAAGGGGACTGCGAACGAGAAGAAGCAAAAAGGAGTGCAACACGAGGACTTCCCAGGAGGTCACCCATCCTAGTACTACTCTCGCCCAAGCACGCTTAACTTCGGAGTTCTGATGGGATCCGGTGCTTTAGTGCTGGTATGATCGCACCCGTCAGAAATTGGATTGGAAGATTACTAATGCCGCAGTTCGAATGCGCAGAACGGTTTCAATAACGTTTAAAAACGCAAATAAAAATGAAAAACAAAGACGGATAATTTCGGGAAAGAAGGAACGGAAAGAAGACAACGGTGAGGAATCGAATAGGACGATACGGTTCAAATGGCGCCGACGGCTAGTTATTTGGATTTACGGATTGAAAGATAGAGCATTTTTCGCGTAGGGTGGGCAAATAGTAAAAACGCAGATAAAAATGAAAAACAAAGACGGATAATTTCGGAAAAAAAGGAACGGAAAGAAGACAACGTTGAGGAATCGAATAGAAAATCGGATCGAAGTGAAAAGAAAAGAAACGAAAATTAAAAGGGGACTGCGAACGAGAAGAAGCAAAAAGGAGTGCAACACGAGGACTTCCCAGGAGGTCACCCATCCTAGTACTACTCTCGCCCAAGCACGCTTAACTTCGGAGTTCTGATGGGATCCGGTGCTTTAGTGCTGGTATGATCGCACCCGTCAGAAATTGGATTGGAAGATTACTAATGCCGCAGTTCGAATGCGCAGAACGGTTTCAATAACGTTTAAAAACGCAAATAAAAATGAAAAACAAAGACGGATAATTTCGGGAAAGAAGGAACGGAAAGAAGACAACGGTGAGGAATCGAATAGGACGATACGGTTCAAATGGCGCCGACGGCTAGTTATTTGGATTTACGGATTGAAAGATAGAGCATTTTTCGCGTAGGGTGGGCAAATAGTAAAAACGCAGATAAAAATGAAAAACAAAGACGGATAATTTCGGAAAAAAAGGAACGGAAAGAAGACAACGTTGAGGAATCGAATAGAAAATCGGATCGAAGTGAAAAGAAAAGAAACGAAAATTAAAAGGGGACTGCGAACGAGAAGAAGCAAAAAGGAGTGCAACACGAGGACTTCCCAGGAGGTCACCCATCCTAGTACTACTCTCGCCCAAGCACGCTTAACTTCGGAGTTCTGATGGGATCCGGTGCTTTAGTGCTGGTATGATCGCACCCGTCAGAAATTGGATTGGAAGATTACTAATGCCGCAGTTCGAATGCGCAGAACGGTTTCAATAACGTTTAAAAACGCAAATAAAAATGAAAAACAAAGACGGATAATTTCGGGAAAGAAGGAACGGAAAGAAGACAACGGTGAGGAATCGAATAGGACGATACGGTTCAAATGGCGCCGACGGCTAGTTATTTGGATTTACGGATTGAAAGATAGAGCATTTTTCGCGTAGGGTGGGCAAATAGTAAAAACGCAGATAAAAATGAAAAACAAAGACGGATAATTTCGGAAAAAAAGGAACGGAAAGAAGACAACGTTGAGGAATCGAATAGAAAATCGGATCGAAGTGAAAAGAAAAGAAACGAAAATTAAAAGGGGACTGCGAACGAGAAGAAGCAAAAAGGAGTGCAACACGAGGACTTCCCAGGAGGTCACCCATCCTAGTACTACTCTCGCCCAAGCACGCTTAACTTCGGAGTTCTGATGGGATCCGGTGCTTTAGTGCTGGTATGATCGCACCCGTCAGAAATTGGATTGGAAGATTACTAATGCCGCAGTTCGAATGCGCAGAACGGTTTCAATAACGTTTAAAAACGCAAATAAAAATGAAAAACAAAGACGGATAATTTCGGGAAAGAAGGAACGGAAAGAAGACAACGGTGAGGAATCGAATAGGACGATACGGTTCAAATGGCGCCGACGGCTAGTTATTTGGATTTACGGATTGAAAGATAGAGCATTTTTCGCGTAGGGTGGGCAAATAGTAAAAACGCAGATAAAAATGAAAAGCAAAGACGGATAATTTCGGAAAAAAAGGAACGGAAAGAAGACAACGTTGAGGAATCGAATAGAAAATCGGATCGAAGTGAAAAGAAAAGAAACGAAAATTAAAAGGGGACTGCGAACGAGAAGAAGCAAAAAGGAGTGCAACACGAGGACTTCCCAGGAGGTCACCCATCCTAGTACTACTCTCGCCCAAGCACGCTTAACTTCGGAGTTCTGATGGGATCCGGTGCTTTAGTGCTGGTATGATCGCACCCGTCAGAAATTGGATTGGAAGATTACTAATGCCGCAGTTCGAATGCGCAGAACGGTTTCAATAACGTTTAAAAACGCAAATAAAAATGAAAAACAAAGACGGATAATTTCGGGAAAGAAGGAACGGAAAGAAGACAACGGTGAGGAATCGAATAGGACGATACGGTTCAAATGGCGCCGACGGCTAGTTATTTGGATTTACGGATTGAAAGATAGAGCATTTTTCGCGTAGGGTGGGCAAATAGTAAAAACGCAGATAAAAATGAAAAACAAAGACGGATAATTTCGGAAAAAAAGGAACGGAAAGAAGACAACGTTGAGGAATCGAATAGAAAATCGGATCGAAGTGAAAAGAAAAGAAACGAAAATTAAAAGGGGACTGCGAACGAGAAGAAGCAAAAAGGAGTGCAACACGAGGACTTCCCAGGAGGTCACCCATCCTAGTACTACTCTCGCCCAAGCACGCTTAACTTCGGAGTTCTGATGGGATCCGGTGCTTTAGTGCTGGTATGATCGCACCCGTCAGAAATTGGATTGGAAGATTACTAATGCCGCAGTTCGAATGCGCAGAACGGTTTCAATAACGTTTAAAAACGCAAATAAAAATGAAAAACAAAGACGGATAATTTCGGGAAAGAAGGAACGGAAAGAAGACAACGGTGAGGAATCGAATAGGACGATACGGTTCAAATGGCGCCGACGGCTAGTTATTTGGATTTACGGATTGAAAGATAGAGCATTTTTCGCGTAGGGTGGGCAAATAGTAAAAACGCAGATAAAAATGAAAAGCAAAGACGGATAATTTCGGAAAAAAAGGAACGGAAAGAAGACAACGTTGAGGAATCGAATAGAAAATCGGATCGAAGTGAAAAGAAAAGAAACGAAAATTAAAAGGGGACTGCGAACGAGAAGAAGCAAAAAGGAGTGCAACACGAGGACTTCCCAGGAGGTCACCCATCCTAGTACTACTCTCGCCCAAGCACGCTTAACTTCGGAGTTCTGATGGGATCCGGTGCTTTAGTGCTGGTATGATCGCACCCGTCAGAAATTGGATTGGAAGATTACTAATGCCGCAGTTCGAATGCGCAGAACGGTTTCAATAACGTTTAAAAACGCAAATAAAAATGAAAAAAAAAGACGGATAATTTCGGGAAAGAAGGAACGGAAAGAAGACAACGGTGAGGAATCGAATAGGACGATACGGTTCAAATGGCGCCGACGGCTAGTTATTTCGATTTACGGATTGAAAGATAGAGCATTTTTCGCGTAGGGTGGGCAAATAGTAAAAACGCAGATAAAAATGAAAAACAAAGACGGATAATTTCGGAAAAAAAGGAACGGAAAGAAGACAACGTTGAGGAATCGAATAGAAAATCGGATCGAAGTGAAAAGAAAAGAAACGAAAATTAAAAGGGGACTGCGAACGAGAAGAAGCAAAAAGGAGTGCAACACGAGGACTTCCCAGGAGGTCACCCATCCTAGTACTACTCTCGCCCAAGCACGCTTAACTTCGGAGTTCTGATGGGATCCGGTGCTTTAGTGCTGGTATGATCGCACCCGTCAGAAATTGGATTGGAAGATTACTAATGCCGCAGTTCGAATGCGCAGAACGGTTTCAATAACGTTTAAAAACGCAAATAAAAATGAAAAACAAAGACGGATAATTTCGGGAAAGAAGGAACGGAAAGAAGACAACGGTGAGGAATTGAATAGGACGATACGGTTCAAATGGCGCCGACGGCTAGTTATTTGGATTTACGGATTGAAAGATAGAGCATTTTTCGCGTAGGGTGGGCAAATAGTAAAAACGCAGATAAAAATGAAAAACAAAGACGGATAATTTCGGAAAAAAAGGAACGGAAAGAAGACAACGTTGAGGAATCGAATAGAAAATCGGATCGAAGTGAAAAGAAAAGAAACGAAAATTAAAAGGGGACTGCGAACGAGAAGAAGCAAAAAGGAGTGCAACACGAGGACTTCCCAGGAGGTCACCCATCCTAGTACTACTCTCGCCCAAGCACGCTTAACTTCGGAGTTCTGATGGGATCCGGTGCTTTAGTGCTGGTATGATCGCACCCGTCAGAAATTGGATTGGAAGATTACTAATGCCGCAGTTCGAATGCGCAGAACGGTTTCAATAACGTTTAAAAACGCAAATAAAAATGAAAAACAAAGACGGATAATTTCGGGAAAGAAGGAACGGAAAGAAGACAACGGTGAGGAATCGAATAGGACGATACGGTTCAAATGGCGCCGACGGCTAGTTATTTGGATTTACGGATTGAAAGATAGAGCATTTTTCGCGTAGGGTGGGCAAATAGTAAAAACGCAGATAAAAATGAAAAACAAAGACGGATAATTTCGGAAAAAAAGGAACGGAAAGAAGACAACGTTGAGGAATTGAATAGAAAATCGGATCGAAGTGAAAAGAAAAGAAACGAAAATTAAAAGGGGACTGCGAACGAGAAGAAGCAAAAAGGAGTGCAACACGAGGACTTCCCAGGAGGTCACCCATCCTAGTACTACTCTCGCCCAAGCACGCTTAACTTCGGAGTTCTGATGGGATCCGGTGCTTTAGTGCTGGTATGATCGCACCCGTCAGAAATTGGATTGGAAGATTACTAATGCCGCAGTTCGAATGCGCAGAACGGTTTCAATAACGTTTAAAAATGCAAATAAAAATGAAAAACAAAGACGGATAATTTCGGGAAAGAAGGAACGGAAAGAAGACAACGGTGAGGAATCGAATAGGACGATACGGTTCAAATGGCGCCGACGGCTAGTTATTTGGATTTACGGATTGAAAGATAGAGCATTTTTCGCGTAGGGTGGGCAAATAGTAAAAACGCAGATAAAAATGAAAAACAAAGACGGATAATTTCGGAAAAAAAGGAACGGAAAGAAGACAACGTTGAGGAATCGAATAGAAAATCGGATCGAAGTGAAAAGAAAAGAAACGAAAATTAAAAGGGGACTGCGAACGAGAAGAAGCAAAAAGGAGTGCAACACGAGGACTTCCCAGGAGGTCACCCATCCTAGTACTACTCTCGCCCAAGCACGCTTAACTTCGGAGTTCTGATGGGATCCGGTGCTTTAGTGCTGGTATGATCGCACCCGTCAGAAATTGGATTGGAAGATTACTAATGCCGCAGTTCGAATGCGCAGAACGGTTTCAATAACGTTTAAAAACGCAAATAAAAATGAAAAACAAAGACGGATAATTTCGGGAAAGAAGGAACGGAAAGAAGACAACGGTGAGGAATCGAATAGGACGATACGGTTCAAATGGCGCCGACGGCTAGTTATTTGGATTTACGGATTGAAAGATAGAGCATTTTTCGCGTAGGGTGGGCAAATAGTAAAAACGCAGATAAAAATGAAAAACAAAGACGGATAATTTCGGAAAAAAAGGAACGGAAAGAAGACAACGTTGAGGAATCGAATAGAAAATCGGATCGAAGTGAAAAGAAAAGAAACGAAAATTAAAAGGGGACTGCGAACGAGAAGAAGCAAAAAGGAGTGCAACACGAGGACTTCCCAGGAGGTCACCCATCCTAGTACTACTCTCGCCCAAGCACGCTTAACTTCGGAGTTCTGATGGGATCCGGTGCTTTAGTGCTGGTATGATCGCACCCGTCAGAAATTGGATTGGAAGATTACTAATGCCGCAGTTCGAATGCGCAGAACGGTTTCAATAACGTTTAAAAACGCAAATAAAAATGAAAAACAAAGACGGATAATTTCGGGAAAGAAGGAACGGAAAGAAGACAACGGTGAGGAATCGAATAGGACGATACGGTTCAAATGGCGCCGACGGCTAGTTATTTGGATTTACGGATTGAAAGATAGAGCATTTTTCGCGTAGGGTGGGCAAATAGTAAAAACGCAGATAAAAATGAAAAACAAAGACGGATAATTTCGGAAAAAAAGGAACGGAAAGAAGACAACGTTGAGGAATCGAATAGAAAATCGGATCGAAGTGAAAAGAAAAGAAACGAAAATTAAAAGGGGACTGCGAACGAGAAGAAGCAAAAAGGAGTGCAACACGAGGACTTCCCAGGAGGTCACCCATCCTAGTACTACTCTCGCCCAAGCACGCTTAACTTCGGAGTTCTGATGGGATCCGGTGCTTTAGTGCTGGTATGATCGCACCCGTCAGAAATTGGATTGGAAGATTACTAATGCCGCAGTTCGAATGCGCAGAACGGTTTCAATAACGTTTAAAAACGCAAATAAAAATGAAAAACAAAGACGGATAATTTCGGGAAAGAAGGAACGGAAAGAAGACAACGGTGAGGAATCGAATAGGACGATACGGTTCAAATGGCGCCGACGGCTAGTTATTTGGATTTACGGATTGAAAGATAGAGCATTTTTCGCGTAGGGTGGGCAAATAGTAAAAACGCAGATAAAAATGAAAAACAAAGACGGATAATTTCGGAAAAAAAGGAACGGAAAGAAGACAACGTTGAGGAATCGAATAGAAAATCGGATCGAAGTGAAAAGAAAAGAAACGAAAATTAAAAGGGGACTGCGAACGAGAAGAAGCAAAAAGGAGTGCAACACGAGGACTTCCCAGGAGGTCACCCATCCTAGTACTACTCTCGCCCAAGCACGCTTAACTTCGGAGTTCTGATGGGATCCGGTGCTTTAGTGCTGGTATGATCGCACCCGTCAGAAATTGGATTGGAAGATTACTAATGCCGCAGTTCGAATGCGCAGAACGGTTTCAATAACGTTTAAAAACGCAAATAAAAATGAAAAACAAAGACGGATAATTTCGGGAAAGAAGGAACGGAAAGAAGACAACGGTGAGGAATCGAATAGGACGATACGGTTCAAATGGCGCCGACGGCTAGTTATTTGGATTTACGGATTGAAAGATAGAGCATTTTTCGCGTAGGGTGGGCAAATAGTAAAAACGCAGATAAAAATGAAAAACAAAGACGGATAATTTCGGAAAAAAAGGAACGGAAAGAAGACAACGTTGAGGAATCGAATAGAAAATCGGATCGAAGTGAAAAGAAAAGAAACGAAAATTAAAAGGGGACTGCGAACGAGAAGAAGCAAAAAGGAGTGCAACACGAGGACTTCCCAGGAGGTCACCCATCCTAGTACTACTCTCGCCCAAGCACGCTTAACTTCGGAGTTCTGATGGGATCCGGTGCTTTAGTGCTGGTATGATCGCACCCGTCAGAAATTGGATTGGAAGATTACTAATGCCGCAGTTCGAATGCGCAGAACGGTTTCAATAACGTTTAAAAACGCAAATAAAAATGAAAAACAAAGACGGATAATTTCGGGAAAGAAGGAACGGAAAGAAGACAACGGTGAGGAATCGAATAGGACGATACGGTTCAAATGGCGCCGACGGCTAGTTATTTGGATTTACGGATTGAAAGATAGAGCATTTTTCGCGTAGGGTGGGCAAATAGTAAAAACGCAGATAAAAATGAAAAACAAAGACGGATAATTTCGGAAAAAAAGGAACGGAAAGAAGACAACGTTGAGGAATCGAATAGAAAATCGGATCGAAGTGAAAAGAAAAGAAACGAAAATTAAAAGGGGACTGCGAACGAGAAGAAGCAAAAAGGAGTGCAACACGAGGACTTCCCAGGAGGTCACCCATCCTAGTACTACTCTCGCCCAAGCACGCTTAACTTCGGAGTTCTGATGGGATCCGGTGCTTTAGTGCTGGTATGATCGCACCCGTCAGAAATTGGATTGGAAGATTACTAATGCCGCAGTTCGAATGCGCAGAACGGTTTCAATAACGTTTAAAAACGCAAATAAAAATGAAAAACAAAGACGGATAATTTCGGGAAAGAAGGAACGGAAAGAAGACAACGGTGAGGAATCGAATAGGACGATACGGTTCAAATGGCGCCGACGGCTAGTTATTTGGATTTACGGATTGAAAGATAGAGCATTTTTCGCGTAGGGTGGGCAAATAGTAAAAACGCAGATAAAAATGAAAAACAAAGACGGATAATTTCGGAAAAAAAGGAACGGAAAGAAGACAACGTTGAGGAATCGAATAGAAAATCGGATCGAAGTGAAAAGAAAAGAAACGAAAATTAAAAGGGGACTGCGAACGAGAAGAAGCAAAAAGGAGTGCAACACGAGGACTTCCCAGGAGGTCACCCATCCTAGTACTACTCTCGCCCAAGCACGCTTAACTTCGGAGTTCTGATGGGATCCGGTGCTTTAGTGCTGGTATGATCGCACCCGTCAGAAATTGGATTGGAAGATTACTAATGCCGCAGTTCGAATGCGCAGAACGGTTTCAATAACGTTTAAAAACGCAAATAAAAATGAAAAACAAAGACGGATAATTTCGGGAAAGAAGGAACGGAAAGAAGACAACGGTGAGGAATCGAATAGGACGATACGGTTCAAATGGCGCCGACGGCTAGTTATTTGGATTTACGGATTGAAAGATAGAGCATTTTTCGCGTAGGGTGGGCAAATAGTAAAAACGCAGATAAAAATGAAAAACAAAGACGGATAATTTCGGAAAAAAAGGAACGGAAAGAAGACAACGTTGAGGAATCGAATAGAAAATCGGATCGAAGTGAAAAGAAAAGAAACGAAAATTAAAAGGGGACTGCGAACGAGAAGAAGCAAAAAGGAGTGCAACACGAGGACTTCCCAGGAGGTCACCCATCCTAGTACTACTCTCGCCCAAGCACGCTTAACTTCGGAGTTCTGATGGGATCCGGTGCTTTAGTGCTGGTATGATCGCACCCGTCAGAAATTGGATTGGAAGATTACTAATGCCGCAGTTCGAATGCGCAGAACGGTTTCAATAACGTTTAAAAACGCAAATAAAAATGAAAAACAAAGACGGATAATTTCGGGAAAGAAGGAACGGAAAGAAGACAACGGTGAGGAATCGAATAGGACGATACGGTTCAAATGGCGCCGACGGCTAGTTATTTGGATTTACGGATTGAAAGATAGAGCATTTTTCGCGTAGGGTGGGCAAATAGTAAAAACGCAGATAAAAATGAAAAACAAAGACGGATAATTTCGGAAAAAAAGGAACGGAAAGAAGACAACGTTGAGGAATCGAATAGAAAATCGGATCGAAGTGAAAAGAAAAGAAACGAAAATTAAAAGGGGACTGCGAACGAGAAGAAGCAAAAAGGAGTGCAACACGAGGACTTCCCAGGAGGTCACCCATCCTAGTACTACTCTCGCCCAAGCACGCTTAACTTCGGAGTTCTGATGGGATCCGGTGCTTTAGTGCTGGTATGATCGCACCCGTCAGAAATTGGATTGGAAGATTACTAATGCCGCAGTTCGAATGCGCAGAACGGTTTCAATAACGTTTAAAAACGCAAATAAAAATGAAAAACAAAGACGGATAATTTCGGGAAAGAAGGAACGGAAAGAAGACAACGGTGAGGAATCGAATAGGACGATACGGTTCAAATGGCGCCGACGGCTAGTTATTTGGATTTACGGATTGAAAGATAGAGCATTTTTCGCGTAGGGTGGGCAAATAGTAAAAACGCAGATAAAAATGAAAAACAAAGACGGATAATTTCGGAAAAAAAGGAACGGAAAGAAGACAACGTTGAGGAATCGAATAGAAAATCGGATCGAAGTGAAAAGAAAAGAAACGAAAATTAAAAGGGGACTGCGAACGAGAAGAAGCAAAAAGGAGTGCAACACGAGGACTTCCCAGGAGGTCACCCATCCTAGTACTACTCTCGCCCAAGCACGCTTAACTTCGGAGTTCTGATGGGATCCGGTGCTTTAGTGCTGGTATGATCGCACCCGTCAGAAATTGGATTGGAAGATTACTAATGCCGCAGTTCGAATGCGCAGAACGGTTTCAATAACGTTTAAAAACGCAAATAAAAATGAAAAACAAAGACGGATAATTTCGGGAAAGAAGGAACGGAAAGAAGACAACGGTGAGGAATCGAATAGGACGATACGGTTCAAATGGCGCCGACGGCTAGTTATTTGGATTTACGGATTGAAAGATAGAGCATTTTTCGCGTAGGGTGGGCAAATAGTAAAAACGCAGATAAAAATGAAAAGCAAAGACGGATAATTTCGGAAAAAAAGGAACGGAAAGAAGACAACGTTGAGGAATCGAATAGAAAATCGGATCGAAGTGAAAAGAAAAGAAACGAAAATTAAAAGGGGACTGCGAACGAGAAGAAGCAAAAAGGAGTGCAACACGAGGACTTCCCAGGAGGTCACCCATCCTAGTACTACTCTCGCCCAAGCACGCTTAACTTCGGAGTTCTGATGGGATCCGGTGCTTTAGTGCTGGTATGATCGCACCCGTCAGAAATTGGATTGGAAGATTACTAATGCCGCAGTTCGAATGCGCAGAACGGTTTCAATAACGTTTAAAAACGCAAATAAAAATGAAAAACAAAGACGGATAATTTCGGGAAAGAAGGAACGGAAAGAAGACAACGGTGAGGAATCGAATAGGACGATACGGTTCAAATGGCGCCGACGGCTAGTTATTTGGATTTACGGATTGAAAGATAGAGCATTTTTCGCGTAGGGTGGGCAAATAGTAAAAACGCAGATAAAAATGAAAAACAAAGACGGATAATTTCGGAAAAAAAGGAACGGAAAGAAGACAACGTTGAGGAATCGAATAGAAAATCGGATCGAAGTGAAAAGAAAAGAAACGAAAATTAAAAGGGGACTGCGAACGAGAAGAAGCAAAAAGGAGTGCAACACGAGGACTTCCCAGGAGGTCACCCATCCTAGTACTACTCTCGCCCAAGCACGCTTAACTTCGGAGTTCTGATGGGATCCGGTGCTTTAGTGCTGGTATGATCGCACCCGTCAGAAATTGGATTGGAAGATTACTAATGCCGCAGTTCGAATGCGCAGAACGGTTTCAATAACGTTTAAAAACGCAAATAAAAATGAAAAACAAAGACGGATAATTTCGGGAAAGAAGGAACGGAAAGAAGACAACGGTGAGGAATCGAATAGGACGATACGGTTCAAATGGCGCCGACGGCTAGTTATTTGGATTTACGGATTGAAAGATAGAGCATTTTTCGCGTAGGGTGGGCAAATAGTAAAAACGCAGATAAAAATGAAAAGCAAAGACGGATAATTTCGGAAAAAAAGGAACGGAAAGAAGACAACGTTGAGGAATCGAATAGAAAATCGGATCGAAGTGAAAAGAAAAGAAACGAAAATTAAAAGGGGACTGCGAACGAGAAGAAGCAAAAAGGAGTGCAACACGAGGACTTCCCAGGAGGTCACCCATCCTAGTACTACTCTCGCCCAAGCACGCTTAACTTCGGAGTTCTGATGGGATCCGGTGCTTTAGTGCTGGTATGATCGCACCCGTCAGAAATTGGATTGGAAGATTACTAATGCCGCAGTTCGAATGCGCAGAACGGTTTCAATAACGTTTAAAAACGCAAATAAAAATGAAAAAAAAAGACGGATAATTTCGGGAAAGAAGGAACGGAAAGAAGACAACGGTGAGGAATCGAATAGGACGATACGGTTCAAATGGCGCCGACGGCTAGTTATTTCGATTTACGGATTGAAAGATAGAGCATTTTTCGCGTAGGGTGGGCAAATAGTAAAAACGCAGATAAAAATGAAAAACAAAGACGGATAATTTCGGAAAAAAAGGAACGGAAAGAAGACAACGTTGAGGAATCGAATAGAAAATCGGATCGAAGTGAAAAGAAAAGAAACGAAAATTAAAAGGGGACTGCGAACGAGAAGAAGCAAAAAGGAGTGCAACACGAGGACTTCCCAGGAGGTCACCCATCCTAGTACTACTCTCGCCCAAGCACGCTTAACTTCGGAGTTCTGATGGGATCCGGTGCTTTAGTGCTGGTATGATCGCACCCGTCAGAAATTGGATTGGAAGATTACTAATGCCGCAGTTCGAATGCGCAGAACGGTTTCAATAACGTTTAAAAACGCAAATAAAAATGAAAAACAAAGACGGATAATTTCGGGAAAGAAGGAACGGAAAGAAGACAACGGTGAGGAATTGAATAGGACGATACGGTTCAAATGGCGCCGACGGCTAGTTATTTGGATTTACGGATTGAAAGATAGAGCATTTTTCGCGTAGGGTGGGCAAATAGTAAAAACGCAGATAAAAATGAAAAACAAAGACGGATAATTTCGGAAAAAAAGGAACGGAAAGAAGACAACGTTGAGGAATCGAATAGAAAATCGGATCGAAGTGAAAAGAAAAGAAACGAAAATTAAAAGGGGACTGCGAACGAGAAGAAGCAAAAAGGAGTGCAACACGAGGACTTCCCAGGAGGTCACCCATCCTAGTACTACTCTCGCCCAAGCACGCTTAACTTCGGAGTTCTGATGGGATCCGGTGCTTTAGTGCTGGTATGATCGCACCCGTCAGAAATTGGATTGGAAGATTACTAATGCCGCAGTTCGAATGCGCAGAACGGTTTCAATAACGTTTAAAAACGCAAATAAAAATGAAAAACAAAGACGGATAATTTCGGGAAAGAAGGAACGGAAAGAAGACAACGGTGAGGAATCGAATAGGACGATACGGTTCAAATGGCGCCGACGGCTAGTTATTTGGATTTACGGATTGAAAGATAGAGCATTTTTCGCGTAGGGTGGGCAAATAGTAAAAACGCAGATAAAAATGAAAAACAAAGACGGATAATTTCGGAAAAAAAGGAACGGAAAGAAGACAACGTTGAGGAATCGAATAGAAAATCGGATCGAAGTGAAAAGAAAAGAAACGAAAATTAAAAGGGGACTGCGAACGAGAAGAAGCAAAAAGGAGTGCAACACGAGGACTTCCCAGGAGGTCACCCATCCTAGTACTACTCTCGCCCAAGCACGCTTAACTTCGGAGTTCTGATGGGATCCGGTGCTTTAGTGCTGGTATGATCGCACCCGTCAGAAATTGGATTGGAAGATTACTAATGCCGCAGTTCGAATGCGCAGAACGGTTTCAATAACGTTTAAAAACGCAAATAAAAATGAAAAACAAAGACGGATAATTTCGGGAAAGAAGGAACGGAAAGAAGACAACGGTGAGGAATCGAATAGGACGATACGGTTCAAATGGCGCCGACGGCTAGTTATTTGGATTTACGGATTGAAAGATAGAGCATTTTTCGCGTAGGGTGGGCAAATAGTAAAAACGCAGATAAAAATGAAAAACAAAGACGGATAATTTCGGAAAAAAAGGAACGGAAAGAAGACAACGTTGAGGAATCGAATAGAAAATCGGATCGAAGTGAAAAGAAAAGAAACGAAAATTAAAAGGGGACTGCGAACGAGAAGAAGCAAAAAGGAGTGCAACACGAGGACTTCCCAGGAGGTCACCCATCCTAGTACTACTCTCGCCCAAGCACGCTTAACTTCGGAGTTCTGATGGGATCCGGTGCTTTAGTGCTGGTATGATCGCACCCGTCAGAAATTGGATTGGAAGATTACTAATGCCGCAGTTCGAATGCGCAGAACGGTTTCAATAACGTTTAAAAACGCAAATAAAAATGAAAAACAAAGACGGATAATTTCGGGAAAGAAGGAACGGAAAGAAGACAACGGTGAGGAATCGAATAGGACGATACGGTTCAAATGGCGCCGACGGCTAGTTATTTGGATTTACGGATTGAAAGATAGAGCATTTTTCGCGTAGGGTGGGCAAATAGTAAAAACGCAGATAAAAATGAAAAGCAAAGACGGATAATTTCGGAAAAAAAGGAACGGAAAGAAGACAACGTTGAGGAATCGAATAGAAAATCGGATCGAAGTGAAAAGAAAAGAAACGAAAATTAAAAGGGGACTGCGAACGAGAAGAAGCAAAAAGGAGTGCAACACGAGGACTTCCCAGGAGGTCACCCATCCTAGTACTACTCTCGCCCAAGCACGCTTAACTTCGGAGTTCTGATGGGATCCGGTGCTTTAGTGCTGGTATGATCGCACCCGTCAGAAATTGGATTGGAAGATTACTAATGCCGCAGTTCGAATGCGCAGAACGGTTTCAATAACGTTTAAAAACGCAAATAAAAATGAAAAACAAAGACGGATAATTTCGGGAAAGAAGGAACGGAAAGAAGACAACGGTGAGGAATCGAATAGGACGATACGGTTCAAATGGCGCCGACGGCTAGTTATTTGGATTTACGGATTGAAAGATAGAGCATTTTTCGCGTAGGGTGGGCAAATAGTAAAAACGCAGATAAAAATGAAAAACAAAGACGGATAATTTCGGAAAAAAAGGAACGGAAAGAAGACAACGTTGAGGAATCGAATAGAAAATCGGATCGAAGTGAAAAGAAAAGAAACGAAAATTAAAAGGGGACTGCGAACGAGAAGAAGCAAAAAGGAGTGCAACACGAGGACTTCCCAGGAGGTCACCCATCCTAGTACTACTCTCGCCCAAGCACGCTTAACTTCGGAGTTCTGATGGGATCCGGTGCTTTAGTGCTGGTATGATCGCACCCGTCAGAAATTGGATTGGAAGATTACTAATGCCGCAGTTCGAATGCGCAGAACGGTTTCAATAACGTTTAAAAACGCAAATAAAAATGAAAAACAAAGACGGATAATTTCGGGAAAGAAGGAACGGAAAGAAGACAACGGTGAGGAATCGAATAGGACGATACGGTTCAAATGGCGCCGACGGCTAGTTATTTGGATTTACGGATTGAAAGATAGAGCATTTTTCGCGTAGGGTGGGCAAATAGTAAAAACGCAGATAAAAATGAAAAGCAAAGACGGATAATTTCGGAAAAAAAGGAACGGAAAGAAGACAACGTTGAGGAATCGAATAGAAAATCGGATCGAAGTGAAAAGAAAAGAAACGAAAATTAAAAGGGGACTGCGAACGAGAAGAAGCAAAAAGGAGTGCAACACGAGGACTTCCCAGGAGGTCACCCATCCTAGTACTACTCTCGCCCAAGCACGCTTAACTTCGGAGTTCTGATGGGATCCGGTGCTTTAGTGCTGGTATGATCGCACCCGTCAGAAATTGGATTGGAAGATTACTAATGCCGCAGTTCGAATGCGCAGAACGGTTTCAATAACGTTTAAAAACGCAAATAAAAATGAAAAAAAAAGACGGATAATTTCGGGAAAGAAGGAACGGAAAGAAGACAACGGTGAGGAATCGAATAGGACGATACGGTTCAAATGGCGCCGACGGCTAGTTATTTCGATTTACGGATTGAAAGATAGAGCATTTTTCGCGTAGGGTGGGCAAATAGTAAAAACGCAGATAAAAATGAAAAACAAAGACGGATAATTTCGGAAAAAAAGGAACGGAAAGAAGACAACGTTGAGGAATCGAATAGAAAATCGGATCGAAGTGAAAAGAAAAGAAACGAAAATTAAAAGGGGACTGCGAACGAGAAGAAGCAAAAAGGAGTGCAACACGAGGACTTCCCAGGAGGTCACCCATCCTAGTACTACTCTCGCCCAAGCACGCTTAACTTCGGAGTTCTGATGGGATCCGGTGCTTTAGTGCTGGTATGATCGCACCCGTCAGAAATTGGATTGGAAGATTACTAATGCCGCAGTTCGAATGCGCAGAACGGTTTCAATAACGTTTAAAAACGCAAATAAAAATGAAAAACAAAGACGGATAATTTCGGGAAAGAAGGAACGGAAAGAAGACAACGGTGAGGAATCGAATAGGACGATACGGTTCAAATGGCGCCGACGGCTAGTTATTTGGATTTACGGATTGAAAGATAGAGCATTTTTCGCGTAGGGTGGGCAAATAGTAAAAACGCAGATAAAAATGAAAAACAAAGACGGATAATTTCGGAAAAAAAGGAACGGAAAGAAGACAACGTTGAGGAATCGAATAGAAAATCGGATCGAAGTGAAAAGAAAAGAAACGAAAATTAAAAGGGGACTGCGAACGAGAAGAAGCAAAAAGGAGTGCAACACGAGGACTTCCCAGGAGGTCACCCATCCTAGTACTACTCTCGCCCAAGCACGCTTAACTTCGGAGTTCTGATGGGATCCGGTGCTTTAGTGCTGGTATGATCGCACCCGTCAGAAATTGGATTGGAAGATTACTAATGCCGCAGTTCGAATGCGCAGAACGGTTTCAATAACGTTTAAAAACGCAAATAAAAATGAAAAACAAAGACGGATAATTTCGGGAAAGAAGGAACGGAAAGAAGACAACGGTGAGGAATCGAATAGGACGATACGGTTCAAATGGCGCCGACGGCTAGTTATTTGGATTTACGGATTGAAAGATAGAGCATTTTTCGCGTAGGGTGGGCAAATAGTAAAAACGCAGATAAAAATGAAAAACAAAGACGGATAATTTCGGAAAAAAAGGAACGGAAAGAAGACAACGTTGAGGAATTGAATAGAAAATCGGATCGAAGTGAAAAGAAAAGAAACGAAAATTAAAAGGGGACTGCGAACGAGAAGAAGCAAAAAGGAGTGCAACACGAGGACTTCCCAGGAGGTCACCCATCCTAGTACTACTCTCGCCCAAGCACGCTTAACTTCGGAGTTCTGATGGGATCCGGTGCTTTAGTGCTGGTATGATCGCACCCGTCAGAAATTGGATTGGAAGATTACTAATGCCGCAGTTCGAATGCGCAGAACGGTTTCAATAACGTTTAAAAACGCAAATAAAAATGAAAAACAAAGACGGATAATTTCGGGAAAGAAGGAACGGAAAGAAGACAACGGTGAGGAATCGAATAGGACGATACGGTTCAAATGGCGCCGACGGCTAGTTATTTGGATTTACGGATTGAAAGATAGAGCATTTTTCGCGTAGGGTGGGCAAATAGTAAAAACGCAGATAAAAATGAAAAACAAAGACGGATAATTTCGGAAAAAAAGGAACGGAAAGAAGACAACGTTGAGGAATCGAATAGAAAATCGGATCGAAGTGAAAAGAAAAGAAACGAAAATTAAAAGGGGACTGCGAACGAGAAGAAGCAAAAAGGAGTGCAACACGAGGACTTCCCAGGAGGTCACCCATCCTAGTACTACTCTCGCCCAAGCACGCTTAACTTCGAAGTTCTGATGGGATCCGGTGCTTTAGTGCTGGTATGATCGCACCCGTCAGAAATTGGATTGGAAGATTACTAATGCCGCAGTTCGAATGCGCAGAACGGTTTCAATAACGTTTAAAAACGCAAATAAAAATGAAAAACAAAGACGGATAATTTCGGGAAAGAAGGAACGGAAAGAAGACAACGGTGAGGAATCGAATAGGACGATACGGTTCAAATGGCGCCGACGGCTAGTTATTTGGATTTACGGATTGAAAGATAGAGCATTTTTCGCGTAGGGTGGGCAAATAGTAAAAACGCAGATAAAAATGAAAAACAAAGACGGATAATTTCGGAAAAAAAGGAACGGAAAGAAGACAACGTTGAGGAATCGAATAGAAAATCGGATCGAAGTGAAAAGAAAAGAAACGAAAATTAAAAGGGGACTGCGAACGAGAAGAAGCAAAAAGGAGTGCAACACGAGGACTTCCCAGGAGGTCACCCATCCTAGTACTACTCTCGCCCAAGCACGCTTAACTTCGGAGTTCTGATGGGATCCGGTGCTTTAGTGCTGGTATGATCGCACCCGTCAGAAATTGGATTGGAAGATTACTAATGCCGCAGTTCGAATGCGCAGAACGGTTTCAATAACGTTTAAAAACGCAAATAAAAATGAAAAACAAAGACGGATAATTTCGGGAAAGAAGGAACGGAAAGAAGACAACGGTGAGGAATCGAATAGGACGATACGGTTCAAATGGCGCCGACGGCTAGTTATTTGGATTTACGGATTGAAAGATAGAGCATTTTTCGCGTAGGGTGGGCAAATAGTAAAAACGCAGATAAAAATGAAAAACAAAGACGGATAATTTCGGAAAAAAAGGAACGGAAAGAAGACAACGTTGAGGAATCGAATAGAAAATCGGATCGAAGTGAAAAGAAAAGAAACGAAAATTAAAAGGGGACTGCGAACGAGAAGAAGCAAAAAGGAGTGCAACACGAGGACTTCCCAGGAGGTCACCCATCCTAGTACTACTCTCGCCCAAGCACGCTTAACTTCGGAGTTCTGATGGGATCCGGTGCTTTAGTGCTGGTATGATCGCACCCGTCAGAAATTGGATTGGAAGATTACTAATGCCGCAGTTCGAATGCGCAGAACGGTTTCAATAACGTTTAAAAACGCAAATAAAAATGAAAAACAAAGACGGATAATTTCGGGAAAGAAGGAACGGAAAGAAGACAACGGTGAGGAATCGAATAGGACGATACGGTTCAAATGGCGCCGACGGCTAGTTATTTGGATTTACGGATTGAAAGATAGAGCATTTTTCGCGTAGGGTGGGCAAATAGTAAAAACGCAGATAAAAATGAAAAACAAAGACGGATAATTTCGGAAAAAAAGGAACGGAAAGAAGACAACGTTGAGGAATCGAATAGAAAATCGGATCGAAGTGAAAAGAAAAGAAACGAAAATTAAAAGGGGACTGCGAACGAGAAGAAGCAAAAAGGAGTGCAACACGAGGACTTCCCAGGAGGTCACCCATCCTAGTACTACTCTCGCCCAAGCACGCTTAACTTCGGAGTTCTGATGGGATCCGGTGCTTTAGTGCTGGTATGATCGCACCCGTCAGAAATTGGATTGGAAGATTACTAATGCCGCAGTTCGAATGCGCAGAACGGTTTCAATAACGTTTAAAAACGCAAATAAAAATGAAAAACAAAGACGGATAATTTCGGGAAAGAAGGAACGGAAAGAAGACAACGGTGAGGAATCGAATAGGACGATACGGTTCAAATGGCGCCGACGGCTAGTTATTTGGATTTACGGATTGAAAGATAGAGCATTTTTCGCGTAGGGTGGGCAAATAGTAAAAACGCAGATAAAAATGAAAAACAAAGACGGATAATTTCGGAAAAAAAGGAACGGAAAGAAGACAACGTTGAGGAATCGAATAGAAAATCGGATCGAAGTGAAAAGAAAAGAAACGAAAATTAAAAGGGGACTGCGAACGAGAAGAAGCAAAAAGGAGTGCAACACGAGGACTTCCCAGGAGGTCACCCATCCTAGTACTACTCTCGCCCAAGCACGCTTAACTTCGGAGTTCTGATGGGATCCGGTGCTTTAGTGCTGGTATGATCGCACCCGTCAGAAATTGGATTGGAAGATTACTAATGCCGCAGTTCGAATGCGCAGAACGGTTTCAATAACGTTTAAAAACGCAAATAAAAATGAAAAACAAAGACGGATAATTTCGGGAAAGAAGGAACGGAAAGAAGACAACGGTGAGGAATCGAATAGGACGATACGGTTCAAATGGCGCCGACGGCTAGTTATTTGGATTTACGAATTGAAAGATAGAGCATTTTTCGCGTAGGGTGGGCAAATAGTAAAAACGCAGATAAAAATGAAAAACAAAGACGGATAATTTCGGAAAAAAAGGAACGGAAAGAAGACAACGTTGAGGAATCGAATAGAAAATCGGATCGAAGTGAAAAGAAAAGAAACGAAAATTAAAAGGGGACTGCGAACGAGAAGAAGCAAAAAGGAGTGCAACACGAGGACTTCCCAGGAGGTCACCCATCCTAGTACTACTCTCGCCCAAGCACGCTTAACTTCGGAGTTCTGATGGGATCCGGTGCTTTAGTGCTGGTATGATCGCACCCGTCAGAAATTGGATTGGAAGATTACTAATGCCGCAGTTCGAATGCGCAGAACGGTTTCAATAACGTTTAAAAACGCAAATAAAAATGAAAAACAAAGACGGATAATTTCGGGAAAGAAGGAACGGAAAGAAGACAACGGTGAGGAATCGAATAGGACGATACGGTTCAAATGGCGCCGACGGCTAGTTATTTGGATTTACGGATTGAAAGATAGAGCATTTTTCGCGTAGGGTGGGCAAATAGTAAAAACGCAGATAAAAATGAAAAACAAAGACGGATAATTTCGGAAAAAAAGGAACGGAAAGAAGACAACGTTGAGGAATCGAATAGAAAATCGGATCGAAGTGAAAAGAAAAGAAACGAAAATTAAAAGGGGACTGCGAACGAGAAGAAGCAAAAAGGAGTGCAACACGAGGACTTCCCAGGAGGTCACCCATCCTAGTACTACTCTCGCCCAAGCACGCTTAACTTCGGAGTTCTGATGGGATCCGGTGCTTTAGTGCTGGTATGATCGCACCCGTCAGAAATTGGATTGGAAGATTACTAATGCCGCAGTTCGAATGCGCAGAACGGTTTCAATAACGTTTAAAAACGCAAATAAAAATGAAAAACAAAGACGGATAATTTCGGGAAAGAAGGAACGGAAAGAAGACAACGGTGAGGAATCGAATAGGACGATACGGTTCAAATGGCGCCGACGGCTAGTTATTTGGATTTACGGATTGAAAGATAGAGCATTTTTCGCGTAGGGTGGGCAAATAGTAAAAACGCAGATAAAAATGAAAAACAAAGACGGATAATTTCGGAAAAAAAGGAACGGAAAGAAGACAACGTTGAGGAATCGAATAGAAAATCGGATCGAAGTGAAAAGAAAAGAAACGAAAATTAAAAGGGGACTGCGAACGAGAAGAAGCAAAAAGGAGTGCAACACGAGGACTTCCCAGGAGGTCACCCATCCTAGTACTACTCTCGCCCAAGCACGCTTAACTTCGGAGTTCTGATGGGATCCGGTGCTTTAGTGCTGGTATGATCGCACCCGTCAGAAATTGGATTGGAAGATTACTAATGCCGCAGTTCGAATGCGCAGAACGGTTTCAATAATGTTTAAAAACGCAAATAAAAATGAAAAACAAAGACGGATAATTTCGGGAAAGAAGGAACGGAAAGAAGACAACGGTGAGGAATCGAATAGGACGATACGGTTCAAATGGCGCCGACGGCTAGTTATTTGGATTTACGGATTGAAAGATAGAGCATTTTTCGCGTAGGGTGGGCAAATAGTAAAAACGCAGATAAAAATGAAAAACAAAGACGGATAATTTCGGAAAAAAAGGAACGGAAAGAAGACAACGTTGAGGAATCGAATAGAAAATCGGATCGAAGTGAAAAGAAAAGAAACGAAAATTAAAAGGGGACTGCGAACGAGAAGAAGCAAAAAGGAGTGCAACACGAGGACTTCCCAGGAGGTCACCCATCCTAGTACTACTCTCGCCCAAGCACGCTTAACTTCGGAGTTCTGATGGGATCCGGTGCTTTAGTGCTGGTATGATCGCACCCGTCAGAAATTGGATTGGAAGATTACTAATGCCGCAGTTCGAATGCGCAGAACGGTTTCAATAACGTTTAAAAACGCAAATAAAAATGAAAAACAAAGACGGATAATTTCGGGAAAGAAGGAACGGAAAGAAGACAACGGTGAGGAATCGAATAGGACGATACGGTTCAAATGGCGCCGACGGCTAGTTATTTGGATTTACGGATTGAAAGATAGAGCATTTTTCGCGTAGGGTGGGCAAATAGTAAAAACGCAGATAAAAATGAAAAACAAAGACGGATAATTTCGGAAAAAAAGGAACGGAAAGAAGACAACGTTGAGGAATCGAATAGAAAATCGGATCGAAGTGAAAAGAAAAGAAACGAAAATTAAAAGGGGACTGCGAACGAGAAGAAGCAAAAAGGAGTGCAACACGAGGACTTCCCAGGAGGTCACCCATCCTAGTACTACTCTCGCCCAAGCACGCTTAACTTCGGAGTTCTGATGGGATCCGGTGCTTTAGTGCTGGTATGATCGCACCCGTCAGAAATTGGATTGGAAGATTACTAATGCCGCAGTTCGAATGCGCAGAACGGTTTCAATAACGTTTAAAAACGCAAATAAAAATGAAAAACAAAGACGGATAATTTCGGGAAAGAAGGAACGGAAAGAAGACAACGGTGAGGAATCGAATAGGACGATACGGTTCAAATGGCGCCGACGGCTAGTTATTTGGATTTACGGATTGAAAGATAGAGCATTTTTCGCGTAGGGTGGGCAAATAGTAAAAACGCAGATAAAAATGAAAAACAAAGACGGATAATTTCGGAAAAAAAGGAACGGAAAGAAGACAACGTTGAGGAATCGAATAGAAAATCGGATCGAAGTGAAAAGAAAAGAAACGAAAATTAAAAGGGGACTGCGAACGAGAAGAAGCAAAAAGGAGTGCAACACGAGGACTTCCCAGGAGGTCACCCATCCTAGTACTACTCTCGCCCAAGCACGCTTAACTTCGGAGTTCTGATGGGATCCGGTGCTTTAGTGTTGGTATGATCGCACCCGTCAGAAATTGGATTGGAAGATTACTAATGCCGCAGTTCGAATGCGCAGAACGGTTTCAATAACGTTTAAAAACGCAAATAAAAATGAAAAACAAAGACGGATAATTTCGGGAAAGAAGGAACGGAAAGAAGACAACGGTGAGGAATCGAATAGGACGATACGGTTCAAATGGCGCCGACGGCTAGTTATTTGGATTTACGGATTGAAAGATAGAGCATTTTTCGCGTAGGGTGGGCAAATAGTAAAAACGCAGATAAAAATGAAAAACAAAGACGGATAATTTCGGAAAAAAAGGAACGGAAAGAAGACAACGTTGAGGAATCGAATAGAAAATCGGATCGAAGTGAAAAGAAAAGAAACGAAAATTAAAAGGGGACTGCGAACGAGAAGAAGCAAAAAGGAGTGCAACACGAGGACTTCCCAGGAGGTCACCCATCCTAGTACTACTCTCGCCCAAGCACGCTTAACTTCGGAGTTCTGATGGGATCCGGTGCTTTAGTGCTGGTATGATCGCACCCGTCAGAAATTGGATTGGAAGATTACTAATGCCGCAGTTCGAATGCGCAGAACGGTTTCAATAACGTTTAAAAACGCAAATAAAAATGAAAAACAAAGACGGATAATTTCGGGAAAGAAGGAACGGAAAGAAGACAACGGTGAGGAATCGAATAGGACGATACGGTTCAAATGGCGCCGACGGCTAGTTATTTGGATTTACGGATTGAAAGATAGAGCATTTTTCGCGTAGGGTGGGCAAATAGTAAAAACGCAGATAAAAATGAAAAACAAAGACGGATAATTTCGGAAAAAAAGGAACGGAAAGAAGACAACGTTGAGGAATCGAATAGAAAATCGGATCGAAGTGAAAAGAAAAGAAACGAAAATTAAAAGGGGACTGCGAACGAGAAGAAGCAAAAAGGAGTGCAACACGAGGACTTCCCAGGAGGTCACCCATCCTAGTACTACTCTCGCCCAAGCACGCTTAACTTCGGAGTTCTGATGGGATCCGGTGCTTTAGTGCTGGTATGATCGCACCCGTCAGAAATTGGATTGGAAGATTACTAATGCCGCAGTTCGAATGCGCAGAACGGTTTCAATAACGTTTAAAAACGCAAATAAAAATGAAAAACAAAGACGGATAATTTCGGGAAAGAAGGAACGGAAAGAAGACAACGGTGAGGAATCGAATAGGACGATACGGTTCAAATGGCGCCGACGGCTAGTTATTTGGATTTACGGATTGAAAGATAGAGCATTTTTCGCGTAGGGTGGGCAAATAGTAAAAACGCAGATAAAAATGAAAAACAAAGACGGATAATTTCGGAAAAAAAGGAACGGAAAGAAGACAACGTTGAGGAATCGAATAGAAAATCGCATCGAAGTGAAAAGAAAAGAAACGAAAATTAAAAGGGGACTGCGAACGAGAAGAAGCAAAAAGGAGTGCAACACGAGGACTTCCCAGGAGGTCACCCATCCTAGTACTACTCTCGCCCAAGCACGCTTACCTTCGGAGTTCTGATGGGATCCGGTGCTTTAGTGCTGGTATGATCGCACCCGTCAGAAATTGGATTGGAAGATTACTAATGCCGCAGTTCGAATGCGCAGAACGGTTTCAATAACGTTTAAAAACGCAAATAAAAATGAAAAACAAAGACGGATAATTTCGGGAAAGAAGGAACGGAAAGAAGACAACGGTGAGGAATCGAATAGGACGATACGGTTCAAATGGCGCCGACGGCTAGTTATTTGGATTTACGGATTGAAAGATAGAGCATTTTTCGCGTAGGGTGGGCAAATAGTAAAAACGCAGATAAAAATGAAAAACAAAGACGGATAATTTCGGAAAAAAAGGAACGGAAAGAAGACAACGTTGAGGAATCGAATAGAAAATCGCATCGAAGTGAAAAGAAAAGAAACGAAAATTAAAAGGGGACTGCGAACGAGAAGAAGCCAAAAGGAGTGCAACACGAGGACTTCCCAGGAGGTCACCCATCCTAGTACTACTCTCGCCCAAGCACGCTTAACTTCGGAGTTCTGATGGGATCCGGTGCTTTAGTGCTGGTATGATCGCACCCGTCAGAAATTGGATTGGAAGATTACTAATGCCGCAGTTCGAATGCGCAGAACGGTTTCAATAACGTTTAAAAACGCAAATAAAAATGAAAAACAAAGACGGATAATTTCGGGAAAGAAGGAACGGAAAGAAGACAACGGTGAGGAATCGAATAGGACGATACGGTTCAAATGGCGCCGACGGCTAGTTATTTGGATTTACGGATTGAAAGATAGAGCATTTTTCGCGTAGGGTGGGCAAATAGTAAAAACGCAGATAAAAATGAAAAACAAAGACGGATAATTTCGGAAAAAAAGGAACGGAAAGAAGACAACGTTGAGGAATCGAATAGAAAATCGGATCGAAGTGAAAAGAAAAGAAACGAAAATTAAAAGGGGACTGCGAACGAGAAGAAGCAAAAAGGAGTGCAACACGAGGACTTCCCAGGAGGTCACCCATCCTAGTACTACTCTCGCCCAAGCACGCTTAACTTCGGAGTTCTGATGGGATCCGGTGCTTTAGTGCTGGTATGATCGCACCCGTCAGAAATTGGATTGGAAGATTACTAATGCCGCAGTTCGAATGCGCAGAACGGTTTCAATAACGTTTAAAAACGCAAATAAAAATGAAAAACAAAGACGGATAATTTCGGGAAAGAAGGAACGGAAAGAAGACAACGGTGAGGAATCGAATAGGACGATACGGTTCAAATGGCGCCGACGGCTAGTTATTTGGATTTACGGATTGAAAGATAGAGCATTTTTCGCGTAGGGTGGGCAAATAGTAAAAACGCAGATAAAAATGAAAAACAAAGACGGATAATTTCGGAAAAAAATGAACGGAAAGAAGACAACGTTGAGGAATCGAATAGAAAATCGGATCGAAGTGAAAAGAAAAGAAACGAAAATTAAAAGGGGACTGCGAACGAGAAGAAGCAAAAAGGAGTGCAACACGAGGACTTCCCAGGAGGTCACCCATCCTAGTACTACTCTCGCCCAAGCACGCTTAACTTCGGAGTTCTGATGGGATCCGGTGCTTTAGTGCTGGTATGATCGCACCCGTCAGAAATTGGATTGGAAGATTACTAATGCCGCAGTTCGAATGCGCAGAACGGTTTCAATAACGTTTAAAAACGCAAATAAAAATGAAAAACAAAGACGGATAATTTCGGGAAAGAAGGAACGGAAAGAAGACAACGGTGAGGAATCGAATAGGACGATACGGTTCAAATGGCGCCGACGGCTAGTTATTTGGATTTACGGATTGAAAGATAGAGCATTTTTCGCGTAGGGTGGGCAAATAGTAAAAACGCAGATAAAAATGAAAAACAAAGACGGATAATTTCGGAAAAAAAGGAACGGAAAGAAGACAACGTTGAGGAATCGAATAGAAAATCGGATCGAAGTGAAAAGAAAAGAAACGAAAATTAAAAGGGGACTGCGAACGAGAAGAAGCAAAAAGGAGTGCAACACGAGGACTTCCCAGGAGGTCACCCATCCTAGTACTACTCTCGCCCAAGCACGCTTAACTTCGGAGTTCTGATGGGATCCGGTGCTTTAGTGCTGGTATGATCGCACCCGTCAGAAATTGGATTGGAAGATTACTAATGCCGCAGTTCGAATGCGCAGAACGGTTTCAATAACGTTTAAAAACGCAAATAAAAATGAAAAACAAAGACGGATAATTTCGGGAAAGAAGGAACGGAAAGAAGACAACGGTGAGGAATCGAATAGGACGATACGGTTCAAATGGCGCCGACGGCTAGTTATTTGGATTTACGGATTGAAAGATAGAGCATTTTTCGCGTAGGGTGGGCAAATAGTAAAAACGCAGATAAAAATGAAAAACAAAGACGGATAATTTCGGAAAAAAAGGAACGGAAAGAAGACAACGTTGAGGAATCGAATAGAAAATCGGATCGAAGTGAAAAGAAAAGAAACGAAAATTAAAAGGGGACTGCGAACGAGAAGAAGCAAAAAGGAGTGCAACACGAGGACTTCCCAGGAGGTCACCCATCCTAGTACTACTCTCGCCCAAGCACGCTTAACTTCGGAGTTCTGATGGGATCCGGTGCTTTAGTGCTGGTATGATCGCACCCGTCAGAAATTGGATTGGAAGATTACTAATGCCGCAGTTCGAATGCGCAGAACGGTTTCAATAACGTTTAAAAACGCAAATAAAAATGAAAAACAAAGACGGATAATTTCGGGAAAGAAGGAACGGAAAGAAGACAACGGTGAGGAATCGAATAGGACGATACGGTTCAAATGGCGCCGACGGCTAGTTATTTGGATTTACGGATTGAAAGATAGAGCATTTTTCGCGTAGGGTGGGCAAATAGTAAAAACGCAGATAAAAATGAAAAACAAAGACGGATAATTTCGGAAAAAAAGGAACGGAAAGAAGACAACGTTGAGGAATCGAATAGAAAATCGGATCGAAGTGAAAAGAAAAGAAACGAAAATTAAAAGGGGACTGCGAACGAGAAGAAGCAAAAAGGAGTGCAACACGAGGACTTCCCAGGAGGTCACCCATCCTAGTACTACTCTCGCCCAAGCACGCTTAACTTCGGAGTTCTGATGGGATCCGGTGCTTTAGTGCTGGTATGATCGCACCCGTCAGAAATTGGATTGGAAGATTACTAATGCCGCAGTTCGAATGCGCAGAACGGTTTCAATAACGTTTAAAAACGCAAATAAAAATGAAAAACAAAGACGGATAATTTCGGGAAAGAAGGAACGGAAAGAAGACAACGGTGAGGAATCGAATAGGACGATACGGTTCAAATGGCGCCGACGGCTAGTTATTTGGATTTACGGATTGAAAGATAGAGCATTTTTCGCGTAGGGTGGGCAAATAGTAAAAACGCAGATAAAAATGAAAAACAAAGACGGATAATTTCGGAAAAAAAGGAACGGAAAGAAGACAACGTTGAGGAATCGAATAGAAAATCGGATCGAAGTGAAAAGAAAAGAAACGAAAATTAAAAGGGGACTGCGAACGAGAAGAAGCAAAAAGGAGTGCAACACGAGGACTTCCCAGGAGGTCACCCATCCTAGTACTACTCTCGCCCAAGCACGCTTAACTTCGGAGTTCTGATGGGATCCGGTGCTTTAGTGCTGGTATGATCGCACCCGTCAGAAATTGGATTGGAAGATTACTAATGCCGCAGTTCGAATGCGCAGAACGGTTTCAATAACGTTTAAAAACGCAAATAAAAATGAAAAACAAAGACGGATAATTTCGGGAAAGAAGGAACGGAAAGAAGACAACGGTGAGGAATCGAATAGGACGATACGGTTCAAATGGCGCCGACGGCTAGTTATTTGGATTTACGGATTGAAAGATAGAGCATTTTTCGCGTAGGGTGGGCAAATAGTAAAAACGCAGATAAAAATGAAAAACAAAGACGGATAATTTCGGAAAAAAAGGAACGGAAAGAAGACAACGTTGAGGAATCGAATAGAAAATCGGATCGAAGTGAAAAGAAAAGAAACGAAAATTAAAAGGGGACTGCGAACGAGAAGAAGCAAAAAGGAGTGCAACACGAGGACTTCCCAGGAGGTCACCCATCCTAGTACTACTCTCGCCCAAGCACGCTTAACTTCGGAGTTCTGATGGGATCCGGTGCTTTAGTGCTGGTATGATCGCACCCGTCAGAAATTGGATTGGAAGATTACTAATGCCGCAGTTCGAATGCGCAGAACGGTTTCAATAACGTTTAAAAACGCAAATAAAAATGAAAAACAAAGACGGATAATTTCGGGAAAGAAGGAACGGAAAGAAGACAACGGTGAGGAATCGAATAGGACGATACGGTTCAAATGGCGCCGACGGCTAGTTATTTGGATTTACGGATTGAAAGATAGAGCATTTTTCGCGTAGGGTGGGCAAATAGTAAAAACGCAGATAAAAATGAAAAACAAAGACGGATAATTTCGGAAAAAAAGGAACGGAAAGAAGACAACGTTGAGGAATCGAATAGAAAATCGGATCGAAGTGAAAAGAAAAGAAACGAAAATTAAAAGGGGACTGCGAACGAGAAGAAGCAAAAAGGAGTGCAACACGAGGACTTCCCAGGAGGTCACCCATCCTAGTACTACTCTCGCCCAAGCACGCTTAACTTCGGAGTTCTGATGGGATCCGGTGCTTTAGTGCTGGTATGATCGCACCCGTCAGAAATTGGATTGGAAGATTACTAATGCCGCAGTTCGAATGCGCAGAACGGTTTCAATAACGTTTAAAAACGCAAATAAAAATGAAAAACAAAGACGGATAATTTCGGGAAAGAAGGAACGGAAAGAAGACAACGGTGAGGAATCGAATAGGACGATACGGTTCAAATGGCGCCGACGGCTAGTTATTTGGATTTACGGATTGAAAGATAGAGCATTTTTCGCGTAGGGTGGGCAAATAGTAAAAACGCAGATAAAAATGAAAAACAAAGACGGATAATTTCGGAAAAAAAGGAACGGAAAGAAGACAACGTTGAGGAATCGAATAGAAAATCGGATCGAAGTGAAAAGAAAAGAAACGAAAATTAAAAGGGGACTGCGAACGAGAAGAAGCAAAAAGGAGTGCAACACGAGGACTTCCCAGGAGGTCACCCATCCTAGTACTACTCTCGCCCAAGCACGCTTAACTTCGGAGTTCTGATGGGATCCGGTGCTTTAGTGCTGGTATGATCGCACCCGTCAGAAATTGGATTGGAAGATTACTAATGCCGCAGTTCGAATGCGCAGAACGGTTTCAATAACGTTTAAAAACGCAAATAAAAATGAAAAACAAAGACGGATAATTTCGGGAAAGAAGGAACGGAAAGAAGACAACGGTGAGGAATCGAATAGGACGATACGGTTCAAATGGCGCCGACGGCTAGTTATTTGGATTTACGGATTGAAAGATAGAGCATTTTTCGCGTAGGGTGGGCAAATAGTAAAAACGCAGATAAAAATGAAAAACAAAGACGGATAATTTCGGAAAAAAAGGAACGGAAAGAAGACAACGTTGAGGAATCGAATAGAAAATCGGATCGAAGTGAAAAGAAAAGAAACGAAAATTAAAAGGGGACTGCGAACGAGAAGAAGCAAAAAGGAGTGCAACACGAGGACTTCCCAGGAGGTCACCCATCCTAGTACTACTCTCGCCCAAGCACGCTTAACTTCGGAGTTCTGATGGGATCCGGTGCTTTAGTGCTGGTATGATCGCACCCGTCAGAAATTGGATTGGAAGATTACTAATGCCGCAGTTCGAATGCGCAGAACGGTTTCAATAACGTTTAAAAACGCAAATAAAAATGAAAAACAAAGACGGATAATTTCGGGAAAGAAGGAACGGAAAGAAGACAACGGTGAGGAATCGAATAGGACGATACGGTTCAAATGGCGCCGACGGCTAGTTATTTGGATTTACGGATTGAAAGATAGAGCATTTTTCGCGTAGGGTGGGCAAATAGTAAAAACGCAGATAAAAATGAAAAACAAAGACGGATAATTTCGGAAAAAAAGGAACGGAAAGAAGACAACGTTGAGGAATCGAATAGAAAATCGGATCGAAGTGAAAAGAAAAGAAACGAAAATTAAAAGGGGACTGCGAACGAGAAGAAGCAAAAAGGAGTGCAACACGAGGACTTCCCAGGAGGTCACCCATCCTAGTACTACTCTCGCCCAAGCACGCTTAACTTCGGAGTTCTGATGGGATCCGGTGCTTTAGTGCTGGTATGATCGCACCCGTCAGAAATTGGATTGGAAGATTACTAATGCCGCAGTTCGAATGCGCAGAACGGTTTCAATAACGTTTAAAAACGCAAATAAAAATGAAAAACAAAGACGGATAATTTCGGGAAAGAAGGAACGGAAAGAAGACAACGGTGAGGAATCGAATAGGACGATACGGTTCAAATGGCGCCGACGGCTAGTTATTTGGATTTACGGATTGAAAGATAGAGCATTTTTCGCGTAGGGTGGGCAAATAGTAAAAACGCAGATAAAAATGAAAAACAAAGACGGATAATTTCGGAAAAAAAGGAACGGAAAGAAGACAACGTTGAGGAATCGAATAGAAAATCGGATCGAAGTGAAAAGAAAAGAAACGAAAATTAAAAGGGGACTGCGAACGAGAAGAAGCAAAAAGGAGTGCAACACGAGGACTTCCCAGGAGGTCACCCATCCTAGTACTACTCTCGCCCAAGCACGCTTAACTTCGGAGTTCTGATGGGATCCGGTGCTTTAGTGCTGGTATGATCGCACCCGTCAGAAATTGGATTGGAAGATTACTAATGCCGCAGTTCGAATGCGCAGAACGGTTTCAATAACGTTTAAAAACGCAAATAAAAATGAAAAACAAAGACGGATAATTTCGGGAAAGAAGGAACGGAAAGAAGACAACGGTGAGGAATCGAATAGGACGATACGGTTCAAATGGCGCCGACGGCTAGTTATTTGGATTTACGGATTGAAAGATAGAGCATTTTTCGCGTAGGGTGGGCAAATAGTAAAAACGCAGATAAAAATGAAAAACAAAGACGGATAATTTCGGAAAAAAAGGAACGGAAAGAAGACAACGTTGAGGAATCGAATAGAAAATCGGATCGAAGTGAAAAGAAAAGAAACGAAAATTAAAAGGGGACTGCGAACGAGAAGAAGCAAAAAGGAGTGCAACACGAGGACTTCCCAGGAGGTCACCCATCCTAGTACTACTCTCGCCCAAGCACGCTTAACTTCGGAGTTCTGATGGGATCCGGTGCTTTAGTGCTGGTATGATCGCACCCGTCAGAAATTGGATTGGAAGATTACTAATGCCGCAGTTCGAATGCGCAGAACGGTTTCAATAACGTTTAAAAACGCAAATAAAAATGAAAAACAAAGACGGATAATTTCGGGAAAGAAGGAACGGAAAGAAGACAACGGTGAGGAATCGAATAGGACGATACGGTTCAAATGGCGCCGACGGCTAGTTATTTGGATTTACGGATTGAAAGATAGAGCATTTTTCGCGTAGGGTGGGCAAATAGTAAAAACGCAGATAAAAATGAAAAACAAAGACGGATAATTTCGGAAAAAAAGGAACGGAAAGAAGACAACGTTGAGGAATCGAATAGAAAATCGGATCGAAGTGAAAAGAAAAGAAACGAAAATTAAAAGGGGACTGCGAACGAGAAGAAGCAAAAAGGAGTGCAACACGAGGACTTCCCAGGAGGTCACCCATCCTAGTACTACTCTCGCCCAAGCACGCTTAACTTCGGAGTTCTGATGGGATCCGGTGCTTTAGTGCTGGTATGATCGCACCCGTCAGAAATTGGATTGGAAGATTACTAATGCCGCAGTTCGAATGCGCAGAACGGTTTCAATAACGTTTAAAAACGCAAATAAAAATGAAAAACAAAGACGGATAATTTCGGGAAAGAAGGAACGGAAAGAAGACAACGGTGAGGAATCGAATAGGACGATACGGTTCAAATGGCGCCGACGGCTAGTTATTTGGATTTACGGATTGAAAGATAGAGCATTTTTCGCGTAGGGTGGGCAAATAGTAAAAACGCAGATAAAAATGAAAAACAAAGACGGATAATTTCGGAAAAAAAGGAACGGAAAGAAGACAACGTTGAGGAATCGAATAGAAAATCGGATCGAAGTGAAAAGAAAAGAAACGAAAATTAAAAGGGGACTGCGAACGAGAAGAAGCAAAAAGGAGTGCAACACGAGGACTTCCCAGGAGGTCACCCATCCTAGTACTACTCTCGCCCAAGCACGCTTAACTTCGGAGTTCTGATGGGATCCGGTGCTTTAGTGCTGGTATGATCGCACCCGTCAGAAATTGGATTGGAAGATTACTAATGCCGCAGTTCGAATGCGCAGAACGGTTTCAATAACGTTTAAAAACGCAAATAAAAATGAAAAACAAAGACGGATAATTTCGGGAAAGAAGGAACGGAAAGAAGACAACGGTGAGGAATCGAATAGGACGATACGGTTCAAATGGCGCCGACGGCTAGTTATTTGGATTTACGGATTGAAAGATAGAGCATTTTTCGCGTAGGGTGGGCAAATAGTAAAAACGCAGATAAAAATGAAAAACAAAGACGGATAATTTCGGAAAAAAAGGAACGGAAAGAAGACAACGTTGAGGAATCGAATAGAAAATCGGATCGAAGTGAAAAGAAAAGAAACGAAAATTAAAAGGGGACTGCGAACGAGAAGAAGCAAAAAGGAGTGCAACACGAGGACTTCCCAGGAGGTCACCCATCCTAGTACTACTCTCGCCCAAGCACGCTTAACTTCGGAGTTCTGATGGGATCCGGTGCTTTAGTGCTGGTATGATCGCACCCGTCAGAAATTGGATTGGAAGATTACTAATGCCGCAGTTCGAATGCGCAGAACGGTTTCAATAACGTTTAAAAACGCAAATAAAAATGAAAAACAAAGACGGATAATTTCGGGAAAGAAGGAACGGAAAGAAGACAACGGTGAGGAATCGAATAGGACGATACGGTTCAAATGGCGCCGACGGCTAGTTATTTGGATTTACGGATTGAAAGATAGAGCATTTTTCGCGTAGGGTGGGCAAATAGTAAAAACGCAGATAAAAATGAAAAACAAAGACGGATAATTTCGGAAAAAAAGGAACGGAAAGAAGACAACGTTGAGGAATCGAATAGAAAATCGGATCGAAGTGAAAAGAAAAGAAACGAAAATTAAAAGGGGACTGCGAACGAGAAGAAGCAAAAAGGAGTGCAACACGAGGACTTCCCAGGAGGTCACCCATCCTAGTACTACTCTCGCCCAAGCACGCTTAACTTCGGAGTTCTGATGGGATCCGGTGCTTTAGTGCTGGTATGATCGCACCCGTCAGAAATTGGATTGGAAGATTACTAATGCCGCAGTTCGAATGCGCAGAACGGTTTCAATAACGTTTAAAAACGCAAATAAAAATGAAAAACAAAGACGGATAATTTCGGGAAAGAAGGAACGGAAAGAAGACAACGGTGAGGAATCGAATAGGACGATACGGTTCAAATGGCGCCGACGGCTAGTTATTTGGATTTACGGATTGAAAGATAGAGCATTTTTCGCGTAGGGTGGGCAAATAGTAAAAACGCAGATAAAAATGAAAAACAAAGACGGATAATTTCGGAAAAAAAGGAACGGAAAGAAGACAACGTTGAGGAATCGAATAGAAAATCGGATCGAAGTGAAAAGAAAAGAAACGAAAATTAAAAGGGGACTGCGAACGAGAAGAAGCAAAAAGGAGTGCAACACGAGGAATTCCCAGGAGGTCACCCATCCTAGTACTACTCTCGCCCAAGCACGCTTAACTTCGGAGTTCTGATGGGATCCGGTGCTTTAGTGCTGGTATGATCGCACCCGTCAGAAATTGGATTGGAAGATTACTAATGCCGCAGTTCGAATGCGCAGAACGGTTTCAATAACGTTTAAAAACGCAAATAAAAATGAAAAACAAAGACGGATAATTTCGGGAAAGAAGGAACGGAAAGAAGACAACGGTGAGGAATCGAATAGGACGATACGGTTCAAATGGCGCCGACGGCTAGTTATTTGGATTTACGGATTGAAAGATAGAGCATTTTTCGCGTAGGGTGGGCAAATAGTAAAAACGCAGATAAAAATGAAAAACAAAGACGGATAATTTCGGAAAAAAAGGAACGGAAAGAAGACAACGTTGAGGAATCGAATAGAAAATCGGATCGAAGTGAAAAGAAAAGAAACGAAAATTAAAAGGGGACTGCGAACGAGAAGAAGCAAAAAGGAGTGCAACACGAGGACTTCCCAGGAGGTCACCCATCCTAGTACTACTCTCGCCCAAGCACGCTTAACTTCGGAGTTCTGATGGGATCCGGTGCTTTAGTGCTGGTATGATCGCACCCGTCAGAAATTGGATTGGAAGATTACTAATGCCGCAGTTCGAATGCGCAGAACGGTTTCAATAACGTTTAAAAACGCAAATAAAAATGAAAAACAAAGACGGATAATTTCGGGAAAGAAGGAACGGAAAGAAGACAACGGTGAGGAATCGAATAGGACGATACGGTTCAAATGGCGCCGACGGCTAGTTATTTGGATTTACGGATTGAAAGATAGAGCATTTTTCGCGTAGGGTGGGCAAATAGTAAAAACGCAGATAAAAATGAAAAACAAAGACGGATAATTTCGGAAAAAAAGGAACGGAAAGAAGACAACGTTGAGGAATCGAATAGAAAATCGGATCGAAGTGAAAAGAAAAGAAACGAAAATTAAAAGGGGACTGCGAACGAGAAGAAGCAAAAAGGAGTGCAACACGAGGACTTCCCAGGAGGTCACCCATCCTAGTACTACTCTCGCCCAAGCACGCTTAACTTCGGAGTTCTGATGGGATCCGGTGCTTTAGTGCTGGTATGATCGCACCCGTCAGAAATTGGATTGGAAGATTACTAATGCCGCAGTTCGAATGCGCAGAACGGTTTCAATAACGTTTAAAAACGCAAATAAAAATGAAAAACAAAGACGGATAATTTCGGGAAAGAAGGAACGGAAAGAAGACAACGGTGAGGAATCGAATAGGACGATACGGTTCAAATGGCGCCGACGGCTAGTTATTTGGATTTACGGATTGAAAGATAGAGCATTTTTCGCGTAGGGTGGGCAAATAGTAAAAACGCAGATAAAAATGAAAAACAAAGACGGATAATTTCGGAAAAAAAGGAACGGAAAGAAGACAACGTTGAGGAATCGAATAGAAAATCGGATCGAAGTGAAAAGAAAAGAAACGAAAATTAAAAGGGGACTGCGAACGAGAAGAAGCAAAAAGGAGTGCAACACGAGGACTTCCCAGGAGGTCACCCATCCTAGTACTACTCTCGCCCAAGCACGCTTAACTTCGGAGTTCTGATGGGATCCGGTGCTTTAGTGCTGGTATGATCGCACCCGTCAGAAATTGGATTGGAAGATTACTAATGCCGCAGTTCGAATGCGCAGAACGGTTTCAATAACGTTTAAAAACGCAAATAAAAATGAAAAACAAAGACGGATAATTTCGGGAAAGAAGGAACGGAAAGAAGACAACGGTGAGGAATCGAATAGGACGATACGGTTCAAATGGCGCCGACGGCTAGTTATTTGGATTTACGGATTGAAAGATAGAGCATTTTTCGCGTAGGGTGGGCAAATAGTAAAAACGCAGATAAAAATGAAAAACAAAGACGGATAATTTCGGAAAAAAAGGAACGGAAAGAAGACAACGTTGAGGAATCGAATAGAAAATCGGATCGAAGTGAAAAGAAAAGAAACGAAAATTAAAAGGGGACTGCGAACGAGAAGAAGCAAAAAGGAGTGCAACACGAGGACTTCCCAGGAGGTCACCCATCCTAGTACTACTCTCGCCCAAGCACGCTTAACTTCGGAGTTCTGATGGGATCCGGTGCTTTAGTGCTGGTATGATCGCACCCGTCAGAAATTGGATTGGAAGATTACTAATGCCGCAGTTCGAATGCGCAGAACGGTTTCAATAACGTTTAAAAACGCAAATAAAAATGAAAAACAAAGACGGATAATTTCGGGAAAGAAGGAACGGAAAGAAGACAACGGTGAGGAATCGAATAGGACGATACGGTTCAAATGGCGCCGACGGCTAGTTATTTGGATTTACGGATTGAAAGATAGAGCATTTTTCGCGTAGGGTGGGCAAATAGTAAAAACGCAGATAAAAATGAAAAACAAAGACGGATAATTTCGGAAAAAAAGGAACGGAAAGAAGACAACGTTGAGGAATCGAATAGAAAATCGGATCGAAGTGAAAAGAAAAGAAACGAAAATTAAAAGGGGACTGCGAACGAGAAGAAGCAAAAAGGAGTGCAACACGAGGACTTCCCAGGAGGTCACCCATCCTAGTACTACTCTCGCCCAAGCACGCTTAACTTCGGAGTTCTGATGGGATCCGGTGCTTTAGTGCTGGTATGATCGCACCCGTCAGAAATTGGATTGGAAGATTACTAATGCCGCAGTTCGAATGCGCAGAACGGTTTCAATAACGTTTAAAAACGCAAATAAAAATGAAAAACAAAGACGGATAATTTCGGGAAAGAAGGAACGGAAAGAAGACAACGGTGAGGAATCGAATAGGACGATACGGTTCAAATGGCGCCGACGGCTAGTTATTTGGATTTACGGATTGAAAGATAGAGCATTTTTCGCGTAGGGTGGGCAAATAGTAAAAACGCAGATAAAAATGAAAAACAAAGACGGATAATTTCGGAAAAAAAGGAACGGAAAGAAGACAACGTTGAGGAATCGAATAGAAAATCGGATCGAAGTGAAAAGAAAAGAAACGAAAATTAAAAGGGGACTGCGAACGAGAAGAAGCAAAAAGGAGTGCAACACGAGGACTTCCCAGGAGGTCACCCATCCTAGTACTACTCTCGCCCAAGCACGCTTAACTTCGGAGTTCTGATGGGATCCGGTGCTTTAGTGCTGGTATGATCGCACCCGTCAGAAATTGGATTGGAAGATTACTAATGCCGCAGTTCGAATGCGCAGAACGGTTTCAATAACGTTTAAAAACGCAAATAAAAATGAAAAACAAAGACGGATAATTTCGGGAAAGAAGGAACGGAAAGAAGACAACGGTGAGGAATCGAATAGGACGATACGGTTCAAATGGCGCCGACGGCTAGTTATTTGGATTTACGGATTGAAAGATAGAGCATTTTTCGCGTAGGGTGGGCAAATAGTAAAAACGCAGATAAAAATGAAAAACAAAGACGGATAATTTCGGAAAAAAAGGAACGGAAAGAAGACAACGTTGAGGAATCGAATAGAAAATCGGATCGAAGTGAAAAGAAAAGAAACGAAAATTAAAAGGGGACTGCGAACGAGAAGAAGCAAAAAGGAGTGCAACACGAGGACTTCCCAGGAGGTCACCCATCCTAGTACTACTCTCGCCCAAGCACGCTTAACTTCGGAGTTCTGATGGGATCCGGTGCTTTAGTGCTGGTATGATCGCACCCGTCAGAAATTGGATTGGAAGATTACTAATGCCGCAGTTCGAATGCGCAGAACGGTTTCAATAACGTTTAAAAACGCAAATAAAAATGAAAAACAAAGACGGATAATTTCGGGAAAGAAGGAACGGAAAGAAGACAACGGTGAGGAATCGAATAGGACGATACGGTTCAAATGGCGCCGACGGCTAGTTATTTGGATTTACGGATTGAAAGATAGAGCATTTTTCGCGTAGGGTGGGCAAATAGTAAAAACGCAGATAAAAATGAAAAACAAAGACGGATAATTTCGGGAAAAAAGGAACGGAAAGAAGACAACGTTGAGGAATCGAATAGAAAATCGGATCGAAGTGAAAAGAAAAGAAACGAAAATTAAAAGGGGACTGCGAACGAGAAGAAGCAAAAAGGAGTGCAACACGAGGACTTCCCAGGAGGTCACCCATCCTAGTACTACTCTCGCCCAAGCACGCTTAACTTCGGAGTTCTGATGGGATCCGGTGCTTTAGTGCTGGTATGATCGCACCCGTCAGAAATTGGATTGGAAGATTACTAATGCCGCAGTTCGAATGCGCAGAACGGTTTCAATAACGTTTAAAAACGCAAATAAAAATGAAAAACAAAGACGGATAATTTCGGGAAAGAAGGAACGGAAAGAAGACAACGGTGAGGAATCGAATAGGACGATACGGTTCAAATGGCGCCGACGGCTAGTTATTTGGATTTACGGATTGAAAGATAGAGCATTTTTCGCGTAGGGTGGGCAAATAGTAAAAACGCAGATAAAAATGAAAAACAAAGACGGATAATTTCGGGAAAAAAGGAACGGAAAGAAGACAACGTTGAGGAATCGAATAGAAAATCGGATCGAAGTGAAAAGAAAAGAAACGAAAATTAAAAGGGGACTGCGAACGAGAAGAAGCAAAAAGGAGTGCAACACGAGGACTTCCCAGGAGGTCACCCATCCTAGTACTACTCTCGCCCAAGCACGCTTAACTTCGGAGTTCTGATGGGATCCGGTGCTTTAGTGCTGGTATGATCGCACCCGTCAGAAATTGGATTGGAAGATTACTAATGCCGCAGTTCGAATGCGCAGAACGGTTTCAATAACGTTTAAAAACGCAAATAAAAATGAAAAACAAAGACGGATAATTTCGGGAAAGAAGGAACGGAAAGAAGACAACGGTGAGGAATCGAATAGGACGATACGGTTCAAATGGCGCCGACGGCTAGTTATTTGGATTTACGGATTGAAAGATAGAGCATTTTTCGCGTAGGGTGGGCAAATAGTAAAAACGCAGATAAAAATGAAAAACAAAGACGGATAATTTCGGAAAAAAAGGAACGGAAAGAAGACAACGTTGAGGAATCGAATAGAAAATCGGATCGAAGTGAAAAGAAAAGAAACGAAAATTAAAAGGGGACTGCGAACGAGAAGAAGCAAAAAGGAGTGCAACACGAGGACTTCCCAGGAGGTCACCCATCCTAGTACTACTCTCGCCCAAGCACGCTTAACTTCGGAGTTCTGATGGGATCCGGTGCTTTAGTGCTGGTATGATCGCACCCGTCAGAAATTGGATTGGAAGATTACTAATGCCGCAGTTCGAATGCGCAGAACGGTTTCAATAACGTTTAAAAACGCAAATAAAAATGAAAAACAAAGACGGATAATTTCGGGAAAGAAGGAACGGAAAGAAGACAACGGTGAGGAATCGAATAGGACGATACGGTTCAAATGGCGCCGACGGCTAGTTATTTGGATTTACGGATTGAAAGATAGAGCATTTTTCGCGTAGGGTGGGCAAATAGTAAAAACGCAGATAAAAATGAAAAACAAAGACGGATAATTTCGGAAAAAAAGGAACGGAAAGAAGACAACGTTGAGGAATCGAATAGAAAATCGGATCGAAGTGAAAAGAAAAGAAACGAAAATTAAAAGGGGACTGCGAACGAGAAGAAGCAAAAAGGAGTGCAACACGAGGACTTCCCAGGAGGTCACCCATCCTAGTACTACTCTCGCCCAAGCACGCTTAACTTCGGAGTTCTGATGGGATCCGGTGCTTTAGTGCTGGTATGATCGCACCCGTCAGAAATTGGATTGGAAGATTACTAATGCCGCAGTTCGAATGCGCAGAACGGTTTCAATAACGTTTAAAAACGCAAATAAAAATGAAAAACAAAGACGGATAATTTCGGGAAAGAAGGAACGGAAAGAAGACAACGGTGAGGAATCGAATAGGACGATACGGTTCAAATGGCGCCGACGGCTAGTTATTTGGATTTACGGATTGAAAGATAGAGCATTTTTCGCGTAGGGTGGGCAAATAGTAAAAACGCAGATAAAAATGAAAAACAAAGACGGGTAATTTCGGAAAAAAAGGAACGGAAAGAAGACAACGTTGAGGAATCGAATAGAAAATCGGATCGAAGTGAAAAGAAAAGAAACGAAAATTAAAAGGGGACTGCGAACGAGAAGAAGCAAAAAGGAGTGCAACACGAGGACTTCCCAGGAGGTCACCCATCCTAGTACTACTCTCGCCCAAGCACGCTTAACTTCGGAGTTCTGATGGGATCCGGTGCTTTAGTGCTGGTATGATCGCACCCGTCAGAAATTGGATTGGAAGATTACTAATGCCGCAGTTCGAATGCGCAGAACGGTTTCAATAACGTTTAAAAACGCAAATAAAAATGAAAAACAAAGACGGATAATTTCGGGAAAGAAGGAACGGAAAGAAGACAACGGTGAGGAATCGAATAGGACGATACGGTTCAAATGGCGCCGACGGCTAGTTATTTGGATTTACGGATTGAAAGATAGAGCATTTTTCGCGTAGGGTGGGCAAATAGTAAAAACGCAGATAAAAATGAAAAACAAAGACGGATAATTTCGGAAAAAAAGGAACGGAAAGAAGACAACGTTGAGGAATCGAATAGAAAATCGGATCGAAGTGAAAAGAAAAGAAACGAAAATTAAAAGGGGACTGCGAACGAGAAGAAGCAAAAAGGAGTGCAACACGAGGACTTCCCAGGAGGTCACCCATCCTAGTACTACTCTCGCCCAAGCACGCTTAACTTCGGAGTTCTGATGGGATCCGGTGCTTTAGTGCTGGTATGATCGCACCCGTCAGAAATTGGATTGGAAGATTACTAATGCCGCAGTTCGAATGCGCAGAACGGTTTCAATAACGTTTAAAAACGCAAATAAAAATGAAAAACAAAGACGGATAATTTCGGGAAAGAAGGAACGGAAAGAAGACAACGGTGAGGAATCGAATAGGACGATACGGTTCAAATGGCGCCGACGGCTAGTTATTTGGATTTACGGATTGAAAGATAGAGCATTTTTCGCGTAGGGTGGGCAAATAGTAAAAACGCAGATAAAAATGAAAAACAAAGACGGATAATTTCGGAAAAAAAGGAACGGAAAGAAGACAACGTTGAGGAATCGAATAGAAAATCGGATCGAAGTGAAAAGAAAAGAAACGAAAATTAAAAGGGGACTGCGAACGAGAAGAAGCAAAAAGGAGTGCAACACGAGGACTTCCCAGGAGGTCACCCATCCTAGTACTACTCTCGCCCAAGCACGCTTAACTTCGGAGTTCTGATGGGATCCGGTGCTTTAGTGCTGGTATGATCGCACCCGTCAGAAATTGGATTGGAAGATTACTAATGCCGCAGTTCGAATGCGCAGAACGGTTTCAATAACGTTTAAAAACGCAAATAAAAATGAAAAACAAAGACGGATAATTTCGGGAAAGAAGGAACGGAAAGAAGACAACGGTGAGGAATCGAATAGGACGATACGGTTCAAATGGCGCCGACGGCTAGTTATTTGGATTTACGGATTGAAAGATAGAGCATTTTTCGCGTAGGGTGGGCAAATAGTAAAAACGCAGATAAAAATGAAAAACAAAGACGGATAATTTCGGAAAAAAAGGAACGGAAAGAAGACAACGTTGAGGAATCGAATAGAAAATCGGATCGAAGTGAAAAGAAAAGAAACGAAAATTAAAAGGGGACTGCGAACGAGAAGAAGCAAAAAGGAGTGCAACACGAGGACTTCCCAGGAGGTCACCCATCCTAGTACTACTCTCGCCCAAGCACGCTTAACTTCGGAGTTCTGATGGGATCCGGTGCTTTAGTGCTGGTATGATCGCACCCGTCAGAAATTGGATTGGAAGATTACTAATGCCGCAGTTCGAATGCGCAGAACGGTTTCAATAACGTTTAAAAACGCAAATAAAAATGAAAAACAAAGACGGATAATTTCGGGAAAGAAGGAACGGAAAGAAGACAACGGTGAGGAATCGAATAGGACGATACGGTTCAAATGGCGCCGACGGCTAGTTATTTGGATTTACGGATTGAAAGATAGAGCATTTTTCGCGTAGGGTGGGCAAATAGTAAAAACGCAGATAAAAATGAAAAACAAAGACGGATAATTTCGGAAAAAAAGGAACGGAAAGAAGACAACGTTGAGGAATCGAATAGAAAATCGGATCGAAGTGAAAAGAAAAGAAACGAAAATTAAAAGGGGACTGCGAACGAGAAGAAGCAAAAAGGAGTGCAACACGAGGACTTCCCAGGAGGTCACCCATCCTAGTACTACTCTCGCCCAAGCACGCTTAACTTCGGAGTTCTGATGGGATCCGGTGCTTTAGTGCTGGTATGATCGCACCCGTCAGAAATTGGATTGGAAGATTACTAATGCCGCAGTTCGAATGCGCAGAACGGTTTCAATAACGTTTAAAAACGCAAATAAAAATGAAAAACAAAGACGGATAATTTCGGGAAAGAAGGAACGGAAAGAAGACAACGGTGAGGAATCGAATAGGACGATACGGTTCAAATGGCGCCGACGGCTAGTTATTTGGATTTACGGATTGAAAGATAGAGCATTTTTCGCGTAGGGTGGGCAAATAGTAAAAACGCAGATAAAAATGAAAAACAAAGACGGATAATTTCGGAAAAAAAGGAACGGAAAGAAGACAACGTTGAGGAATCGAATAGAAAATCGGATCGAAGTGAAAAGAAAAGAAACGAAAATTAAAAGGGGACTGCGAACGAGAAGAAGCAAAAAGGAGTGCAACACGAGGACTTCCCAGGAGGTCACCCATCCTAGTACTACTCTCGCCCAAGCACGCTTAACTTCGGAGTTCTGATGGGATCCGGTGCTTTAGTGCTGGTATGATCGCACCCGTCAGAAATTGGATTGGAAGATTACTAATGCCGCAGTTCGAATGCGCAGAACGGTTTCAATAACGTTTAAAAACGCAAATAAAAATGAAAAACAAAGACGGATAATTTCGGGAAAGAAGGAACGGAAAGAAGACAACGGTGAGGAATCGAATAGGACGATACGGTTCAAATGGCGCCGACGGCTAGTTATTTGGATTTACGGATTGAAAGATAGAGCATTTTTCGCGTAGGGTGGGCAAATAGTAAAAACGCAGATAAAAATGAAAAACAAAGACGGATAATTTCGGAAAAAAAGGAACGGAAAGAAGACAACGTTGAGGAATCGAATAGAAAATCGGATCGAAGTGAAAAGAAAAGAAACGAAAATTAAAAGGGGACTGCGAACGAGAAGAAGCAAAAAGGAGTGCAACACGAGGACTTCCCAGGAGGTCACCCATCCTAGTACTACTCTCGCCCAAGCACGCTTAACTTCGGAGTTCTGATGGGATCCGGTGCTTTAGTGCTGGTATGATCGCACCCGTCAGAAATTGGATTGGAAGATTACTAATGCCGCAGTTCGAATGCGCAGAACGGTTTCAATAACGTTTAAAAACGCAAATAAAAATGAAAAACAAAGACGGATAATTTCGGGAAAGAAGGAACGGAAAGAAGACAACGGTGAGGAATCGAATAGGACGATACGGTTCAAATGGCGCCGACGGCTAGTTATTTGGATTTACGGATTGAAAGATAGAGCATTTTTCGCGTAGGGTGGGCAAATAGTAAAAACGCAGATAAAAATGAAAAACAAAGACGGATAATTTCGGAAAAAAAGGAACGGAAAGAAGACAACGTTGAGGAATCGAATAGAAAATCGGATCGAAGTGAAAAGAAAAGAAACGAAAATTAAAAGGGGACTGCGAACGAGAAGAAGCAAAAAGGAGTGCAACACGAGGACTTCCCAGGAGGTCACCCATCCTAGTACTACTCTCGCCCAAGCACGCTTAACTTCGGAGTTCTGATGGGATCCGGTGCTTTAGTGCTGGTATGATCGCACCCGTCAGAAATTGGATTGGAAGATTACTAATGCCGCAGTTCGAATGCGCAGAACGGTTTCAATAACGTTTAAAAACGCAAATAAAAATGAAAAACAAAGACGGATAATTTCGGGAAAGAAGGAACGGAAAGAAGACAACGGTGAGGAATCGAATAGGACGATACGGTTCAAATGGCGCCGACGGCTAGTTATTTGGATTTACGGATTGAAAGATAGAGCATTTTTCGCGTAGGGTGGGCAAATAGTAAAAACGCAGATAAAAATGAAAAACAAAGACGGATAATTTCGGAAAAAAAGGAACGGAAAGAAGACAACGTTGAGGAATCGAATAGAAAATCGGATCGAAGTGAAAAGAAAAGAAACGAAAATTAAAAGGGGACTGCGAACGAGAAGAAGCAAAAAGGAGTGCAACACGAGGACTTCCCAGGAGGTCACCCATCCTAGTACTACTCTCGCCCAAGCACGCTTAACTTCGGAGTTCTGATGGGATCCGGTGCTTTAGTGCTGGTATGATCGCACCCGTCAGAAATTGGATTGGAAGATTACTAATGCCGCAGTTCGAATGCGCAGAACGGTTTCAATAACGTTTAAAAACGCAAATAAAAATGAAAAACAAAGACGGATAATTTCGGGAAAGAAGGAACGGAAAGAAGACAACGGTGAGGAATCGAATAGGACGATACGGTTCAAATGGCGCCGACGGCTAGTTATTTGGATTTACGGATTGAAAGATAGAGCATTTTTCGCGTAGGGTGGGCAAATAGTAAAAACGCAGATAAAAATGAAAAACAAAGACGGATAATTTCGGAAAAAAAGGAACGGAAAGAAGACAACGTTGAGGAATCGAATAGAAAATCGGATCGAAGTGAAAAGAAAAGAAACGAAAATTAAAAGGGGACTGCGAACGAGAAGAAGCAAAAAGGAGTGCAACACGAGGACTTCCCAGGAGGTCACCCATCCTAGTACTACTCTCGCCCAAGCACGCTTAACTTCGGAGTTCTGATGGGATCCGGTGCTTTAGTGCTGGTATGATCGCACCCGTCAGAAATTGGATTGGAAGATTACTAATGCCGCAGTTCGAATGCGCAGAACGGTTTCAATAACGTTTAAAAACGCAAATAAAAATGAAAAACAAAGACGGATAATTTCGGGAAAGAAGGAACGGAAAGAAGACAACGGTGAGGAATCGAATAGGACGATACGGTTCAAATGGCGCCGACGGCTAGTTATTTGGATTTACGGATTGAAAGATAGAGCATTTTTCGCGTAGGGTGGGCAAATAGTAAAAACGCAGATAAAAATGAAAAACAAAGACGGATAATTTCGGAAAAAAAGGAACGGAAAGAAGACAACGTTGAGGAATCGAATAGAAAATCGGATCGAAGTGAAAAGAAAAGAAACGAAAATTAAAAGGGGACTGCGAACGAGAAGAAGCAAAAAGGAGTGCAACACGAGGACTTCCCAGGAGGTCACCCATCCTAGTACTACTCTCGCCCAAGCACGCTTAACTTCGGAGTTCTGATGGGATCCGGTGCTTTAGTGCTGGTATGATCGCACCCGTCAGAAATTGGATTGGAAGATTACTAATGCCGCAGTTCGAATGCGCAGAACGGTTTCAATAACGTTTAAAAACGCAAATAAAAATGAAAAACAAAGACGGATAATTTCGGGAAAGAAGGAACGGAAAGAAGACAACGGTGAGGAATCGAATAGGACGATACGGTTCAAATGGCGCCGACGGCTAGTTATTTGGATTTACGGATTGAAAGATAGAGCATTTTTCGCGTAGGGTGGGCAAATAGTAAAAACGCAGATAAAAATGAAAAACAAAGACGGATAATTTCGGAAAAAAAGGAACGGAAAGAAGACAACGTTGAGGAATCGAATAGAAAATCGGATCGAAGTGAAAAGAAAAGAAACGAAAATTAAAAGGGGACTGCGAACGAGAAGAAGCAAAAAGGAGTGCAACACGAGGAATTCCCAGGAGGTCACCCATCCTAGTACTACTCTCGCCCAAGCACGCTTAACTTCGGAGTTCTGATGGGATCCGGTGCTTTAGTGCTGGTATGATCGCACCCGTCAGAAATTGGATTGGAAGATTACTAATGCCGCAGTTCGAATGCGCAGAACGGTTTCAATAACGTTTAAAAACGCAAATAAAAATGAAAAACAAAGACGGATAATTTCGGGAAAGAAGGAACGGAAAGAAGACAACGGTGAGGAATCGAATAGGACGATACGGTTCAAATGGCGCCGACGGCTAGTTATTTGGATTTACGGATTGAAAGATAGAGCATTTTTCGCGTAGGGTGGGCAAATAGTAAAAACGCAGATAAAAATGAAAAACAAAGACGGATAATTTCGTAAAAAAAGGAACGGAAAGAAGACAACGTTGAGGAATCGAATAGAAAATCGGATCGAAGTGAAAAGAAAAGAAACGAAAATTAAAAGGGGACTGCGAACGAGAAGAAGCAAAAAGGAGTGCAACACGAGGACTTCCCAGGAGGTCACCCATCCTAGTACTACTCTCGCCCAAGCACGCTTAACTTCGGAGTTCTGATGGGATCCGGTGCTTTAGTGCTGGTATGATCGCACCCGTCAGAAATTGGATTGGAAGATTACTAATGCCGCAGTTCGAATGCGCAGAACGGTTTCAATAACGTTTAAAAACGCAAATAAAAATGAAAAACAAAGACGGATAATTTCGGGAAAGAAGGAACGGAAAGAAGACAACGGTGAGGAATCGAATAGGACGATACGGTTCAAATGGCGCCGACGGCTAGTTATTTGGATTTACGGATTGAAAGATAGAGCATTTTTCGCGTAGGGTGGGCAAATAGTAAAAACGCAGATAAAAATGAAAAACAAAGACGGATAATTTCGGAAAAAAAGGAACGGAAAGAAGACAACGTTGAGGAATCGAATAGAAAATCGGATCGAAGTGAAAAGAAAAGAAACGAAAATTAAAAGGGGACTGCGAACGAGAAGAAGCAAAAAGGAGTGCAACACGAGGACTTCCCAGGAGGTCACCCATCCTAGTACTACTCTCGCCCAAGCACGCTTAACTTCGGAGTTCTGATGGGATCCGGTGCTTTAGTGCTGGTATGATCGCACCCGTCAGAAATTGGATTGGAAGATTACTAATGCCGCAGTTCGAATGCGCAGAACGGTTTCAATAACGTTTAAAAACGCAAATAAAAATGAAAAACAAAGACGGATAATTTCGGGAAAGAAGGAACGGAAAGAAGACAACGGTGAGGAATCGAATAGGACGATACGGTTCAAATGGCGCCGACGGCTAGTTATTTGGATTTACGGATTGAAAGATAGAGCATTTTTCGCGTAGGGTGGGCAAATAGTAAAAACGCAGATAAAAATGAAAAACAAAGACGGATAATTTCGGAAAAAAAGGAACGGAAAGAAGACAACGTTGAGGAATCGAATAGAAAATCGGATCGAAGTGAAAAGAAAAGAAACGAAAATTAAAAGGGGACTGCGAACGAGAAGAAGCAAAAAGGAGTGCAACACGAGGACTTCCCAGGAGGTCACCCATCCTAGTACTACTCTCGCCCAAGCACGCTTAACTTCGGAGTTCTGATGGGATCCGGTGCTTTAGTGCTGGTATGATCGCACCCGTCAGAAATTGGATTGGAAGATTACTAATGCCGCAGTTCGAATGCGCAGAACGGTTTCAATAACGTTTAAAAACGCAAATAAAAATGAAAAACAAAGACGGATAATTTCGGGAAAGAAGGAACGGAAAGAAGACAACGGTGAGGAATCGAATAGGACGATACGGTTCAAATGGCGCCGACGGCTAGTTATTTGGATTTACGGATTGAAAGATAGAGCATTTTTCGCGTAGGGTGGGCAAATAGTAAAAACGCAGATAAAAATGAAAAACAAAGACGGATAATTTCGGAAAAAAAGGAACGGAAAGAAGACAACGTTGAGGAATCGAATAGAAAATCGGATCGAAGTGAAAAGAAAAGAAACGAAAATTAAAAGGGGACTGCGAACGAGAAGAAGCAAAAAGGAGTGCAACACGAGGAATTCCCAGGAGGTCACCCATCCTAGTACTACTCTCGCCCAAGCACGCTTAACTTCGGAGTTCTGATGGGATCCGGTGCTTTAGTGCTGGTATGATCGCACCCACAGAAATTGGATTGGAAGATTACTAATGCCGCAGTTCGAATGCGCAGAACGGTTTCAATAACGTTTAAAAACGCAAATAAAAATGAAAAACAAAGACGGATAATTTCGGGAAAGAAGGAACGGAAAGAAGACAACGGTGAGGAATCGAATAGGACGATACGGTTCAAATGGCGCCGACGGCTAGTTATTTGGATTTACGGATTGAAAGATAGAGCATTTTTCGCGTAGGGTGGGCAAATAGTAAAAACGCAGATAAAAATGAAAAACAAAGACGGATAATTTCGGAAAAAAAGGAACGGAAAGAAGACAACGTTGAGGAATCGAATAGAAAATCGGATCGAAGTGAAAAGAAAAGAAACGAAAATTAAAAGGGGACTGCGAACGAGAAGAAGCAAAAAGGAGTGCAACACGAGGACTTCCCAGGAGGTCACCCATCCTAGTACTACTCTCGCCCAAGCACGCTTAACTTCGGAGTTCTGATGGGATCCGGTGCTTTAGTGCTGGTATGATCGCACCCGTCAGAAATTGGATTGGAAGATTACTAATGCCGCAGTTCGAATGCGCAGAACGGTTTCAATAACGTTTAAAAACGCAAATAAAAATGAAAAACAAAGACGGATAATTTCGGGAAAGAAGGAACGGAAAGAAGACAACGGTGAGGAATCGAATAGGACGATACGGTTCAAATGGCGCCGACGGCTAGTTATTTGGATTTACGGATTGAAAGATAGAGCATTTTTCGCGTAGGGTGGGCAAATAGTAAAAACGCAGATAAAAATGAAAAACAAAGACGGATAATTTCGGAAAAAAAGGAACGGAAAGAAGACAACGTTGAGGAATCGAATAGAAAATCGGATCGAAGTGAAAAGAAAAGAAACGAAAATTAAAAGGGGACTGCGAACGAGAAGAAGCAAAAAGGAGTGCAACACGAGGACTTCCCAGGAGGTCACCCATCCTAGTACTACTCTCGCCCAAGCACGCTTAACTTCGGAGTTCTGATGGGATCCGGTGCTTTAGTGCTGGTATGATCGCACCCGTCAGAAATTGGATTGGAAGATTACTAATGCCGCAGTTCGAATGCGCAGAACGGTTTCAATAACGTTTAAAAACGCAAATAAAAATGAAAAACAAAGACGGATAATTTCGGGAAAGAAGGAACGGAAAGAAGACAACGGTGAGGAATCGAATAGGACGATACGGTTCAAATGGCGCCGACGGCTAGTTATTTGGATTTACGGATTGAAAGATAGAGCATTTTTCGCGTAGGGTGGGCAAATAGTAAAAACGCAGATAAAAATGAAAAACAAAGACGGATAATTTCGGAAAAAAAGGAACGGAAAGAAGACAACGTTGAGGAATCGAATAGAAAATCGGATCGAAGTGAAAAGAAAAGAAACGAAAATTAAAAGGGGACTGCGAACGAGAAGAAGCAAAAAGGAGTGCAACACGAGGAATTCCCAGGAGGTCACCCATCCTAGTACTACTCTCGCCCAAGCACGCTTAACTTCGGAGTTCTGATGGGATCCGGTGCTTTAGTGCTGGTATGATCGCACCCGTCAGAAATTGGATTGGAAGATTACTAATGCCGCAGTTCGAATGCGCAGAACGGTTTCAATAACGTTTAAAAACGCAAATAAAAATGAAAAACAAAGACGGATAATTTCGGGAAAGAAGGAACGGAAAGAAGACAACGGTGAGGAATCGAATAGGACGATACGGTTCAAATGGCGCCGACGGCTAGTTATTTGGATTTACGGATTGAAAGATAGAGCATTTTTCGCGTAGGGTGGGCAAATAGTAAAAACGCAGATAAAAATGAAAAACAAAGACGGATAATTTCGGAAAAAAAGGAACGGAAAGAAGACAACGTTGAGGAATCGAATAGAAAATCGGATCGAAGTGAAAAGAAAAGAAACGAAAATTAAAAGGGGACTGCGAACGAGAAGAAGCAAAAAGGAGTGCAACACGAGGACTTCCCAGGAGGTCACCCATCCTAGTACTACTCTCGCCCAAGCACGCTTAACTTCGGAGTTCTGATGGGATCCGGTGCTTTAGTGCTGGTATGATCGCACCCGTCAGAAATTGGATTGGAAGATTACTAATGCCGCAGTTCGAATGCGCAGAACGGTTTCAATAACGTTTAAAAACGCAAATAAAAATGAAAAACAAAGACGGATAATTTCGGGAAAGAAGGAACGGAAAGAAGACAACGGTGAGGAATCGAATAGGACGATACGGTTCAAATGGCGCCGACGGCTAGTTATTTGGATTTACGGATTGAAAGATAGAGCATTTTTCGCGTAGGGTGGGCAAATAGTAAAAACGCAGATAAAAATGAAAAACAAAGACGGATAATTTCGGAAAAAAAGGAACGGAAAGAAGACAACGTTGAGGAATCGAATAGAAAATCGGATCGAAGTGAAAAGAAAAGAAACGAAAATTAAAAGGGGACTGCGAACGAGAAGAAGCAAAAAGGAGTGCAACACGAGGACTTCCCAGGAGGTCACCCATCCTAGTACTACTCTCGCCCAAGCACGCTTAACTTCGGAGTTCTGATGGGATCCGGTGCTTTAGTGCTGGTATGATCGCACCCGTCAGAAATTGGATTGGAAGATTACTAATGCCGCAGTTCGAATGCGCAGAACGGTTTCAATAACGTTTAAAAACGCAAATAAAAATGAAAAACAAAGACGGATAATTTCGGGAAAGAAGGAACGGAAAGAAGACAACGGTGAGGAATCGAATAGGACGATACGGTTCAAATGGCGCCGACGGCTAGTTATTTGGATTTACGGATTGAAAGATAGAGCATTTTTCGCGTAGGGTGGGCAAATAGTAAAAACGCAGATAAAAATGAAAAACAAAGACGGATAATTTCGGAAAAAAAGGAACGGAAAGAAGACTACTCTCGCCCAAGCACGCTTAACTTCGGAGTTCTGATGGGATCCGGTGCTTTAGTGCTGGTATGATCGCACCCGTCAGAAATTGGATTGGAAGATTACTAATGCCGCAGTTCGAATGCGCAGAACGGTTTCAATAACGTTTAAAAACGCAAATAAAAATGAAAAACAAAGACGGATAATTTCGGGAAAGAAGGAACGGAAAGAAGACAACGGTGAGGAATCGAATAGGACGATACGGTTCAAATGGCGCCGACGGCTAGTTATTTGGATTTACGGATTGAAAGATAGAGCATTTTTCGCGTAGGGTGGGCAAATAGTAAAAACGCAGATAAAAATGAAAAACAAAGACGGATAATTTCGGAAAAAAAGGAACGGAAAGAAGACAACGTTGAGGAATCGAATAGAAAATCGGATCGAAGTGAAAAGAAAAGAAACGAAAATTAAAAGGGGACTGCGAACGAGAAGAAGCAAAAAGGAGTGCAACACGAGGACTTCCCAGGAGGTCACCCATCCTAGTACTACTCTCGCCCAAGCACGCTTAACTTCGGAGTTCTGATGGGATCCGGTGCTTTAGTGCTGGTATGATCGCACCCGTCAGAAATTGGATTGGAAGATTACTAATGCCGCAGTTCGAATGCGCAGAACGGTTTCAATAACGTTTAAAAACGCAAATAAAAATGAAAAACAAAGACGGATAATTTCGGGAAAGAAGGAACGGAAAGAAGACAACGGTGAGGAATCGAATAGGACGATACGGTTCAAATGGCGCCGACGGCTAGTTATTTGGATTTACGGATTGAAAGATAGAGCATTTTTCGCGTAGGGTGGGCAAATAGTAAAAACGCAGATAAAAATGAAAAACAAAGACGGATAATTTCGGAAAAAAAGGAACGGAAAGAAGACAACGTTGAGGAATCGAATAGAAAATCGGATCGAAGTGAAAAGAAAAGAAACGAAAATTAAAAGGGGACTGCGAACGAGAAGAAGCAAAAAGGAGTGCAACACGAGGACTTCCCAGGAGGTCACCCATCCTAGTACTACTCTCGCCCAAGCACGCTTAACTTCGGAGTTCTGATGGGATCCGGTGCTTTAGTGCTGGTATGATCGCACCCGTCAGAAATTGGATTGGAAGATTACTAATGCCGCAGTTCGAATGCGCAGAACGGTTTCAATAACGTTTAAAAACGCAAATAAAAATGAAAAACAAAGACGGATAATTTCGGGAAAGAAGGAACGGAAAGAAGACAACGGTGAGGAATCGAATAGGACGATACGGTTCAAATGGCGCCGACGGCTAGTTATTTGGATTTACGGATTGAAAGATAGAGCATTTTTCGCGTAGGGTGGGCAAATAGTAAAAACGCAGATAAAAATGAAAAACAAAGACGGATAATTTCGGAAAAAAAGGAACGGAAAGAAGACAACGTTGAGGAATCGAATAGAAAATCGGATCGAAGTGAAAAGAAAAGAAACGAAAATTAAAAGGGGACTGCGAACGAGAAGAAGCAAAAAGGAGTGCAACACGAGGACTTCCCAGGAGGTCACCCATCCTAGTACCACTCTCGCCCAAGCACGCTTAACTTCGGAGTTCTGATGGGATCCGGTGCTTTAGTGCTGGTATGATCGCACCCGTCAGAAATTGGATTGGAAGATTACTAATGCCGCAGTTCGAATGCGCAGAACGGTTTCAATAACGTTTAAAAACGCAAATAAAAATGAAAAACAAAGACGGATAATTTCGGGAAAGAAGGAACGGAAAGAAGACAACGGTGAGGAATCGAATAGGACGATACGGTTCAAATGGCGCCGACGGCTAGTTATTTGGATTTACGGATTGAAAGATAGAGCATTTTTCGCGTAGGGTGGGCAAATAGTAAAAACGCAGATAAAAATGAAAAACAAAGACGGATAATTTCGGAAAAAAAGGAACGGAAAGAAGACAACGTTGAGGAATCGAATAGAAAATCGGATCGAAGTGAAAAGAAAAGAAACGAAAATTAAAAGGGGACTGCGAACGAGAAGAAGCAAAAAGGAGTGCAACACGAGGACTTCCCAGGAGGTCACCCATCCTAGTACCACTCTCGCCCAAGCACGCTTAACTTCGGAGTTCTGATGGGATCCGGTGCTTTAGTGCTGGTATGATCGCACCCGTCAGAAATTGGATTGGAAGATTACTAATGCCGCAGTTCGAATGCGCAGAACGGTTTCAATAACGTTTAAAAACGCAAATAAAAATGAAAAACAAAGACGGATAATTTCGGGAAAGAAGGAACGGAAAGAAGACAACGGTGAGGAATCGAATAGGACGATACGGTTCAAATGGCGCCGACGGCTAGTTATTTGGATTTACGGATTGAAAGATAGAGCATTTTTCGCGTAGGGTGGGCAAATAGTAAAAACGCAGATAAAAATGAAAAACAAAGACGGATAATTTCGGAAAAAAAGGAACGGAAAGAAGACAACGTTGAGGAATCGAATAGAAAATCGGATCGAAGTGAAAAGAAAAGAAACGAAAATTAAAAGGGGACTGCGAACGAGAAGAAGCAAAAAGGAGTGCAACACGAGGACTTCCCAGGAGGTCACCCATCCTAGTACTACTCTCGCCCAAGCACGCTTAACTTCGGAGTTCTGATGGGATCCGGTGCTTTAGTGCTGGTATGATCGCACCCGTCAGAAATTGGATTGGAAGATTACTAATGCCGCAGTTCGAATGCGCAGAACGGTTTCAATAACGTTTAAAAACGCAAATAAAAATGAAAAACAAAGACGGATAATTTCGGGAAAGAAGGAACGGAAAGAAGACAACGGTGAGGAATCGAATAGGACGATACGGTTCAAATGGCGCCGACGGCTAGTTATTTGGATTTACGGATTGAAAGATAGAGCATTTTTCGCGTAGGGTGGGCAAATAGTAAAAACGCAGATAAAAATGAAAAAAAAAGACGGATAATTTCGGAAAAAAAGGAACGGAAAGAAGACAACGTTGAGGAATCGAATAGAAAATCGGATCGAAGTGAAAAGAAAAGAAACGAAAATTAAAAGGGGACTGCGAACGAGAAGAAGCAAAAAGGAGTGCAACACGAGGACTTCCCAGGAGGTCACCCATCCTAGTACTACTCTCGCCCAAGCACGCTTAACTTCGGAGTTCTGATGGGATCCGGTGCTTTAGTGCTGGTATGATCGCACCCGTCAGAAATTGGATTGGAAGATTACTAATGCCGCAGTTCGAATGCGCAGAACGGTTTCAATAACGTTTAAAAACGCAAATAAAAATGAAAAACAAAGACGGATAATTTCGGGAAAGAAGGAACGGAAAGAAGACAACGGTGAGGAATCGAATAGGACGATACGGTTCAAATGGCGCCGACGGCTAGTTATTTGGATTTACGGATTGAAAGATAGAGCATTTTTCGCGTAGGGTGGGCAAATAGTAAAAACGCAGATAAAAATGAAAAACAAAGACGGATAATTTCGGAAAAAAAGGAACGGAAAGAAGACAACGTTGAGGAATCGAATAGAAAATCGGATCGAAGTGAAAAGAAAAGAAACGAAAATTAAAAGGGGACTGCGAACGAGAAGAAGCAAAAAGGAGTGCAACACGAGGACTTCCCAGGAGGTCACCCATCCTAGTACTACTCTCGCCCAAGCACGCTTAACTTCGGAGTTCTGATGGGATCCGGTGCTTTAGTGCTGGTATGATCGCACCCGTCAGAAATTGGATTGGAAGATTACTAATGCCGCAGTTCGAATGCGCAGAACGGTTTCAATAACGTTTAAAAACGCAAATAAAAATGAAAAACAAAGACGGATAATTTCGGGAAAGAAGGAACGGAAAGAAGACAACGGTGAGGAATCGAATAGGACGATACGGTTCAAATGGCGCCGACGGCTAGTTATTTGGATTTACGGATTGAAAGATAGAGCATTTTTCGCGTAGGGTGGGCAAATAGTAAAAACGCAGATAAAAATGAAAAACAAAGACGGATAATTTCGGAAAAAAAGGAACGGAAAGAAGACAACGTTGAGGAATCGAATAGAAAATCGGATCGAAGTGAAAAGAAAAGAAACGAAAATTAAAAGGGGACTGCGAACGAGAAGAAGCAAAAAGGAGTGCAACACGAGGACTTCCCAGGAGGTCACCCATCCTAGTACTACTCTCGCCCAAGCACGCTTAACTTCGGAGTTCTGATGGGATCCGGTGCTTTAGTGCTGGTATGATCGCACCCGTCAGAAATTGGATTGGAAGATTACTAATGCCGCAGTTCGAATGCGCAGAACGGTTTCAATAACGTTTAAAAACGCAAATAAAAATGAAAAACAAAGACGGATAATTTCGGGAAAGAAGGAACGGAAAGAAGACAACGGTGAGGAATCGAATAGGACGATACGGTTCAAATGGCGCCGACGGCTAGTTATTTGGATTTACGGATTGAAAGATAGAGCATTTTTCGCGTAGGGTGGGCAAATAGTAAAAACGCAGATAAAAATGAAAAACAAAGACGGATAATTTCGGAAAAAAAGGAACGGAAAGAAGACAACGTTGAGGAATCGAATAGAAAATCGGATCGAAGTGAAAAGAAAAGAAACGAAAATTAAAAGGGGACTGCGAACGAGAAGAAGCAAAAAGGAGTGCAACACGAGGACTTCCCAGGAGGTCACCCATCCTAGTACTACTCTCGCCCAAGCACGCTTAACTTCGGAGTTCTGATGGGATCCGGTGCTTTAGTGCTGGTATGATCGCACCCGTCAGAAATTGGATTGGAAGATTACTAATGCCGCAGTTCGAATGCGCAGAACGGTTTCAATAACGTTTAAAAACGCAAATAAAAATGAAAAACAAAGACGGATAATTTCGGGAAAGAAGGAACGGAAAGAAGACAACGGTGAGGAATCGAATAGGACGATACGGTTCAAATGGCGCCGACGGCTAGTTATTTGGATTTACGGATTGAAAGATAGAGCATTTTTCGCGTAGGGTGGGCAAATAGTAAAAACGCAGATAAAAATGAAAAACAAAGACGGATAATTTCGGAAAAAAAGGAACGGAAAGAAGACTACTCTCGCCCAAGCACGCTTAACTTCGGAGTTCTGATGGGATCCGGTGCTTTAGTGCTGGTATGATCGCACCCGTCAGAAATTGGATTGGAAGATTACTAATGCCGCAGTTCGAATGCGCAGAACGGTTTCAATAACGTTTAAAAACGCAAATAAAAATGAAAAACAAAGACGGATAATTTCGGGAAAGAAGGAACGGAAAGAAGACAACGGTGAGGAATCGAATAGGACGATACGGTTCAAATGGCGCCGACGGCTAGTTATTTGGATTTACGGATTGAAAGATAGAGCATTTTTCGCGTAGGGTGGGCAAATAGTAAAAACGCAGATAAAAATGAAAAACAAAGACGGATAATTTCGGAAAAAAAGGAACGGAAAGAAGACAACGTTGAGGAATCGAATAGAAAATCGGATCGAAGTGAAAAGAAAAGAAACGAAAATTAAAAGGGGACTGCGAACGAGAAGAAGCAAAAAGGAGTGCAACACGAGGACTTCCCAGGAGGTCACCCATCCTAGTACTACTCTCGCCCAAGCACGCTTAACTTCGGAGTTCTGATGGGATCCGGTGCTTTAGTGCTGGTATGATCGCACCCGTCAGAAATTGGATTGGAAGATTACTAATGCCGCAGTTCGAATGCGCAGAACGGTTTCAATAACGTTTAAAAACGCAAATAAAAATGAAAAACAAAGACGGATAATTTCGGGAAAGAAGGAACGGAAAGAAGACAACGGTGAGGAATCGAATAGGACGATACGGTTCAAATGGCGCCGACGGCTAGTTATTTGGATTTACGGATTGAAAGATAGAGCATTTTTCGCGTAGGGTGGGCAAATAGTAAAAACGCAGATAAAAATGAAAAACAAAGACGGATAATTTCGGAAAAAAAGGAACGGAAAGAAGACAACGTTGAGGAATCGAATAGAAAATCGGATCGAAGTGAAAAGAAAAGAAACGAAAATTAAAAGGGGACTGCGAACGAGAAGAAGCAAAAAGGAGTGCAACACGAGGACTTCCCAGGAGGTCACCCATCCTAGTACTACTCTCGCCCAAGCACGCTTAACTTCGGAGTTCTGATGGGATCCGGTGCTTTAGTGCTGGTATGATCGCACCCGTCAGAAATTGGATTGGAAGATTACTAATGCCGCAGTTCGAATGCGCAGAACGGTTTCAATAACGTTTAAAAACGCAAATAAAAATGAAAAACAAAGACGGATAATTTCGGGAAAGAAGGAACGGAAAGAAGACAACGGTGAGGAATCGAATAGGACGATACGGTTCAAATGGCGCCGACGGCTAGTTATTTGGATTTACGGATTGAAAGATAGAGCATTTTTCGCGTAGGGTGGGCAAATAGTAAAAACGCAGATAAAAATGAAAAACAAAGACGGATAATTTCGGAAAAAAAGGAACGGAAAGAAGACAACGTTGAGGAATCGAATAGAAAATCGGATCGAAGTGAAAAGAAAAGAAACGAAAATTAAAAGGGGACTGCGAACGAGAAGAAGCAAAAAGGAGTGCAACACGAGGACTTCCCAGGAGGTCACCCATCCTAGTACTACTCTCGCCCAAGCACGCTTAACTTCGGAGTTCTGATGGGATCCGGTGCTTTAGTGCTGGTATGATCGCACCCGTCAGAAATTGGATTGGAAGATTACTAATGCCGCAGTTCGAATGCGCAGAACGGTTTCAATAACGTTTAAAAACGCAAATAAAAATGAAAAACAAAGACGGATAATTTCGGGAAAGAAGGAACGGAAAGAAGACAACGGTGAGGAATCGAATAGGACGATACGGTTCAAATGGCGCCGACGGCTAGTTATTTGGATTTACGGATTGAAAGATAGAGCATTTTTCGCGTAGGGTGGGCAAATAGTAAAAACGCAGATAAAAATGAAAAACAAAGACGGATAATTTCGGAAAAAAAGGAACGGAAAGAAGACTACTCTCGCCCAAGCACGCTTAACTTCGGAGTTCTGATGGGATCCGGTGCTTTAGTGCTGGTATGATCGCACCCGTCAGAAATTGGATTGGAAGATTACTAATGCCGCAGTTCGAATGCGCAGAACGGTTTCAATAACGTTTAAAAACGCAAATAAAAATGAAAAACAAAGACGGATAATTTCGGGAAAGAAGGAACGGAAAGAAGACAACGGTGAGGAATCGAATAGGACGATACGGTTCAAATGGCGCCGACGGCTAGTTATTTGGATTTACGGATTGAAAGATAGAGCATTTTTCGCGTAGGGTGGGCAAATAGTAAAAACGCAGATAAAAATGAAAAACAAAGACGGATAATTTCGGAAAAAAAGGAACGGAAAGAAGACAACGTTGAGGAATCGAATAGAAAATCGGATCGAAGTGAAAAGAAAAGAAACGAAAATTAAAAGGGGACTGCGAACGAGAAGAAGCAAAAAGGAGTGCAACACGAGGACTTCCCAGGAGGTCACCCATCCTAGTACTACTCTCGCCCAAACACGCTTAACTTCGGAGTTCTGATGGGATCCGGTGCTTTAGTGCTGGTATGATCGCACCCGTCAGAAATTGGATTGGAAGATTACTAATGCCGCAGTTCGAATGCGCAGAACGGTTTCAATAACGTTTAAAAACGCAAATAAAAATGAAAAACAAAGACGGATAATTTCGGGAAAGAAGGAACGGAAAGAAGACAACGGTGAGGAATCGAATAGGACGATACGGTTCAAATGGCGCCGACGGCTAGTTATTTGGATTTACGGATTGAAAGATAGAGCATTTTTCGCGTAGGGTGGGCAAATAGTAAAAACGCAGATAAAAATGAAAAACAAAGACGGATAATTTCGGAAAAAAAGGAACGGAAAGAAGACTACTCTCGCCCAAGCACGCTTAACTTCGGAGTTCTGATGGGATCCGGTGCTTTAGTGCTGGTATGATCGCACCCGTCAGAAATTGGATTGGAAGATTACTAATGCCGCAGTTCGAATGCGCAGAACGGTTTCAATAACGTTTAAAAACGCAAATAAAAATGAAAAACAAAGACGGATAATTTCGGGAAAGAAGGAACGGAAAGAAGACAACGGTGAGGAATCGAATAGGACGATACGGTTCAAATGGCGCCGACGGCTAGTTATTTGGATTTACGGATTGAAAGATAGAGCATTTTTCGCGTAGGGTGGGCAAATAGTAAAAACGCAGATAAAAATGAAAAACAAAGACGGATAATTTCGGAAAAAAAGGAACGGAAAGAAGACAACGTTGAGGAATCGAATAGAAAATCGGATCGAAGTGAAAAGAAAAGAAACGAAAATTAAAAGGGGACTGCGAACGAGAAGAAGCAAAAAGGAGTGCAACACGAGGACTTCCCAGGAGGTCACCCATCCTAGTACTACTCTCGCCCAAGCACGCTTAACTTCGGAGTTCTGATGGGATCCGGTGCTTTAGTGCTGGTATGATCGCACCCGTCAGAAATTGGATTGGAAGATTACTAATGCCGCAGTTCGAATGCGCAGAACGGTTTCAATAACGTTTAAAAACGCAAATAAAAATGAAAAACAAAGACGGATAATTTCGGGAAAGAAGGAACGGAAAGAAGACAACGGTGAGGAATCGAATAGGACGATACGGTTCAAATGGCGCCGACGGCTAGTTATTTGGATTTACGGATTGAAAGATAGAGCATTTTTCGCGTAGGGTGGGCAAATAGTAAAAACGCAGATAAAAATGAAAAACAAAGACGGATAATTTCGGAAAAAAAGGAACGGAAAGAAGACTACTCTCGCCCAAGCACGCTTAACTTCGGAGTTCTGATGGGATCCGGTGCTTTAGTGCTGGTATGATCGCACCCGTCAGAAATTGGATTGGAAGATTACTAATGCCGCAGTTCGAATGCGCAGAACGGTTTCAATAACGTTTAAAAACGCAAATAAAAATGAAAAACAAAGACGGATAATTTCGGGAAAGAAGGAACGGAAAGAAGACAACGGTGAGGAATCGAATAGGACGATACGGTTCAAATGGCGCCGACGGCTAGTTATTTGGATTTACGGATTGAAAGATAGAGCATTTTTCGCGTAGGGTGGGCAAATAGTAAAAACGCAGATAAAAATGAAAAACAAAGACGGATAATTTCGGAAAAAAAGGAACGGAAAGAAGACTACTCTCGCCCAAGCACGCTTAACTTCGGAGTTCTGATGGGATCCGGTGCTTTAGTGCTGGTATGATCGCACCCGTCAGAAATTGGATTGGAAGATTACTAATGCCGCAGTTCGAATGCGCAGAACGGTTTCAATAACGTTTAAAAACGCAAATAAAAATGAAAAACAAAGACGGATAATTTCGGGAAAGAAGGAACGGAAAGAAGACAACGGTGAGGAATCGAATAGGACGATACGGTTCAAATGGCGCCGACGGCTAGTTATTTGGATTTACGGATTGAAAGATAGAGCATTTTTCGCGTAGGGTGGGCAAATAGTAAAAACGCAGATAAAAATGAAAAACAAAGACGGATAATTTCGGAAAAAAAGGAACGGAAAGAAGACAACGTTGAGGAATCGAATAGAAAATCGGATCGAAGTGAAAAGAAAAGAAACGAAAATTAAAAGGGGACTGCGAACGAGAAGAAGCAAAAAGGAGTGCAACACGAGGACTTCCCAGGAGGTCACCCATCCTAGTACTACTCTCGCCCAAGCACGCTTAACTTCGGAGTTCTGATGGGATCCGGTGCTTTAGTGCTGGTATGATCGCACCCGTCAGAAATTGGATTGGAAGATTACTAATGCCGCAGTTCGAATGCGCAGAACGGTTTCAATAACGTTTAAAAACACAAATAAAAATGAAAAACAAAGACGGATAATTTCGGGAAAGAAGGAACGGAAAGAAGACAACGGTGAGGAATCGAATAGGACGATACGGTTCAAATGGCGCCGACGGCTAGTTATTTGGATTTACGGATTGAAAGATAGAGCATTTTTCGCGTAGGGTGGGCAAATAGTAAAAACGCAGATAAAAATGAAAAACAAAGACGGATAATTTCGGAAAAAAAGGAACGGAAAGAAGACAACGTTGAGGAATCGAATAGAAAATCGGATCGAAGTGAAAAGAAAAGAAACGAAAATTAAAAGGGGACTGCGAACGAGAAGAAGCAAAAAGGAGTGCAACACGAGGACTTCCCAGGAGGTCACCCATCCTAGTACTACTCTCGCCCAAGCACGCTTAACTTCGGAGTTCTGATGGGATCCGGTGCTTTAGTGCTGGTATGATCGCACCCGTCAGAAATTGGATTGGAAGATTACTAATGCCGCAGTTCGAATGCGCAGAACGGTTTCAATAACGTTTAAAAACGCAAATAAAAATGAAAAACAAAGACGGATAATTTCGGGAAAGAAGGAACGGAAAGAAGACAACGGTGAGGAATCGAATAGGACGATACGGTTCAAATGGCGCCGACGGCTAGTTATTTGGATTTACGGATTGAAAGATAGAGCATTTTTCGCGTAGGGTGGGCAAATAGTAAAAACGCAGATAAAAATGAAAAACAAAGACGGATAATTTCGGAAAAAAAGGAACGGAAAGAAGACTACTCTCGCCCAAGCACGCTTAACTTCGGAGTTCTGATGGGATCCGGTGCTTTAGTGCTGGTATGATCGCACCCGTCAGAAATTGGATTGGAAGATTACTAATGCCGCAGTTCGAATGCGCAGAACGGTTTCAATAACGTTTAAAAACGCAAATAAAAATGAAAAACAAAGACGGATAATTTCGGGAAAGAAGGAACGGAAAGAAGACAACGGTGAGGAATCGAATAGGACGATACGGTTCAAATGGCGCCGACGGCTAGTTATTTGGATTTACGGATTGAAAGATAGAGCATTTTTCGCGTAGGGTGGGCAAATAGTAAAAACGCAGATAAAAATGAAAAACAAAGACGGATAATTTCGGAAAAAAAGGAACGGAAAGAAGACAACGTTGAGGAATCGAATAGAAAATCGGATCGAAGTGAAAAGAAAAGAAACGAAAATTAAAAGGGGACTGCGAACGAGAAGAAGCAAAAAGGAGTGCAACACGAGGACTTCCCAGGAGGTCACCCATCCTAGTACTACTCTCGCCCAAGCACGCTTAACTTCGGAGTTCTGATGGGATCCGGTGCTTTAGTGCTGGTATGATCGCACCCGTCAGAAATTGGATTGGAAGATTACTAATGCCGCAGTTCGAATGCGCAGAACGGTTTCAATAACGTTTAAAAACGCAAATAAAAATGAAAAACAAAGACGGATAATTTCGGGAAAGAAGGAACGGAAAGAAGACAACGGTGAGGAATCGAATAGGACGATACGGTTCAAATGGCGCCGACGGCTAGTTATTTGGATTTACGGATTGAAAGATAGAGCATTTTTCGCGTAGGGTGGGCAAATAGTAAAAACGCAGATAAAAATGAAAAACAAAGACGGATAATTTCGGAAAAAAAGGAACGGAAAGAAGACTACTCTCGCCCAAGCACGCTTAACTTCGGAGTTCTGATGGGATCCGGTGCTTTAGTGCTGGTATGATCGCACCCGTCAGAAATTGGATTGGAAGATTACTAATGCCGCAGTTCGAATGCGCAGAACGGTTTCAATAACGTTTAAAAACGCAAATAAAAATGAAAAACAAAGACGGATAATTTCGGGAAAGAAGGAACGGAAAGAAGACAACGGTGAGGAATCGAATAGGACGATACGGTTCAAATGGCGCCGACGGCTAGTTATTTGGATTTACGGATTGAAATATAGAGCATTTTTCGCGTAGGGTGGGCAAATAGTAAAAACGCAGATAAAAATGAAAAACAAAGACGGATAATTTCGGAAAAAAAGGAACGGAAAGAAGACAACGTTGAGGAATCGAATAGAAAATCGGATCGAAGTGAAAAGAAAAGAAACGAAAATTAAAAGGGGACTGCGAACGAGAAGAAGCAAAAAGGAGTGCAACACGAGGACTTCCCAGGAGGTCACCCATCCTAGTACTACTCTCGCCCAAGCACGCTTAACTTCGGAGTTCTGATGGGATCCGGTGCTTTAGTGCTGGTATGATCGCACCCGTCAGAAATTGGATTGGAAGATTACTAATGCCGCAGTTCGAATGCGCAGAACGGTTTCAATAACGTTTAAAAACGCAAATAAAAATGAAAAACAAAGACGGATAATTTCGGGAAAGAAGGAACGGAAAGAAGACAACGGTGAGGAATCGTATAGGACGATACGGTTCAAATGGCGCCGACGGCTAGTTATTTGGATTTACGGATTGAAAGATAGAGCATTTTTCGCGTAGGGTGGGCAAATAGTAAAAACGCAGATAAAAATGAAAAACAAAGACGGATAATTTCGGAAAAAAAGGAACGGAAAGAAGACAACGTTGAGGAATCGAATAGAAAATCGGATCGAAGTGAAAAGAAAAGAAACGAAAATTAAAAGGGGACTGCGAACGAGAAGAAGCAAAAAGGAGTGCAACACGAGGACTTCCCAGGAGGTCACCCATCCTAGTACTACTCTCGCCCAAGCACGCTTAACTTCGGAGTTCTGATGGGATCCGGTGCTTTAGTGCTGGTATGATCGCACCCGTCAGAAATTGGATTGGAAGATTACTAATGCCGCAGTTCGAATGCGCAGAACGGTTTCAATAACGTTTAAAAACGCAAATAAAAATGAAAAACAAAGACGGATAATTTCGGGAAAGAAGGAACGGAAAGAAGACAACGGTGAGGAATCGAATAGGACGATACGGTTCAAATGGCGCCGACGGCTAGTTATTTGGATTTACGGATTGAAAGATAGAGCATTTTTCGCGTAGGGTGGGCAAATAGTAAAAACGCAGATAAAAATGAAAAACAAAGACGGATAATTTCGGAAAAAAAGGAACGGAAAGAAGACAACGGTGAGGAATCGAATAGAAAATCGGATCGAAGTGAAAAGAAAAGAAACGAAAATTAAAAGGGGACTGCGAACGAGAAGAAGCAAAAAGGAGTGCAACACGAGGACTTCCCAGGAGGTCACCCATCCTAGTACTACTCTCGCCCAAGCACGCTTAACTTCGGAGTTCTGATGGGATCCGGTGCTTTAGTGCTGGTATGATCGCACCCGTCAGAAATTGGATTGGAAGATTACTAATGCCGCAGTTCGAATGCGCAGAACGGTTTCAATAACGTTTAAAAACGCAAATAAAAATGAAAAACAAAGACGGATAATTTCGGGAAAGAAGGAACGGAAAGAAGACAACGGTGAGGAATCGAATAGGACGATACGGTTCAAATGGCGCCGACGGCTAGTTATTTGGATTTACGGATTGAAAGATAGAGCATTTTTCGCGTAGGGTGGGCAAATAGTAAAAACGCAGATAAAAATGAAAAACAAAGACGGATAATTTCGGAAAAAAAGGAACGGAAAGAAGACTACTCTCGCCCAAGCACGCTTAACTTCGGAGTTCTGATGGGATCCGGTGCTTTAGTGCTGGTATGATCGCACCCGTCAGAAATTGGATTGGAAAATTACTAATGCCGCAGTTCGAATGCGCAGAACGGTTTCAATAACGTTTAAAAACGCAAATAAAAATGAAAAACAAAGACGGATAATTTCGGGAAAGAAGGAACGGAAAGAAGACAACGGTGAGGAATCGAATAGGACGATACGGTTCAAATGGCGCCGACGGCTAGTTATTTGGATTTACGGATTGAAAGATAGAGCATTTTTCGCGTAGGGTGGGCAAATAGTAAAAACGCAGATAAAAATGAAAAACAAAGACGGATAATTTCGGAAAAAAAGGAACGGAAAGAAGACAACGTTGAGGAATCGAATAGAAAATCGGATCGAAGTGAAAAGAAAAGAAACGAAAATTAAAAGGGGACTGCGAACGAGAAGAAGCAAAAAGGAGTGCAACACGAGGACTTCCCAGGAGGTCACCCATCCTAGTACTACTCTCGCCCAAGCACGCTTAACTTCGGAGTTCTGATGGGATCCGGTGCTTTAGTGCTGGTATGATCGCACCCGTCAGAAATTGGATTGGAAGATTACTAATGCCGCAGTTCGAATGCGCAGAACGGTTTCAATAACGTTTAAAAACGCAAATAAAAATGAAAAACAAAGACGGATAATTTCGGGAAAGAAGGAACGGAAAGAAGACAACGGTGAGGAATCGAATAGGACGATACGGTTCAAATGGCGCCGACGGCTAGTTATTTGGATTTACGGATTGAAAGATAGAGCATTTTTCGCGTAGGGTGGGCAAATAGTAAAAACGCAGATAAAAATGAAAAACAAAGACGGATAATTTCGGAAAAAAAGGAACGGAAAGAAGACTACTCTCGCCCAAGCACGCTTAACTTCGGAGTTCTGATGGGATCCGGTGCTTTAGTGCTGGTATGATCGCACCCGTCAGAAATTGGATTGGAAGATTACTAATGCCGCAGTTCGAATGCGCAGAACGGTTTCAATAACGTTTAAAAACGCAAATAAAAATGAAAAACAAAGACGGATAATTTCGGGAAAGAAGGAACGGAAAGAAGACAACGGTGAGGAATCGAATAGGACGATACGGTTCAAATGGCGCCGACGGCTAGTTATTTGGATTTACGGATTGAAAGATAGAGCATTTTTCGCGTAGGGTGGGCAAATAGTAAAAACGCAGATAAAAATGAAAAACAAAGACGGATAATTTCGGAAAAAAAGGAACGGAAAGAAGACAACGTTGAGGAATCGAATAGAAAATCGGATCGAAGTGAAAAGAAAAGAAACGAAAATTAAAAGGGGACTGCGAACGAGAAGAAGCAAAAAGGAGTGCAACACGAGGACTTCCCAGGAGGTCACCCATCCTAGTACTACTCTCGCCCAAGCACGCTTAACTTCGGAGTTCTGATGGGATCCGGTGCTTTAGTGCTGGTATGATCGCACCCGTCAGAAATTGGATTGGAAGATTACTAATGCCGCAGTTCGAATGCGCAGAACGGTTTCAATAACGTTTAAAAACGCAAATAAAAATGAAAAACAAAGACGGATAATTTCGGGAAAGAAGGAACGGAAAGAAGACAACGGTGAGGAATCGAATAGGACGATACGGTTCAAATGGCGCCGACGGCTAGTTATTTGGATTTACGGATTGAAAGATAGAGCATTTTTCGCGTAGGGTGGGCAAATAGTAAAAACGCAGATAAAAATGAAAAACAAAGACGGATAATTTCGGAAAAAAAGGAACGGAAAGAAGACTACTCTCGCCCAAGCACGCTTAACTTCGGAGTTCTGATGGGATCCGGTGCTTTAGTGCTGGTATGATCGCACCCGTCAGAAATTGGATTGGAAGATTACTAATGCCGCAGTTCGAATGCGCAGAACGGTTTCAATAACGTTTAAAAACGCAAATAAAAATGAAAAACAAAGACGGATAATTTCGGGAAAGAAGGAACGGAAAGAAGACAACGGTGAGGAATCGAATAGGACGATACGGTTCAAATGGCGCCGACGGCTAGTTATTTGGATTTACGGATTGAAAGATAGAGCATTTTTCGCGTAGGGTGGGCAAATAGTAAAAACGCAGATAAAAATGAAAAACAAAGACGGATAATTTCGGAAAAAAAGGAACGGAAAGAAGACAACGTTGAGGAATCGAATAGAAAATCGGATCGAAGTGAAAAGAAAAGAAACGAAAATTAAAAGGGGACTGCGAACGAGAAGAAGCAAAAAGGAGTGCAACACGAGGACTTCCCAGGAGGTCACCCATCCTAGTACTACTCTCGCCCAAGCACGCTTAACTTCGGAGTTCTGATGGGATCCGGTGCTTTAGTGCTGGTATGATCGCACCCGTCAGAAATTGGATTGGAAGATTACTAATGCCGCAGTTCGAATGCGCAGAACGGTTTCAATAACGTTTAAAAACGCAAATAAAAATGAAAAACAAAGACGGATAATTTCGGGAAAGAAGGAACGGAAAGAAGACAACGGTGAGGAATCGAATAGGACGATACGGTTCAAATGGCGCCGACGGCTAGTTATTTGGATTTACGGATTGAAAGATAGAGCATTTTTCGCGTAGGGTGGGCAAATAGTAAAAACGCAGATAAAAATGAAAAACAAAGACGGATAATTTCGGAAAAAAAGGAACGGAAAGAAGACTACTCTCGCCCAAGCACGCTTAACTTCGGAGTTCTGATGGGATCCGGTGCTTTAGTGCTGGTATGATCGCACCCGTCAGAAATTGGATTGGAAGATTACTAATGCCGCAGTTCGAATGCGCAGAACGGTTTCAATAACGTTTAAAAACGCAAATAAAAATGAAAAACAAAGACGGATAATTTCGGGAAAGAAGGAACGGAAAGAAGACAACGGTGAGGAATCGAATAGGACGATACGGTTCAAATGGCGCCGACGGCTAGTTATTTGGATTTACGGATTGAAAGATAGAGCATTTTTCGCGTAGGGTGGGCAAATAGTAAAAACGCAGATAAAAATGAAAAACAAAGACGGATAATTTCGGAAAAAAAGGAACGGAAAGAAGACAACGTTGAGGAATCGAATAGAAAATCGGATCGAAGTGAAAAGAAAAGAAACGAAAATTAAAAGGGGACTGCGAACGAGAAGAAGCAAAAAGGAGTGCAACACGAGGACTTCCCAGGAGGTCACCCATCCTAGTACTACTCTCGCCCAAGCACGCTTAACTTCGGAGTTCTGATGGGATCCGGTGCTTTAGTGCTGGTATGATCGCACCCGTCAGAAATTGGATTGGAAGATTACTAATGCCGCAGTTCGAATGCGCAGAACGGTTTCAATAACGTTTAAAAACGCAAATAAAAATGAAAAACAAAGACGGATAATTTCGGGAAAGAAGGAACGGAAAGAAGACAACGGTGAGGAATCGAATAGGACGATACGGTTCAAATGGCGCCGACGGCTAGTTATTTGGATTTACGGATTGAAAGATAGAGCATTTTTCGCGTAGGGTGGGCAAATAGTAAAAACGCAGATAAAAATGAAAAACAAAGACGGATAATTTCGGAAAAAAAGGAACGGAAAGAAGACAACGTTGAGGAATCGAATAGAAAATCGGATCGAAGTGAAAAGAAAAGAAACGAAAATTAAAAGGGGACTGCGAACGAGAAGAAGCAAAAAGGAGTGCAACACGAGGACTTCCCAGGAGGTCACCCATCCTAGTACTACTCTCGCCCAAGCACGCTTAACTTCGGAGTTCTGATGGGATCCGGTGCTTTAGTGCTGGTATGATCGCACCCGTCAGAAATTGGATTGGAAGATTACTAATGCCGCAGTTCGAATGCGCAGAACGGTTTCAATAACGTTTAAAAACGCAAATAAAAATGAAAAACAAAGACGGATAATTTCGGGAAAGAAGGAACGGAAAGAAGACAACGGTGAGGAATAGAATAGGACGATACGGTTCAAATGGCGCCGACGGCTAGTTATTTGGATTTACGGATTGAAAGATAGAGCATTTTTCGCGTAGGGTGGGCAAATAGTAAAAACGCAGATAAAAATGAAAAACAAAGACGGATAATTTCGGAAAAAAGGAACGGAAAGAAGACTACTCTCGCCCAAGCACGCTTAACTTCGGAGTTCTGATGGGATCCGGTGCTTTAGTGCTGGTATGATCGCACCCGTCAGAAATTGGATTGGAAGATTACTAATGCCGCAGTTCGAATGCGCAGAACGGTTTCAATAACGTTTAAAAACGCAAATAAAAATGAAAAACAAAGACGGATAATTTCGGGAAAGAAGGAACGGAAAGAAGACAACGGTGAGGAATCGAATAGGACGATACGGTTCAAATGGCGCCGACGGCTAGTTATTTGGATTTACGGATTGAAAGATAGAGCATTTTTCGCGTAGGGTGGGCAAATAGTAAAAACGCAGATAAAAATGAAAAACAAAGACGGATAATTTCGGAAAAAAAGGAACGGAAAGAAGACAACGTTGAGGAATCGAATAGAAAATCGGATCGAAGTGAAAAGAAAAGAAACGAAAATTAAAAGGGGACTGCGAACGAGAAGAAGCAAAAAGGAGTGCAACACGAGGACTTCCCAGGAGGTCACCCATCCTAGTACTACTCTCGCCCAAGCACGCTTAACTTCGGAGTTCTGATGGGATCCGGTGCTTTAGTGCTGGTATGATCGCACCCGTCAGAAATTGGATTGGAAGATTACTAATGCCGCAGTTCGAATGCGCAGAACGGTTTCAATAACGTTTAAAAACGCAAATAAAAATGAAAAACAAAGACGGATAATTTCGGGAAAGAAGGAACGGAAAGAAGACAACGGTGAGGAATCGAATAGGACGATACGGTTCAAATGGCGCCGACGGCTAGTTATTTGGATTTACGGATTGAAAGATAGAGCATTTTTCGCGTAGGGTGGGCAAATAGTAAAAACGCAGATAAAAATGAAAAACAAAGACGGATAATTTCGGAAAAAAAGGAACGGAAAGAAGACAACGTTGAGGAATCGAATAGAAAATCGGATCGAAGTGAAAAGAAAAGAAACGAAAATTAAAAGGGGACTGCGAACGAGAAGAAGCAAAAAGGAGTGCAACACGAGGACTTCCCAGGAGGTCACCCATCCTAGTACCACTCTCGCCCAAGCACGCTTAACTTCGGAGTTCTGATGGGATCCGGTGCTTTAGTGCTGGTATGATCGCACCCGTCAGAAATTGGATTGGAAGATTACTAATGCCGCAGTTCGAATGCGCAGAACGGTTTCAATAACGTTTAAAAACGCAAATAAAAATGAAAAACAAAGACGGATAATTTCGGGAAAGAAGGAACGGAAAGAAGACAACGGTGAGGAATCGAATAGGACGATACGGTTCAAATGGCGCCGACGGCTAGTTATTTGGATTTACGGATTGAAAGATAGAGCATTTTTCGCGTAGGGTGGGCAAATAGTAAAAACGCAGATAAAAATGAAAAACAAAGACGGATAATTTCGGAAAAAAAGGAACGGAAAGAAGACAACGTTGAGGAATCGAATAGAAAATCGGATCGAAGTGAAAAGAAAAGAAACGAAAATTAAAAGGGGACTGCGAACGAGAAGAAGCAAAAAGGAGTGCAACACGAGGACTTCCCAGGAGGTCACCCATCCTAGTACTACTCTCGCCCAAGCACGCTTAACTTCGGAGTTCTGATGGGATCCGGTGCTTTAGTGCTGGTATGATCGCACCCGTCAGAAATTGGATTGGAAGATTACTAATGCCGCAGTTCGAATGCGCAGAACGGTTTCAATAACGTTTAAAAACGCAAATAAAAATGAAAAACAAAGACGGATAATTTCGGGAAAGAAGGAACGGAAAGAAGACAACGGTGAGGAATCGAATAGGACGATACGGTTCAAATGGCGCCGACGGCTAGTTATTTGGATTTACGGATTGAAAGATAGAGCATTTTTCGCGTAGGGTGGGCAAATAGTAAAAACGCAGATAAAAATGAAAAACAAAGACGGATAATTTCGGAAAAAAAGGAACGGAAAGAAGACAACGTTGAGGAATCGAATAGAAAATCGGATCGAAGTGAAAAGAAAAGAAACGAAAATTAAAAGGGGACTGCGAACGAGAAGAAGCAAAAAGGAGTGCAACACGAGGACTTCCCAGGAGGTCACCCATCCTAGTACTACTCTCGCCCAAGCACGCTTAACTTCGGAGTTCTGATGGGATCCGGTGCTTTAGTGCTGGTATGATCGCACCCGTCAGAAATTGGATTGGAAGATTACTAATGCCGCAGTTCGAATGCGCAGAACGGTTTCAATAACGTTTAAAAACGCAAATAAAAATGAAAAACAAAGACGGATAATTTCGGGAAAGAAGGAACGGAAAGAAGACAACGGTGAGGAATCGAATAGGACGATACGGTTCAAATGGCGCCGACGGCTAGCTATTTGGATTTACGGATTGAAAGATAGAGCATTTTTCGCGTAGGGTGGGCAAATAGTAAAAACGCAGATAAAAATGAAAAACAAAGACGGATAATTTCGGAAAAAAAGGAACGGAAAGAAGACAACGTTGAGGAATCGAATAGAAAATCGGATCGAAGTGAAAAGAAAAGAAACGAAAATTAAAAGGGGACTGCGAACGAGAAGAAGCAAAAAGGAGTGCAACACGAGGACTTCCCAGGAGGTCACCCATCCTAGTACTACTCTCGCCCAAGCACGCTTAACTTCGGAGTTCTGATGGGATCCGGTGCTTTAGTGCTGGTATGATCGCACCCGTCAGAAATTGGATTGGAAGATTACTAATGCCGCAGTTCGAATGCGCAGAACGGTTTCAATAACGTTTAAAAACGCAAATAAAAATGAAAAACAAAGACGGATAATTTCGGGAAAGAAGGAACGGAAAGAAGACAACGGTGAGGAATCGAATAGGACGATACGGTTCAAATGGCGCCGACGGCTAGTTATTTGGATTTACGGATTGAAAGATAGAGCATTTTTCGCGTAGGGTGGGCAAATAGTAAAAACGCAGATAAAAATGAAAAACAAAGACGGATAATTTCGGAAAAAAAGGAACGGAAAGAAGACAACGTTGAGGAATCGAATAGAAAATCGGATCGAAGTGAAAAGAAAAGAAACGAAAATTAAAAGGGGACTGCGAACGAGAAGAAGCAAAAAGGAGTGCAACACGAGGACTTCCCAGGAGGTCACCCATCCTAGTACTACTCTCGCCCAAGCACGCTTAACTTCGGAGTTCTGATGGGATCCGGTGCTTTAGTGCTGGTATGATCGCACCCGTCAGAAATTGGATTGGAAGATTACTAATGCCGCAGTTCGAATGCGCAGAACGGTTTCAATAACGTTTAAAAACGCAAATAAAAATGAAAAACAAAGACGGATAATTTCGGGAAAGAAGGAACGGAAAGAAGACAACGGTGAGGAATCGAATAGGACGATACGGTTCAAATGGCGCCGACGGCTAGTTATTTGGATTTACGGATTGAAAGATAGAGCATTTTTCGCGTAGGGTGGGCAAATAGTAAAAACGCAGATAAAAATGAAAAACAAAGACGGATAATTTCGGAAAAAAAGGAACGGAAAGAAGACTACTCTCGCCCAAGCACGCTTAACTTCGGAGTTCTGATGGGATCCGGTGCTTTAGTGCTGGTATGATCGCACCCGTCAGAAATTGGATTGGAAGATTACTAATGCCGCAGTTCGAATGCGCAGAACGGTTTCAATAACGTTTAAAAACGCAAATAAAAATGAAAAACAAAGACGGATAATTTCGGGAAAGAAGGAACGGAAAGAAGACAACGGTGAGGAATCGAATAGGACGATACGGTTCAAATGGCGCCGACGGCTAGTTATTTGGATTTACGGATTGAAAGATAGAGCATTTTTCGCGTAGGGTGGGCAAATAGTAAAAACGCAGATAAAAATGAAAAACAAAGACGGATAATTTCGGAAAAAAAGGAACGGAAAGAAGACAACGTTGAGGAATCGAATAGAAAATCGGATCGAAGTGAAAAGAAAAGAAACGAAAATTAAAAGGGGACTGCGAACGAGAAGAAGCAAAAAGGAGTGCAACACGAGGACTTCCCAGGAGGTCACCCATCCTAGTACTACTCTCGCCCAAGCACGCTTAACTTCGGAGTTCTGATGGGATCCGGTGCTTTAGTGCTGGTATGATCGCACCCGTCAGAAATTGGATTGGAAGATTACTAATGCCGCAGTTCGAATGCGCAGAACGGTTTCAATAACGTTTAAAAACGCAAATAAAAATGAAAAACAAAGACGGATAATTTCGGGAAAGAAGGAACGGAAAGAAGACAACGGTGAGGAATCGAATAGGACGATACGGTTCAAATGGCGCCGACGGCTAGTTATTTGGATTTACGGATTGAAAGATAGAGCATTTTTCGCGTAGGGTGGGCAAATAGTAAAAACGCAGATAAAAATGAAAAACAAAGACGGATAATTTCGGAAAAAAAGGAACGGAAAGAAGACAACGTTGAGGAATCGAATAGAAAATCGGATCGAAGTGAAAAGAAAAGAAACGAAAATTAAAAGGGGACTGCGAACGAGAAGAAGCAAAAAGGAGTGCAACACGAGGACTTCCTAGGAGGTCACCCATCCTAGTACCACTCTCGCCCAAGCACGCTTAACTTCGGAGTTCTGATGGGATCCGGTGCTTTAGTGCTGGTATGATCGCACCCGTCAGAAATTGGATTGGAAGATTACTAATGCCGCAGTTCGAATGCGCAGAACGGTTTCAATAACGTTTAAAAACGCAAATAAAAATGAAAAACAAAGACGGATAATTTCGGGAAAGAAGGAACGGAAAGAAGACAACGGTGAGGAATCGAATAGGACGATACGGTTCAAATGGCGCCGACGGCTAGTTATTTGGATTTACGGATTGAAAGATAGAGCATTTTTCGCGTAGGGTGGGCAAATAGTAAAAACGCAGATAAAAATGAAAAACAAAGACGGATAATTTCGGAAAAAAAGGAACGGAAAGAAGACTACTCTCGCCCAAGCACGCTTAACTTCGGAGTTCTGATGGGATCCGGTGCTTTAGTGCTGGTATGATCGCACCCGTCAGAAATTGGATTGGAAGATTACTAATGCCGCAGTTCGAATGCGCAGAACGGTTTCAATAACGTTTAAAAACGCAAATAAAAATGAAAAACAAAGACGGATAATTTCGGGAAAGAAGGAACGGAAAGAAGACAACGGTGAGGAATCGAATAGGACGATACGGTTCAAATGGCGCCGACGGCTAGTTATTTGGATTTACGGATTGAAAGATAGAGCATTTTTCGCGTAGGGTGGGCAAATAGTAAAAACGCAGATAAAAATGAAAAACAAAGACGGATAATTTCGGAAAAAAAGGAACGGAAAGAAGACAACGTTGAGGAATCGAATAGAAAATCGGATCGAAGTGAAAAGAAAAGAAACGAAAATTAAAAGGGGACTGCGAACGAGAAGAAGCAAAAAGGAGTGCAACACGAGGACTTCCCAGGAGGTCACCCATCCTAGTACTACTCTCGCCCAAGCACGCTTAACTTCGGAGTTCTGATGGGATCCGGTGCTTTAGTGCTGGTATGATCGCACCCGTCAGAAATTGGATTGGAAGATTACTAATGCCGCAGTTCGAATGCGCAGAACGGTTTCAATAACGTTTAAAAACGCAAATAAAAATGAAAAACAAAGACGGATAATTTCGGGAAAGAAGGAACGGAAAGAAGACAACGGTGAGGAATCGAATAGGACGATACGGTTCAAATGGCGCCGACGGCTAGTTATTTGGATTTACGGATTGAAAGATAGAGCATTTTTCGCGTAGGGTGGGCAAATAGTAAAAACGCAGATAAAAATGAAAAACAAAGACGGATAATTTCGGAAAAAAAGGAACGGAAAGAAGACTACTCTCGCCCAAGCACGCTTAACTTCGGAGTTCTGATGGGATCCGGTGCTTTAGTGCTGGTATGATCGCACCCGTCAGAAATTGGATTGGAAGATTACTAATGCCGCAGTTCGAATGCGCAGAACGGTTTCAATAACGTTTAAAAACGCAAATAAAAATGAAAAACAAAGACGGATAATTTCGGGAAAGAAGGAACGGAAAGAAGACAACGGTGAGGAATCGAATAGGACGATACGGTTCAAATGGCGCCGACGGCTAGTTATTTGGATTTACGGATTGAAAGATAGAGCATTTTTCGCGTAGGGTGGGCAAATAGTAAAAACGCAGATAAAAATGAAAAACAAAGACGGATAATTTCGGAAAAAAAGGAACGGAAAGAAGACAACGTTGAGGAATCGAATAGAAAATCGGATCGAAGTGAAAAGAAAAGAAACGAAAATTAAAAGGGGACTGCGAACGAGAAGAAGCAAAAAGGAGTGCAACACGAGGACTTCCCAGGAGGTCACCCATCCTAGTACTACTCTCGCCCAAGCACGCTTAACTTCGGAGTTCTGATGGGATCCGGTGCTTTAGTGCTGGTATGATCGCACCCGTCAGAAATTGGATTGGAAGATTACTAATGCCGCAGTTCGAATGCGCAGAACGGTTTCAATAACGTTTAAAAACGCAAATAAAAATGAAAAACAAAGACGGATAATTTCGGGAAAGAAGGAACGGAAAGAAGACAACGGTGAGGAATCGAATAGGACGATACGGTTCAAATGGCGCCGACGGCTAGTTATTTGGATTTACGGATTGAAAGATAGAGCATTTTTCGCGTAGGGTGGGCAAATAGTAAAAACGCAGATAAAAATGAAAAACAAAGACGGATAATTTCGGAAAAAAAGGAACGGAAAGAAGACAACGTTGAGGAATCGAATAGAAAATCGGATCGAAGTGAAAAGAAAAGAAACGAAAATTAAAAGGGGACTGCGAACGAGAAGAAGCAAAAAGGAGTGCAACACGAGGACTTCCTAGGAGGTCACCCATCCTAGTACCACTCTCGCCCAAGCACGCTTAACTTCGGAGTTCTGATGGGATCCGGTGCTTTAGTGCTGGTATGATCGCACCCGTCAGAAATTGGATTGGAAGATTACTAATGCCGCAGTTCGAATGCGCAGAACGGTTTCAATAACGTTTAAAAACGCAAATAAAAATGAAAAACAAAGACGGATAATTTCGGGAAAGAAGGAACGGAAAGAAGACAACGGTGAGGAATCGAATAGGACGATACGGTTCAAATGGCGCCGACGGCTAGTTATTTGGATTTACGGATTGAAAGATAGAGCATTTTTCGCGTAGGGTGGGCAAATAGTAAAAACGCAGATAAAAATGAAAAACAAAGACGGATAATTTCGGAAAAAAAGGAACGGAAAGAAGACAACGTTGAGGAATCGAATAGAAAATCGGATCGAAGTGAAAAGAAAAGAAACGAAAATTAAAAGGGGACTGCGAACGAGAAGAAGCAAAAAGGAGTGCAACACGAGGACTTCCCAGGAGGTCACCCATCCTAGTACTACTCTCGCCCAAGCACGCTTAACTTCGGAGTTCTGATGGGATCCGGTGCTTTAGTGCTGGTATGATCGCACCCGTCAGAAATTGGATTGGAAGATTACTAATGCCGCAGTTCGAATGCGCAGAACGGTTTCAATAACGTTTAAAAACGCAAATAAAAATGAAAAACAAAGACGGATAATTTCGGGAAAGAAGGAACGGAAAGAAGACAACGGTGAGGAATCGAATAGGACGATACGGTTCAAATGGCGCCGACGGCTAGTTATTTGGATTTACGGATTGAAAGATAGAGCATTTTTCGCGTAGGGTGGGCAAATAGTAAAAACGCAGATAAAAATGAAAAACAAAGACGGATAATTTCGGAAAAAAAGGAACGGAAAGAAGACAACGTTGAGGAATCGAATAGAAAATCGGATCGAAGTGAAAAGAAAAGAAACGAAAATTAAAAGGGGACTGCGAACGAGAAGAAGCAAAAAGGAGTGCAACACGAGGACTTCCCAGGAGGTCACCCATCCTAGTACTACTCTCGCCCAAGCACGCTTAACTTCGGAGTTCTGATGGGATCCGGTGCTTTAGTGCTGGTATGATCGCACCCGTCAGAAATTGGATTGGAAGATTACTAATGCCGCAGTTCGAATGCGCAGAACGGTTTCAATAACGTTTAAAAACGCAAATAAAAATGAAAAACAAAGACGGATAATTTCGGGAAAGAAGGAACGGAAAGAAGACAACGGTGAGGAATCGAATAGGACGATACGGTTCAAATGGCGCCGACGGCTAGTTATTTGGATTTACGGATTGAAAGATAGAGCATTTTTCGCGTAGGGTGGGCAAATAGTAAAAACGCAGATAAAAATGAAAAACAAAGACGGATAATTTCGGAAAAAAAGGAACGGAAAGAAGACAACGTTGAGGAATCGAATAGAAAATCGGATCGAAGTGAAAAGAAAAGAAACGAAAATTAAAAGGGGACTGCGAACGAGAAGAAGCAAAAAGGAGTGCAACACGAGGACTTCCCAGGAGGTCACCCATCCTAGTACTACTCTCGCCCAAGCACGCTTAACTTCGGAGTTCTGATGGGATCCGGTGCTTTAGTGCTGGTATGATCGCACCCGTCAGAAATTGGATTGGAAGATTACTAATGCCGCAGTTCGAATGCGCAGAACGGTTTCAATAACGTTTAAAAACGCAAATAAAAATGAAAAACAAAGACGGATAATTTCGGGAAAGAAGGAACGGAAAGAAGACAACGGTGAGGAATCGAATAGGACGATACGGTTCAAATGGCGCCGACGGCTAGTTATTTGGATTTACGGATTGAAAGATAGAGCATTTTTCGCGTAGGGTGGGCAAATAGTAAAAACGCAGATAAAAATGAAAAACAAAGACGGATAATTTCGGAAAAAAAGGAACGGAAAGAAGACAACGTTGAGGAATCGAATAGAAAATCGGATCGAAGTGAAAAGAAAAGAAACGAAAATTAAAAGGGGACTGCGAACGAGAAGAAGCAAAAAGGAGTGCAACACGAGGACTTCCCAGGAGGTCACCCATCCTAGTACTACTCTCGCCCAAGCACGCTTAACTTCGGAGTTCTGATGGGATCCGGTGCTTTAGTGCTGGTATGATCGCACCCGTCAGAAATTGGATTGGAAGATTACTAATGCCGCAGTTCGAATGCGCAGAACGGTTTCAATAACGTTTAAAAACGCAAATAAAAATGAAAAACAAAGACGGATAATTTCGGGAAAGAAGGAACGGAAAGAAGACAACGGTGAGGAATCGAATAGGACGATACGGTTCAAATGGCGCCGACGGCTAGTTATTTGGATTTACGGATTGAAAGATAGAGCATTTTTCGCGTAGGGTGGGCAAATAGTAAAAACGCAGATAAAAATGAAAAACAAAGACGGATAATTTCGGAAAAAAAGGAACGGAAAGAAGACAACGTTGAGGAATCGAATAGAAAATCGGATCGAAGTGAAAAGAAAAGAAACGAAAATTAAAAGGGGACTGCGAACGAGAAGAAGCAAAAAGGAGTGCAACACGAGGACTTCCCAGGAGGTCACCCATCCTAGTACTACTCTCGCCCAAGCACGCTTAACTTCGGAGTTCTGATGGGATCCGGTGCTTTAGTGCTGGTATGATCGCACCCGTCAGAAATTGGATTGGAAGATTACTAATGCCGCAGTTCGAATGCGCAGAACGGTTTCAATAACGTTTAAAAACGCAAATAAAAATGAAAAACAAAGACGGATAATTTCGGGAAAGAAGGAACGGAAAGAAGACAACGGTGAGGAATCGAATAGGACGATACGGTTCAAATGGCGCCGACGGCTAGTTATTTGGATTTACGGATTGAAAGATAGAGCATTTTTCGCGTAGGGTGGGCAAATAGTAAAAACGCAGATAAAAATGAAAAACAAAGACGGATAATTTCGGAAAAAAAGGAACGGAAAGAAGACAACGTTGAGGAATCGAATAGAAAATCGGATCGAAGTGAAAAGAAAAGAAACGAAAATTAAAAGGGGACTGCGAACGAGAAGAAGCAAAAAGGAGTGCAACACGAGGACTTCCCAGGAGGTCACCCATCCTAGTACTACTCTCGCCCAAGCACGCTTAACTTCGGAGTTCTGATGGGATCCGGTGCTTTAGTGCTGGTATGATCGCACCCGTCAGAAATTGGATTGGAAGATTACTAATGCCGCAGTTCGAATGCGCAGAACGGTTTCAATAACGTTTAAAAACGCAAATAAAAATGAAAAACAAAGACAGATAATTTCGGGAAAGAAGGAACGGAAAGAAGACAACGGTGAGGAATCGAATAGGACGATACGGTTCAAATGGCGCCGACGGCTAGTTATTTGGATTTACGGATTGAAAGATAGAGCATTTTTCGCGTAGGGTGGGCAAATAGTAAAAACGCAGATAAAAATGAAAAACAAAGACGGATAATTTCGGAAAAAAAGGAACGGAAAGAAGACAACGTTGAGGAATCGAATAGAAAATCGGATCGAAGTGAAAAGAAAAGAAACGAAAATTAAAAGGGGACTGCGAACGAGAAGAAGCAAAAAGGAGTGCAACACGAGGACTTCCCAGGAGGTCACCCATCCTAGTACTACTCTCGCCCAAGCACGCTTAACTTCGGAGTTCTGATGGGATCCGGTGCTTTAGTGCTGGTATGATCGCACCCGTCAGAAATTGGATTGGAAGATTACTAATGCCGCAGTTCGAATGCGCAGAACGGTTTCAATAACGTTTAAAAACGCAAATAAAAATGAAAAACAAAGACGGATAATTTCGGGAAAGAAGGAACGGAAAGAAGACAACGGTGAGGAATCGAATAGGACGATACGGTTCAAATGGCGCCGACGGCTAGTTATTTGGATTTACGGATTGAAAGATAGAGCATTTTTCGCGTAGGGTGGGCAAATAGTAAAAACGCAGATAAAAATGAAAAACAAAGACGGATAATTTCGGAAAAAAAGGAACGGAAAGAAGACAACGTTGAGGAATCGAATAGAAAATCGGATCGAAGTGAAAAGAAAAGAAACGAAAATTAAAAGGGGACTGCGAACGAGAAGAAGCAAAAAGGAGTGCAACACGAGGACTTCCCAGGAGGTCACCCATCCTAGTACTACTCTCGCCCAAGCACGCTTAACTTCGGAGTTCTGATGGGATCCGGTGCTTTAGTGCTGGTATGATCGCACCCGTCAGAAATTGGATTGGAAGATTACTAATGCCGCAGTTCGAATGCGCAGAACGGTTTCAATAACGTTTAAAAACGCAAATAAAAATGAAAAACAAAGACGGATAATTTCGGGAAAGAAGGAACGGAAAGAAGACAACGGTGAGGAATCGAATAGGACGATACGGTTCAAATGGCGCCGACGGCTAGTTATTTGGATTTACGGATTGAAAGATAGAGCATTTTTCGCGTAGGGTGGGCAAATAGTAAAAACGCAGATAAAAATGAAAAACAAAGACGGATAATTTCGGAAAAAAAGGAACGGAAAGAAGACTACTCTCGCCCAAGCACGCTTAACTTCGGAGTTCTGATGGGATCCGGTGCTTTAGTGCTGGTATGATCGCACCCGTCAGAAATTGGATTGGAAGATTACTAATGCCGCAGTTCGAATGCGCAGAACGGTTTCAATAACGTTTAAAAACGCAAATAAAAATGAAAAACAAAGACGGATAATTTCGGGAAAGAAGGAACGGAAAGAAGACAACGGTGAGGAATCGAATAGGACGATACGGTTCAAATGGCGCCGACGGCTAGTTATTTGGATTTACGGATTGAAAGATAGAGCATTTTTCGCGTAGGGTGGGCAAATAGTAAAAACGCAGATAAAAATGAAAAACAAAGACGGATAATTTCGGAAAAAAAGGAACGGAAAGAAGACAACGTTGAGGAATCGAATAGAAAATCGGATCGAAGTGAAAAGAAAAGAAACGAAAATTAAAAGGGGACTGCGAACGAGAAGAAGCAAAAAGGAGTGCAACACGAGGACTTCCCAGGAGGTCACCCATCCTAGTACTACTCTCGCCCAAGCACGCTTAACTTCGGAGTTCTGATGGGATCCGGTGCTTTAGTGCTGGTATGATCGCACCCGTCAGAAATTGGATTGGAAGATTACTAATGCCGCAGTTCGAATGCGCAGAACGGTTTCAATAACGTTTAAAAACGCAAATAAAAATGAAAAACAAAGACGGATAATTTCGGGAAAGAAGGAACGGAAAGAAGACAACGGTGAGGAATCGAATAGGACGATACGGTTCAAATGGCGCCGACGGCTAGTTATTTGGATTTACGGATTGAAAGATAGAGCATTTTTCGCGTAGGGTGGGCAAATAGTAAAAACGCAGATAAAAATGAAAAACAAAGACGGATAATTTCGGAAAAAAAGGAACGGAAAGAAGACAACGTTGAGGAATCGAATAGAAAATCGGATCGAAGTGAAAAGAAAAGAAACGAAAATTAAAAGGGGACTGCGAACGAGAAGAAGCAAAAAGGAGTGCAACACGAGGACTTCCCAGGAGGTCACCCATCCTAGTACCACTCTCGCTCAAGCACGCTTAACTTCGGAGTTCTGATGGGATCCGGTGCTTTAGTGCTGGTATGATCGCACCCGTCAGAAATTGGATTGGAAGATTACTAATGCCGCAGTTCGAATGCGCAGAACGGTTTCAATAACGTTTAAAAACGCAAATAAAAATGAAAAACAAAGACGGATAATTTCGGGAAAGAAGGAACGGAAAGAAGACAACGGTGAGGAATCGAATAGGACGATACGGTTCAAATGGCGCCGACGGCTAGTTATTTGGATTTACGGATTGAAAGATAGAGCATTTTTCGCGTAGGGTGGGCAAATAGTAAAAACGCAGATAAAAATGAAAAACAAAGACGGATAATTTCGGAAAAAAAGGAACGGAAAGAAGACAACGTTGAGGAATCGAATAGAAAATCGGATCGAAGTGAAAAGAAAAGAAACGAAAATTAAAAGGGGACTGCGAACGAGAAGAAGCAAAAAGGAGTGCAACACGAGGACTTCCCAGGAGGTCACCCATCCTAGTACTACTCTCGCCCAAGCACGCTTAACTTCGGAGTTCTGATGGGATCCGGTGCTTTAGTGCTGGTATGATCGCACCCGTCAGAAATTGGATTGGAAGATTACTAATGCCGCAGTTCGAATGCGCAGAACGGTTTCAATAACGTTTAAAAACGCAAATAAAAATGAAAAACAAAGACGGATAATTTCGGGAAAGAAGGAACGGAAAGAAGACAACGGTGAGGAATCGAATAGGACGATACGGTTCAAATGGCGCCGACGGCTAGTTATTTGGATTTACGGATTGAAAGATAGAGCATTTTTCGCGTAGGGTGGGCAAATAGTAAAAACGCAGATAAAAATGAAAAACAAAGACGGATAATTTCGGAAAAAAAGGAACGGAAAGAAGACAACGTTGAGGAATCGAATAGAAAATCGGATCGAAGTGAAAAGAAAAGAAACGAAAATTAAAAGGGGACTGCGAACGAGAAGAAGCAAAAAGGAGTGCAACACGAGGACTTCCCAGGAGGTCACCCATCCTAGTACTACTCTCGCCCAAGCACGCTTAACTTCGGAGTTCTGATGGGATCCGGTGCTTTAGTGCTGGTATGATCGCACCCGTCAGAAATTGGATTGGAAGATTACTAATGCCGCAGTTCGAATGCGCAGAACGGTTTCAATAACGTTTAAAAACGCAAATAAAAATGAAAAACAAAGACGGATAATTTCGGGAAAGAAGGAACGGAAAGAAGACAACGGTGAGGAATCGAATAGGACGATACGGTTCAAATGGCGCCGACGGCTAGTTATTTGGATTTACGGATTGAAAGATAGAGCATTTTTCGCGTAGGGTGGGCAAATAGTAAAAACGCAGATAAAAATGAAAAACAAAGACGGATAATTTCGGAAAAAAAGGAACGGAAAGAAGACAACGTTGAGGAATCGAATAGAAAATCGGATCGAAGTGAAAAGAAAAGAAACGAAAATTAAAAGGGGACTGCGAACGAGAAGAAGCAAAAAGGAGTGCAACACGAGGACTTCCCAGGAGGTCACCCATCCTAGTACCACTCTCGCTCAAGCACGCTTAACTTCGGAGTTCTGATGGGATCCGGTGCTTTAGTGCTGGTATGATCGCACCCGTCAGAAATTGGATTGGAAGATTACTAATGCCGCAGTTCGAATGCGCAGAACGGTTTCAATAACGTTTAAAAACGCAAATAAAAATGAAAAACAAAGACGGATAATTTCGGGAAAGAAGGAACGGAAAGAAGACAACGGTGAGGAATCGAATAGGACGATACGGTTCAAATGGCGCCGACGGCTAGTTATTTGGATTTACGGATTGAAAGATAGAGCATTTTTCGCGTAGGGTGGGCAAATAGTAAAAACGCAGATAAAAATGAAAAACAAAGACGGATAATTTCGGAAAAAAAGGAACGGAAAGAAGACAACGTTGAGGAATCGAATAGAAAATCGGATCGAAGTGAAAAGAAAAGAAACGAAAATTAAAAGGGGACTGCGAACGAGAAGAAGCAAAAAGGAGTGCAACACGAGGACTTCCCAGGAGGTCACCCATCCTAGTACTACTCTCGCCCAAGCACGCTTAACTTCGGAGTTCTGATGGGATCCGGTGCTTTAGTGCTGGTATGATCGCACCCGTCAGAAATTGGATTGGAAGATTACTAATGCCGCAGTTCGAATGCGCAGAACGGTTTCAATAACGTTTAAAAACGCAAATAAAAATGAAAAACAAAGACGGATAATTTCGGGAAAGAAGGAACGGAAAGAAGACAACGGTGAGGAATCGAATAGGACGATACGGTTCAAATGGCGCCGACGGCTAGTTATTTGGATTTACGGATTGAAAGATAGAGCATTTTTCGCGTAGGGTGGGCAAATAGTAAAAACGCAGATAAAAATGAAAAACAAAGACGGATAATTTCGGAAAAAAAGGAACGGAAAGAAGACAACGTTGAGGAATCGAATAGAAAATCGGATCGAAGTGAAAAGAAAAGAAACGAAAATTAAAAGGGGACTGCGAACGAGAAGAAGCAAAAAGGAGTGCAACACGAGGACTTCCCAGGAGGTCACCCATCCTAGTACTACTCTCGCCCAAGCACGCTTAACTTCGGAGTTCTGATGGGATCCGGTGCTTTAGTGCTGGTATGATCGCACCCGTCAGAAATTGGATTGGAAGATTACTAATGCCGCAGTTCGAATGCGCAGAACGGTTTCAATAACGTTTAAAAACGCAAATAAAAATGAAAAACAAAGACGGATAATTTCGGGAAAGAAGGAACGGAAAGAAGACAACGGTGAGGAATCGAATAGGACGATACGGTTCAAATGGCGCCGACGGCTAGTTATTTGGATTTACGGATTGAAAGATAGAGCATTTTTCGCGTAGGGTGGGCAAATAGTAAAAACGCAGATAAAAATGAAAAACAAAGACGGATAATTTCGGAAAAAAAGGAACGGAAAGAAGACAACGTTGAGGAATCGAATAGAAAATCGGATCGAAGTGAAAAGAAAAGAAACGAAAATTAAAAGGGGACTGCGAACGAGAAGAAGCAAAAAGGAGTGCAACACGAGGACTTCCCAGGAGGTCACCCATCCTAGTACTACTCTCGCCCAAGCACGCTTAACTTCGGAGTTCTGATGGGATCCGGTGCTTTAGTGCTGGTATGATCGCACCCGTCAGAAATTGGATTGGAAGATTACTAATGCCGCAGTTCGAATGCGCAGAACGGTTTCAATAACGTTTAAAAACGCAAATAAAAATGAAAAACAAAGACGGATAATTTCGGGAAAGAAGGAACGGAAAGAAGACAACGGTGAGGAATCGAATAGGACGATACGGTTCAAATGGCGCCGACGGCTAGTTATTTGGATTTACGGATTGAAAGATAGAGCATTTTTCGCGTAGGGTGGGCAAATAGTAAAAACGCAGATAAAAATGAAAAACAAAGACGGATAATTTCGGAAAAAAAGGAACGGAAAGAAGACAACGTTGAGGAATCGAATAGAAAATCGGATCGAAGTGAAAAGAAAAGAAACGAAAATTAAAAGGGGACTGCGAACGAGAAGAAGCAAAAAGGAGTGCAACACGAGGACTTCCCAGGAGGTCACCCATCCTAGTACTACTCTCGCCCAAGCACGCTTAACTTCGGAGTTCTGATGGGATCCGGTGCTTTAGTGCTGGTATGATCGCACCCGTCAGAAATTGGATTGGAAGATTACTAATGCCGCAGTTCGAATGCGCAGAACGGTTTCAATAACGTTTAAAAACGCAAATAAAAATGAAAAACAAAGACGGATAATTTCGGGAAAGAAGGAACGGAAAGAAGACAACGGTGAGGAATCGAATAGGACGATACGGTTCAAATGGCGCCGACGGCTAGTTATTTGGATTTACGGATTGAAAGATAGAGCATTTTTCGCGTAGGGTGGGCAAATAGTAAAAACGCAGATAAAAATGAAAAACAAAGACGGATAATTTCGGAAAAAAAGGAACGGAAAGAAGACAACGTTGAGGAATCGAATAGAAAATCGGATCGAAGTGAAAAGAAAAGAAACGAAAATTAAAAGGGGACTGCGAACGAGAAGAAGCAAAAAGGAGTGCAACACGAGGACTTCCCAGGAGGTCACCCATCCTAGTACTACTCTCGCCCAAGCACGCTTAACTTCGGAGTTCTGATGGGATCCGGTGCTTTAGTGCTGGTATGATCGCACCCGTCAGAAATTGGATTGGAAGATTACTAATGCCGCAGTTCGAATGCGCAGAACGGTTTCAATAACGTTTAAAAACGCAAATAAAAATGAAAAACAAAGACGGATAATTTCGGGAAAGAAGGAACGGAAAGAAGACAACGGTGAGGAATCGAATAGGACGATACGGTTCAAATGGCGCCGACGGCTAGTTATTTGGATTTACGGATTGAAAGATAGAGCATTTTTCGCGTAGGGTGGGCAAATAGTAAAAACGCAGATAAAAATGAAAAACAAAGACGGATAATTTCGGAAAAAAAGGAACGGAAAGAAGACAACGTTGAGGAATCGAATAGAAAATCGGATCGAAGTGAAAAGAAAAGAAACGAAAATTAAAAGGGGACTGCGAACGAGAAGAAGCAAAAAGGAGTGCAACACGAGGACTTCCCAGGAGGTCACCCATCCTAGTACTACTCTCGCCCAAGCACGCTTAACTTCGGAGTTCTGATGGGATCCGGTGCTTTAGTGCTGGTATGATCGCACCCGTCAAAAATTGGATTGGAAGATTACTAATGCCGCAGTTCGAATGCGCAGAACGGTTTCAATAACGTTTAAAAACGCAAATAAAAATGAAAAACAAAGACGGATAATTTCGGGAAAGAAGGAACGGAAAGAAGACAACGGTGAGGAATCGAATAGGACGATACGGTTCAAATGGCGCCGACGGCTAGTTATTTGGATTTACGGATTGAAAGATAGAGCATTTTTCGCGTAGGGTGGGCAAATAGTAAAAACGCAGATAAAAATGAAAAACAAAGACGGATAATTTCGGAAAAAAAGGAACGGAAAGAAGACAACGTTGAGGAATCGAATAGAAAATCGGATCGAAGTGAAAAGAAAAGAAACGAAAATTAAAAGGGGACTGCGAACGAGAAGAAGCAAAAAGGAGTGCAACACGAGGACTTCCCAGGAGGTCACCCATCCTAGTACTACTCTCGCCCAAGCACGCTTAACTTCGGAGTTCTGATGGGATCCGGTGCTTTAGTGCTGGTATGATCGCACCCGTCAGAAATTGGATTGGAAGATTACTAATGCCGCAGTTCGAATGCGCAGAACGGTTTCAATAACGTTTAAAAACGCAAATAAAAATGAAAAACAAAGACGGATAATTTCGGGAAAGAAGGAACGGAAAGAAGACAACGGTGAGGAATCGAATAGGACGATACGGTTCAAATGGCGCCGACGGCTAGTTATTTGGATTTACGGATTGAAAGATAGAGCATTTTTCGCGTAGGGTGGGCAAATAGTAAAAACGCAGATAAAAATGAAAAACAAAGACGGATAATTTCGGAAAAAAAGGAACGGAAAGAAGACAACGTTGAGGAATCGAATAGAAAATCGGATCGAAGTGAAAAGAAAAGAAACGAAAATTAAAAGGGGACTGCGAACGAGAAGAAGCAAAAAGGAGTGCAACACGAGGACTTCCCAGGAGGTCACCCATCCTAGTACTACTCTCGCCCAAGCACGCTTAACTTCGGAGTTCTGATGGGATCCGGTGCTTTAGTGCTGGTATGATCGCACCCGTCAGAAATTGGATTGGAAGATTACTAATGCCGCAGTTCGAATGCGCAGAACGGTTTCAATAACGTTTAAAAACGCAAATAAAAATGAAAAACAAAGACGGATAATTTCGGGAAAGAAGGAACGGAAAGAAGACAACGGTGAGGAATCGAATAGGACGATACGGTTCAAATGGCGCCGACGGCTAGTTATTTGGATTTACGGATTGAAAGATAGAGCATTTTTCGCGTAGGGTGGGCAAATAGTAAAAACGCAGATAAAAATGAAAAACAAAGACGGATAATTTCGGAAAAAAAGGAACGGAAAGAAGACAACGTTGAGGAATCGAATAGAAAATCGGATCGAAGTGAAAAGAAAAGAAACGAAAATTAAAAGGGGACTGCGAACGAGAAGAAGCAAAAAGGAGTGCAACACGAGGACTTCCCAGGAGGTCACCCATCCTAGTACTACTCTCGCCCAAGCACGCTTAACTTCGGAGTTCTGATGGGATCCGGTGCTTTAGTGCTGGTATGATCGCACCCGTCAGAAATTGGATTGGAAGATTACTAATGCCGCAGTTCGAATGCGCAGAACGGTTTCAATAACGTTTAAAAACGCAAATAAAAATGAAAAACAAAGACGGATAATTTCGGGAAAGAAGGAACGGAAAGAAGACAACGGTGAGGAATCGAATAGGACGATACGGTTCAAATGGCGCCGACGGCTAGTTATTTGGATTTACGGATTGAAAGATAGAGCATTTTTCGCGTAGGGTGGGCAAATAGTAAAAACGCAGATAAAAATGAAAAACAAAGACGGATAATTTCGGAAAAAAAGGAACGGAAAGAAGACAACGTTGAGGAATCGAATAGAAAATCGGATCGAAGTGAAAAGAAAAGAAACGAAAATTAAAAGGGGACTGCGAACGAGAAGAAGCAAAAAGGAGTGCAACACGAGGACTTCCCAGGAGGTCACCCATCCTAGTACTACTCTCGCCCAAGCACGCTTAACTTCGGAGTTCTGATGGGATCCGGTGCTTTAGTGCTGGTATGATCGCACCCGTCAGAAATTGGATTGGAAGATTACTAATGCCGCAGTTCGAATGCGCAGAACGGTTTCAATAACGTTTAAAAACGCAAATAAAAATGAAAAACAAAGACGGATAATTTCGGGAAAGAAGGAACGGAAAGAAGACAACGGTGAGGAATCGAATAGGACGATACGGTTCAAATGGCGCCGACGGCTAGTTATTTGGATTTACGGATTGAAAGATAGAGCATTTTTCGCGTAGGGTGGGCAAATAGTAAAAACGCAGATAAAAATGAAAAACAAAGACGGATAATTTCGGAAAAAAAGGAACGGAAAGAAGACAACGTTGAGGAATCGAATAGAAAATCGGATCGAAGTGAAAAGAAAAGAAACGAAAATTAAAAGGGGACTGCGAACGAGAAGAAGCAAAAAGGAGTGCAACACGAGGACTTCCCAGGAGGTCACCCATCCTAGTACTACTCTCGCCCAAGCACGCTTAACTTCGGAGTTCTGATGGGATCCGGTGCTTTAGTGCTGGTATGATCGCACCCGTCAGAAATTGGATTGGAAGATTACTAATGCCGCAGTTCGAATGCGCAGAACGGTTTCAATAACGTTTAAAAACGCAAATAAAAATGAAAAACAAAGACGGATAATTTCGGGAAAGAAGGAACGGAAAGAAGACAACGGTGAGGAATCGAATAGGACGATACGGTTCAAATGGCGCCGACGGCTAGTTATTTGGATTTACGGATTGAAAGATAGAGCATTTTTCGCGTAGGGTGGGCAAATAGTAAAAACGCAGATAAAAATGAAAAACAAAGACGGATAATTTCGGAAAAAAGGAACGGAAAGAAGACAACGTTGAGGAATCGAATAGAAAATCGGATCGAAGTGAAAAGAAAAGAAACGAAAATTAAAAGGGGACTGCGAACGAGAAGAAGCAAAAAGGAGTGCAACACGAGGACTTCCCAGGAGGTCACCCATCCTAGTACTACTCTCGCCCAAGCACGCTTAACTTCGGAGTTCTGATGGGATCCGGTGCTTTAGTGCTGGTATGATCGCACCCGTCAGAAATTGGATTGGAAGATTACTAATGCCGCAGTTCGAATGCGCAGAACGGTTTCAATAACGTTTAAAAACGCAAATAAAAATGAAAAACAAAGACGGATAATTTCGGGAAAGAAGGAACGGAAAGAAGACAACGGTGAGGAATCGAATAGGACGATACGGTTCAAATGGCGCCGACGGCTAGTTATTTGGATTTACGGATTGAAAGATAGAGCATTTTTCGCGTAGGGTGGGCAAATAGTAAAAACGCAGATAAAAATGAAAAACAAAGACGGATAATTTCGGAAAAAAAGGAACGGAAAGAAGACAACGTTGAGGAATCGAATAGAAAATCGGATCGAAGTGAAAAGAAAAGAAACGAAAATTAAAAGGGGACTGCGAACGAGAAGAAGCAAAAAGGAGTGCAACACGAGGACTTCCCAGGAGGTCACCCATCCTAGTACTACTCTCGCCCAAGCACGCTTAACTTCGGAGTTCTGATGGGATCCGGTGCTTTAGTGCTGGTATGATCGCACCCGTCAGAAATTGGATTGGAAGATTACTAATGCCGCAGTTCGAATGCGCAGAACGGTTTCAATAACGTTTAAAAACGCAAATAAAAATGAAAAACAAAGACGGATAATTTCGGGAAAGAAGGAACGGAAAGAAGACAACGGTGAGGAATCGAATAGGACGATACGGTTCAAATGGCGCCGACGGCTAGTTATTTGGATTTACGGATTGAAAGATAGAGCATTTTTCGCGTAGGGTGGGCAAATAGTAAAAACGCAGATAAAAATGAAAAACAAAGACGGATAATTTCGGAAAAAAAGGAACGGAAAGAAGACAACGTTGAGGAATCGAATAGAAAATCGGATCGAAGTGAAAAGAAAAGAAACGAAAATTAAAAGGGGACTGCGAACGAGAAGAAGCAAAAAGGAGTGCAACACGAGGACTTCCCAGGAGGTCACCCATCCTAGTACTACTCTCGCCCAAGCACGCTTAACTTCGGAGTTCTGATGGGATCCGGTGCTTTAGTGCTGGTATGATCGCACCCGTCAGAAATTGGATTGGAAGATTACTAATGCCGCAGTTCGAATGCGCAGAACGGTTTCAATAACGTTTAAAAACGCAAATAAAAATGAAAAACAAAGACGGATAATTTCGGGAAAGAAGGAACGGAAAGAAGACAACGGTGAGGAATCGAATAGGACGATACGGTTCAAATGGCGCCGACGGCTAGTTATTTGGATTTACGGATTGAAAGATAGAGCATTTTTCGCGTAGGGTGGGCAAATAGTAAAAACGCAGATAAAAATGAAAAACAAAGACGGATAATTTCGGAAAAAAAGGAACGGAAAGAAGACAACGTTGAGGAATCGAATAGAAAATCGGATCGAAGTGAAAAGAAAAGAAACGAAAATTAAAAGGGGACTGCGAACGAGAAGAAGCAAAAAGGAGTGCAACACGAGGACTTCCCAGGAGGTCACCCATCCTAGTACTACTCTCGCCCAAGCACGCTTAACTTCGGAGTTCTGATGGGATCCGGTGCTTTAGTGCTGGTATGATCGCACCCGTCAGAAATTGGATTGGAAGATTACTAATGCCGCAGTTCGAATGCGCAGAACGGTTTCAATAACGTTTAAAAACGCAAATAAAAATGAAAAACAAAGACGGATAATTTCGGGAAAGAAGGAACGGAAAGAAGACAACGGTGAGGAATCGAATAGGACGATACGGTTCAAATGGCGCCGACGGCTAGTTATTTGGATTTACGGATTGAAAGATAGAGCATTTTTCGCGTAGGGTGGGCAAATAGTAAAAACGCAGATAAAAATGAAAAACAAAGACGGATAATTTCGGAAAAAAAGGAACGGAAAGAAGACAACGTTGAGGAATCGAATAGAAAATCGGATCGAAGTGAAAAGAAAAGAAACGAAAATTAAAAGGGGACTGCGAACGAGAAGAAGCAAAAAGGAGTGCAACACGAGGACTTCCCAGGAGGTCACCCATCCTAGTACTACTCTCGCCCAAGCACGCTTAACTTCGGAGTTCTGATGGGATCCGGTGCTTTAGTGCTGGTATGATCGCACCCGTCAGAAATTGGATTGGAAGATTACTAATGCCGCAGTTCGAATGCGCAGAACGGTTTCAATAACGTTTAAAAACGCAAATAAAAATGAAAAACAAAGACGGATAATTTCGGGAAAGAAGGAACGGAAAGAAGACAACGGTGAGGAATCGAATAGGACGATACGGTTCAAATGGCGCCGACGGCTAGTTATTTGGATTTACGGATTGAAAGATAGAGCATTTTTCGCGTAGGGTGGGCAAATAGTAAAAACGCAGATAAAAATGAAAAACAAAGACGGATAATTTCGGAAAAAAAGGAACGGAAAGAAGACAACGTTGAGGAATCGAATAGAAAATCGGATCGAAGTGAAAAGAAAAGAAACGAAAATTAAAAGGGGACTGCGAACGAGAAGAAGCAAAAAGGAGTGCAACACGAGGACTTCCCAGGAGGTCACCCATCCTAGTACTACTCTCGCCCAAGCACGCTTAACTTCGGAGTTCTGATGGGATCCGGTGCTTTAGTGCTGGTATGATCGCACCCGTCAGAAATTGGATTGGAAGATTACTAATGCCGCAGTTCGAATGCGCAGAACGGTTTCAATAACGTTTAAAAACGCAAATAAAAATGAAAAACAAAGACGGATAATTTCGGGAAAGAAGGAACGGAAAGAAGACAACGGTGAGGAATCGAATAGGACGATACGGTTCAAATGGCGCCGACGGCTAGTTATTTGGATTTACGGATTGAAAGATAGAGCATTTTTCGCGTAGGGTGGGCAAATAGTAAAAACGCAGATAAAAATGAAAAACAAAGACGGATAATTTCGGAAAAAAAGGAACGGAAAGAAGACAACGTTGAGGAATCGAATAGAAAATCGGATCGAAGTGAAAAGAAAAGAAACGAAAATTAAAAGGGGACTGCGAACGAGAAGAAGCAAAAAGGAGTGCAACACGAGGACTTCCCAGGAGGTCACCCATCCTAGTACTACTCTCGCCCAAGCACGCTTAACTTCGGAGTTCTGATGGGATCCGGTGCTTTAGTGCTGGTATGATCGCACCCGTCAGAAATTGGATTGGAAGATTACTAATGCCGCAGTTCGAATGCGCAGAACGGTTTCAATAACGTTTAAAAACGCAAATAAAAATGAAAAACAAAGACGGATAATTTCGGGAAAGAAGGAACGGAAAGAAGACAACGGTGAGGAATCGAATAGGACGATACGGTTCAAATGGCGCCGACGGCTAGTTATTTGGATTTACGGATTGAAAGATAGAGCATTTTTCGCGTAGGGTGGGCAAATAGTAAAAACGCAGATAAAAATGAAAAACAAAGACGGATAATTTCGGAAAAAAAGGAACGGAAAGAAGACAACGTTGAGGAATCGAATAGAAAATCGGATCGAAGTGAAAAGAAAAGAAACGAAAATTAAAAGGGGACTGCGAACGAGAAGAAGCAAAAAGGAGTGCAACACGAGGACTTCCCAGGAGGTCACCCATCCTAGTACTACTCTCGCCCAAGCACGCTTAACTTCGGAGTTCTGATGGGATCCGGTGCTTTAGTGCTGGTATGATCGCACCCGTCAGAAATTGGATTGGAAGATTACTAATGCCGCAGTTCGAATGCGCAGAACGGTTTCAATAACGTTTAAAAACGCAAATAAAAATGAAAAACAAAGACGGATAATTTCGGGAAAGAAGGAACGGAAAGAAGACAACGGTGAGGAATCGAATAGGACGATACGGTTCAAATGGCGCCGACGGCTAGTTATTTGGATTTACGGATTGAAAGATAGAGCATTTTTCGCGTAGGGTGGGCAAATAGTAAAAACGCAGATAAAAATGAAAAACAAAGACGGATAATTTCGGAAAAAAAGGAACGGAAAGAAGACAACGTTGAGGAATCGAATAGAAAATCGGATCGAAGTGAAAAGAAAAGAAACGAAAATTAAAAGGGGACTGCGAACGAGAAGAAGCAAAAAGGAGTGCAACACGAGGACTTCCCAGGAGGTCACCCATCCTAGTACTACTCTCGCCCAAGCACGCTTAACTTCGGAGTTCTGATGGGATCCGGTGCTTTAGTGCTGGTATGATCGCACCCGTCAGAAATTGGATTGGAAGATTACTAATGCCGCAGTTCGAATGCGCAGAACGGTTTCAATAACGTTTAAAAACGCAAATAAAAATGAAAAACAAAGACGGATAATTTCGGGAAAGAAGGAACGGAAAGAAGACAACGGTGAGGAATCGAATGGGACGATACGGTTCAAATGGCGCCGACGGCTAGTTATTTGGATTTACGGATTGAAAGATAGAGCATTTTTCGCGTAGGGTGGGCAAATAGTAAAAACGCAGATAAAAATGAAAAACAAAGACGGATAATTTCGGAAAAAAAGGAACGGAAAGAAGACAACGTTGAGGAATCGAATAGAAAATCGGATCGAAGTGAAAAGAAAAGAAACGAAAATTAAAAGGGGACTGCGAACGAGAAGAAGCAAAAAGGAGTGCAACACGAGGACTTCCCAGGAGGTCACCCATCCTAGTACTACTCTCGCCCAAGCACGCTTAACTTCGGAGTTCTGATGGGATCCGGTGCTTTAGTGCTGGTATGATCGCACCCGTCAGAAATTGGATTGGAAGATTACTAATGCCGCAGTTCGAATGCGCAGAACGGTTTCAATAACGTTTAAAAACGCAAATAAAAATGAAAAACAAAGACGGATAATTTCGGGAAAGAAGGAACGGAAAGAAGACAACGGTGAGGAATCGAATAGGACGATACGGTTCAAATGGCGCCGACGGCTAGTTATTTGGATTTACGGATTGAAAGATAGAGCATTTTTCGCGTAGGGTGGGCAAATAGTAAAAACGCAGATAAAAATGAAAAACAAAGACGGATAATTTCGGAAAAAAAGGAACGGAAAGAAGACAACGTTGAGGAATCGAATCTAAAATCGGATCGAAGTGAAAAGAAAAGAAACGAAAATTAAAAGGGGACTGCGAACGAGAAGAAGCAAAAAGGAGTGCAACACGAGGACTTCCCAGGAGGTCACCCATCCTAGTACTACTCTCGCCCAAGCACGCTTAACTTCGGAGTTCTGATGGGATCCGGTGCTTTAGTGCTGGTATGATCGCACCCGTCAGAAATTGGATTGGAAGATTACTAATGCCGCAGTTCGAATGCGCAGAACGGTTTCAATAACGTTTAAAAACGCAAATAAAAATGAAAAACAAAGACGGATAATTTCGGGAAAGAAGGAACGGAAAGAAGACAACGGTGAGGAATCGAATAGGACGATACGGTTCAAATGGCGCCGACGGCTAGTTATTTGGATTTACGGATTGAAAGATAGAGCATTTTTCGCGTAGGGTGGGCAAATAGTAAAAACGCAGATAAAAATGAAAAACAAAGACGGATAATTTCGGAAAAAAAGGAACGGAAAGAAGACAACGTTGAGGAATCGAATAGAAAATCGGATCGAAGTGAAAAGAAAAGAAACGAAAATTAAAAGGGGACTGCGAACGAGAAGAAGCAAAAAGGAGTGCAACACGAGGACTTCCCAGGAGGTCACCCATCCTAGTACTACTCTCGCCCAAGCACGCTTAACTTCGGAGTTCTGATGGGATCCGGTGCTTTAGTGCTGGTATGATCGCACCCGTCAGAAATTGGATTGGAAGATTACTAATGCCGCAGTTCGAATGCGCAGAACGGTTTCAATAACGTTTAAAAACGCAAATAAAAATGAAAAACAAAGACGGATAATTTCGGGAAAGAAGGAACGGAAAGAAGACAACGGTGAGGAATCGAATAGGACGATACGGTTCAAATGGCGCCGACGGCTAGTTATTTGGATTTACGGATTGAAAGATAGAGCATTTTTCGCGTAGGGTGGGCAAATAGTAAAAACGCAGATAAAAATGAAAAACAAAGACGGATAATTTCGGAAAAAAAGGAACGGAAAGAAGACAACGTTGAGGAATCGAATAGAAAATCGGATCGAAGTGAAAAGAAAAGAAACGAAAATTAAAAGGGGACTGCGAACGAGAAGAAGCAAAAAGGAGTGCAACACGAGGACTTCCCAGGAGGTCACCCATCCTAGTACTACTCTCGCCCAAGCACGCTTAACTTCGGAGTTCTGATGGGATCCGGTGCTTTAGTGCTGGTATGATCGCACCCGTCAGAAATTGGATTGGAAGATTACTAATGCCGCAGTTCGAATGCGCAGAACGGTTTCAATAACGTTTAAAAACGCAAATAAAAATGAAAAACAAAGACGGATAATTTCGGGAAAGAAGGAACGGAAAGAAGACAACGGTGAGGAATCGAATAGGACGATACGGTTCAAATGGCGCCGACGGCTAGTTATTTGGATTTACGGATTGAAAGATAGAGCATTTTTCGCGTAGGGTGGGCAAATAGTAAAAACGCAGATAAAAATGAAAAACAAAGACGGATAATTTCGGAAAAAAAGGAACGGAAAGAAGACAACGTTGAGGAATCGAATAGAAAATCGGATCGAAGTGAAAAGAAAAGAAACGAAAATTAAAAGGGGACTGCGAACGAGAAGAAGCAAAAAGGAGTGCAACACGAGGACTTCCCAGGAGGTCACCCATCCTAGTACTACTCTCGCCCAAGCACGCTTAACTTCGGAGTTCTGATGGGATCCGGTGCTTTAGTGCTGGTATGATCGCACCCGTCAGAAATTGGATTGGAAGATTACTAATGCCGCAGTTCGAATGCGCAGAACGGTTTCAATAACGTTTAAAAACGCAAATAAAAATGAAAAACAAAGACGGATAATTTCGGGAAAGAAGGAACGGAAAGAAGACAACGGTGAGGAATCGAATAGGACGATACGGTTCAAATGGCGCCGACGGCTAGTTATTTGGATTTACGGATTGAAAGATAGAGCATTTTTCGCGTAGGGTGGGCAAATAGTAAAAACGCAGATAAAAATGAAAAACAAAGACGGATAATTTCGGAAAAAAAGGAACGGAAAGAAGACAACGTTGAGGAATCGAATCTAAAATCGGATCGAAGTGAAAAAAAAAGAAACGAAAATTAAAAGGGGACTGCGAACGAGAAGAAGCAAAAAGGAGTGCAACACGAGGACTTCCCAGGAGGTCACCCATCCTAGTACTACTCTCGCCCAAGCACGCTTAACTTCGGAGTTCTGATGGGATCCGGTGCTTTAGTGCTGGTATGATCGCACCCGTCAGAAATTGGATTGGAAGATTACTAATGCCGCAGTTCGAATGCGCAGAACGGTTTCAATAACGTTTAAAAACGCAAATAAAAATGAAAAACAAAGACGGATAATTTCGGGAAAGAAGGAACGGAAAGAAGACAACGGTGAGGAATCGAATAGGACGATACGGTTCAAATGGCGCCGACGGCTAGTTATTTGGATTTACGGATTGAAAGATAGAGCATTTTTCGCGTAGGGTGGGCAAATAGTAAAAACGCAGATAAAAATGAAAAACAAAGACGGATAATTTCGGAAAAAAAGGAACGGAAAGAAGACAACGTTGAGGAATCGAATAGAAAATCGGATCGAAGTGAAAAGAAAAGAAACGAAAATTAAAAGGGGACTGCGAACGAGAAGAAGCAAAAAGGAGTGAAACACGAGGACTTCCCAGGAGGTCACCCATCCTAGTACTACTCTCGCCCAAGCACGCTTAACTTCGGAGTTCTGATGGGATCCGGTGCTTTAGTGCTGGTATGATCGCACCCGTCAGAAATTGGATTGGAAGATTACTAATGCCGCAGTTCGAATGCGCAGAACGGTTTCAATAACGTTTAAAAACGCAAATAAAAATGAAAAACAAAGACGGATAATTTCGGGAAAGAAGGAACGGAAAGAAGACAACGGTGAGGAATCGAATAGGACGATACGGTTCAAATGGCGCCGACGGCTAGTTATTTGGATTTACGGATTGAAAGATAGAGCATTTTTCGCGTAGGGTGGGCAAATAGTAAAAACGCAGATAAAAATGAAAAACAAAGACGGATAATTTCGGAAAAAAAGGAACGGAAAGAAGACAACGTTGAGGAATCGAATAGAAAATCGGATCGAAGTGAAAAGAAAAGAAACGAAAATTAAAAGGGGACTGCGAACGAGAAGAAGCAAAAAGGAGTGCAACACGAGGACTTCCCAGGAGGTCACCCATCCTAGTACTACTCTCGCCCAAGCACGCTTAACTTCGGAGTTCTGATGGGATCCGGTGCTTTAGTGCTGGTATGATCGCACCCGTCAGAAATTGGATTGGAAGATTACTAATGCCGCAGTTCGAATGCGCAGAACGGTTTCAATAACGTTTAAAAACGCAAATAAAAATGAAAAACAAAGACGGATAATTTCGGGAAAGAAGGAACGGAAAGAAGACAACGGTGAGGAATCGAATAGGACGATACGGTTCAAATGGCGCCGACGGCTAGTTATTTGGATTTACGGATTGAAAGATAGAGCATTTTTCGCGTAGGGTGGGCAAATAGTAAAAACGCAGATAAAAATGAAAAACAAAGACGGATAATTTCGGAAAAAAAGGAACGGAAAGAAGACAACGTTGAGGAATCGAATAGAAAATCGGATCGAAGTGAAAAGAAAAGAAACGAAAATTAAAAGGGGACTGCGAACGAGAAGAAGCAAAAAGGAGTGCAACACGAGGACTTCCCAGGAGGTCACCCATCCTAGTACTACTCTCGCCCAAGCACGCTTAACTTCGGAGTTCTGATGGGATCCGGTGCTTTAGTGCTGGTATGATCGCACCCGTCAGAAATTGGATTGGAAGATTACTAATGCCGCAGTTCGAATGCGCAGAACGGTTTCAATAACGTTTAAAAACGCAAATAAAAATGAAAAACAAAGACGGATAATTTCGGGAAAGAAGGAACGGAAAGAAGACAACGGTGAGGAATCGAATAGGACGATACGGTTCAAATGGCGCCGACGGCTAGTTATTTGGATTTACGGATTGAAAGATAGAGCATTTTTCGCGTAGGGTGGGCAAATAGTAAAAACGCAGATAAAAATGAAAAACAAAGACGGATAATTTCGGAAAAAAAGGAACGGAAAGAAGACAACGTTGAGGAATCGAATAGAAAATCGGATCGAAGTGAAAAGAAAAGAAACGAAAATTAAAAGGGGACTGCGAACGAGAAGAAGCAAAAAGGAGTGCAACACGAGGACTTCCCAGGAGGTCACCCATCCTAGTACTACTCTCGCCCAAGCACGCTTAACTTCGGAGTTCTGATGGGATCCGGTGCTTTAGTGCTGGTATGATCGCACCCGTCAGAAATTGGATTGGAAGATTACTAATGCCGCAGTTCGAATGCGCAGAACGGTTTCAATAACGTTTAAAAACGCAAATAAAAATGAAAAACAAAGACGGATAATTTCGGGAAAGAAGGAACGGAAAGAAGACAACGGTGAGGAATCGAATAGGACGATACGGTTCAAATGGCGCCGACGGCTAGTTATTTGGATTTACGGATTGAAAGATAGAGCATTTTTCGCGTAGGGTGGGCAAATAGTAAAAACGCAGATAAAAATGAAAAACAAAGACGGATAATTTCGGAAAAAAAGGAACGGAAAGAAGACAACGTTGAGGAATCGAATCTAAAATCGGATCGAAGTGAAAAGAAAAGAAACGAAAATTAAAAGGGGACTGCGAACGAGAAGAAGCAAAAAGGAGTGCAACACGAGGACTTCCCAGGAGGTCACCCATCCTAGTACTACTCTCGCCCAAGCACGCTTAACTTCGGAGTTCTGATGGGATCCGGTGCTTTAGTGCTGGTATGATCGCACCCGTCAGAAATTGGATTGGAAGATTACTAATGCCGCAGTTCGAATGCGCAGAACGGTTTCAATAACGTTTAAAAACGCAAATAAAAATGAAAAACAAAGACGGATAATTTCGGGAAAGAAGGAACGGAAAGAAGACAACGGTGAGGAATCGAATGGGACGATACGGTTCAAATGGCGCCGACGGCTAGTTATTTGGATTTACGGATTGAAAGATAGAGCATTTTTCGCGTAGGGTGGGCAAATAGTAAAAACGCAGATAAAAATGAAAAACAAAGACGGATAATTTCGGAAAAAAAGGAACGGAAAGAAGACAACGTTGAGGAATCGAATAGAAAATCGGATCGAAGTGAAAAGAAAAGAAACGAAAATTAAAAGGGGACTGCGAACGAGAAGAAGCAAAAAGGAGTGCAACACGAGGACTTCCCAGGAGGTCACCCATCCTAGTACTACTCTCGCCCAAGCACGCTTAACTTCGGAGTTCTGATGGGATCCGGTGCTTTAGTGCTGGTATGATCGCACCCGTCAGAAATTGGATTGGAAGATTACTAATGCCGCAGTTCGAATGCGCAGAACGGTTTCAATAACGTTTAAAAACGCAAATAAAAATGAAAAACAAAGACGGATAATTTCGGGAAAGAAGGAACGGAAAGAAGACAACGGTGAGGAATCGAATAGGACGATACGGTTCAAATGGCGCCGACGGCTAGTTATTTGGATTTACGGATTGAAAGATAGAGCATTTTTCGCGTAGGGTGGGCAAATAGTAAAAACGCAGATAAAAATGAAAAACAAAGACGGATAATTTCGGAAAAAAAGGAACGGAAAGAAGACAACGTTGAGGAATCGAATAGAAAATCGGATCGAAGTGAAAAGAAAAGAAACGAAAATTAAAAGGGGACTGCGAACGAGAAGAAGCAAAAAGGAGTGCAACACGAGGACTTCCCAGGAGGTCACCCATCCTAGTACTACTCTCGCCCAAGCACGCTTAACTTCGGAGTTCTGATGGGATCCGGTGCTTTAGTGCTGGTATGATCGCACCCGTCAGAAATTGGATTGGAAGATTACTAATGCCGCAGTTCGAATGCGCAGAACGGTTTCAATAACGTTTAAAAACGCAAATAAAAATGAAAAACAAAGACGGATAATTTCGGGAAAGAAGGAACGGAAAGAAGACAACGGTGAGGAATCGAATAGGACGATACGGTTCAAATGGCGCCGACGGCTAGTTATTTGGATTTACGGATTGAAAGATAGAGCATTTTTCGCGTAGGGTGGGCAAATAGTAAAAACGCAGATAAAAATGAAAAACAAAGACGGATAATTTCGGAAAAAAAGGAACGGAAAGAAGACAACGTTGAGGAATCGAATAGAAAATCGGATCGAAGTGAAAAGAAAAGAAACGAAAATTAAAAGGGGACTGCGAACGAGAAGAAGCAAAAAGGAGTGCAACACGAGGACTTCCCAGGAGGTCACCCATCCTAGTACTACTCTCGCCCAAGCACGCTTAACTTCGGAGTTCTGATGGGATCCGGTGCTTTAGTGCTGGTATGATCGCACCCGTCAGAAATTGGATTGGAAGATTACTAATGCCGCAGTTCGAATGCGCAGAACGGTTTCAATAACGTTTAAAAACGCAAATAAAAATGAAAAACAAAGACGGATAATTTCGGGAAAGAAGGAACGGAAAGAAGACAACGGTGAGGAATCGAATAGGACGATACGGTTCAAATGGCGCCGACGGCTAGTTATTTGGATTTACGGATTGAAAGATAGAGCATTTTTCGCGTAGGGTGGGCAAATAGTAAAAACGCAGATAAAAATGAAAAACAAAGACGGATAATTTCGGAAAAAAAGGAACGGAAAGAAGACAACGTTGAGGAATCGAATAGAAAATCGGATCGAAGTGAAAAGAAAAGAAACGAAAATTAAAAGGGGACTGCGAACGAGAAGAAGCAAAAAGGAGTGCAACACGAGGACTTCCCAGGAGGTCACCCATCCTAGTACTACTCTCGCCCAAGCACGCTTAACTTCGGAGTTCTGATGGGATCCGGTGCTTTAGTGCTGGTATGATCGCACCCGTCAGAAATTGGATTGGAAGATTACTAATGCCGCAGTTCGAATGCGCAGAACGGTTTCAATAACGTTTAAAAACGCAAATAAAAATGAAAAACAAAGACGGATAATTTCGGGAAAGAAGGAACGGAAAGAAGACAACGGTGAGGAATCGAATAGGACGATACGGTTCAAATGGCGCCGACGGCTAGTTATTTGGATTTACGGATTGAAAGATAGAGCATTTTTCGCGTAGGGTGGGCAAATAGTAAAAACGCAGATAAAAATGAAAAACAAAGACGGATAATTTCGGAAAAAAAGGAACGGAAAGAAGACAACGTTGAGGAATCGAATAGAAAATCGGATCGAAGTGAAAAGAAAAGAAACGAAAATTAAAAGGGGACTGCGAACGAGAAGAAGCAAAAAGGAGTGCAACACGAGGACTTCCCAGGAGGTCACCCATCCTAGTACTACTCTCGCCCAAGCACGCTTAACTTCGGAGTTCTGATGGGATCCGGTGCTTTAGTGCTGGTATGATCGCACCCGTCAGAAATTGGATTGGAAGATTACTAATGCCGCAGTTCGAACGCGCAGAACGGTTTCAATAACGTTTAAAAACGCAAATAAAAATGAAAAACAAAGACGGATAATTTCGGGAAAGAAGGAACGGAAAGAAGACAACGGTGAGGAATCGAATAGGACGATACGGTTCAAATGGCGCCGACGGCTAGTTATTTGGATTTACGGATTGAAAGATAGAGCATTTTTCGCGTAGGGTGGGCAAATAGTAAAAACGCAGATAAAAATGAAAAACAAAGACGGATAATTTCGGAAAAAAAGGAACGGAAAGAAGACAACGTTGAGGAATCGAATAGAAAATCGGATCGAATTGAAAAGAAAAGAAACGAAAATTAAAAGGGGACTGCGAACGAGAAGAAGCAAAAAGGAGTGCAACACGAGGACTTCCCAGGAGGTCACCCATCCTAGTACTACTCTCGCCCAAGCACGCTTAACTTCGGAGTTCTGATGGGATCCGGTGCTTTAGTGCTGGTATGATCGCACCCGTCAGAAATTGGATTGGAAGATTACTAATGCCGCAGTTCGAATGCGCAGAACGGTTTCAATAACGTTTAAAAACGCAAATAAAAATGAAAAACAAAGACGGATAATTTCGGGAAAGAAGGAACGGAAAGAAGACAACGGTGAGGAATCGAATAGGACGATACGGTTCAAATGGCGCCGACGGCTAGTTATTTGGATTTACGGATTGAAAGATAGAGCATTTTTCGCGTAGGGTGGGCAAATAGTAAAAACGCAGATAAAAATGAAAAACAAAGACGGATAATTTCGGAAAAAAAGGAACGGAAAGAAGACAACGTTGAGGAATCGAATAGAAAATCGGATCGAAGTGAAAAGAAAAGAAACGAAAATTAAAAGGGGACTGCGAACGAGAAGAAGCAAAAAGGAGTGCAACACGAGGACTTCCCAGGAGGTCACCCATCCTAGTACTACTCTCGCCCAAGCACGCTTAACTTCGGAGTTCTGATGGGATCCGGTGCTTTAGTGCTGGTATGATCGCACCCGTCAGAAATTGGATTGGAAGATTACTAATGCCGCAGTTCGAATGCGCAGAACGGTTTCAATAACGTTTAAAAACGCAAATAAAAATGAAAAACAAAGACGGATAATTTCGGGAAAGAAGGAACGGAAAGAAGACAACGGTGAGGAATCGAATAGGACGATACGGTTCAAATGGCGCCGACGGCTAGTTATTTGGATTTACGGATTGAAAGATAGAGCATTTTTCGCGTAGGGTGGGCAAATAGTAAAAACGCAGATAAAAATGAAAAACAAAGACGGATAATTTCGGAAAAAAAGGAACGGAAAGAAGACAACGTTGAGGAATCGAATAGAAAATCGGATCGAAGTGAAAAGAAAAGAAACGAAAATTAAAAGGGGACTGCGAACGAGAAGAAGCAAAAAGGAGTGCAACACGAGGACTTCCCAGGAGGTCACCCATCCTAGTACTACTCTCGCCCAAGCACGCTTAACTTCGGAGTTCTGATGGGATCCGGTGCTTTAGTGCTGGTATGATCGCACCCGTCAGAAATTGGATTGGAAGATTACTAATGCCGCAGTTCGAATGCGCAGAACGGTTTCAATAACGTTTAAAAACGCAAATAAAAATGAAAAACAAAGACGGATAATTTCGGGAAAGAAGGAACGGAAAGAAGACAACGGTGAGGAATCGAATAGGACGATACGGTTCAAATGGCGCCGACGGCTAGTTATTTGGATTTACGGATTGAAAGATAGAGCATTTTTCGCGTAGGGTGGGCAAATAGTAAAAACGCAGATAAAAATGAAAAACAAAGACGGATAATTTCGGAAAAAAAGGAACGGAAAGAAGACAACGTTGAGGAATCGAATCTAAAATCGGATCGAAGTGAAAAGAAAAGAAACGAAAATTAAAAGGGGACTGCGAACGAGAAGAAGCAAAAAGGAGTGCAACACGAGGACTTCCCAGGAGGTCACCCATCCTAGTACTACTCTCGCCCAAGCACGCTTAACTTCGGAGTTCTGATGGGATCCGGTGCTTTAGTGCTGGTATGATCGCACCCGTCAGAAATTGGATTGGAAGATTACTAATGCCGCAGTTCGAATGCGCAGAACGGTTTCAATAACGTTTAAAAACGCAAATAAAAATGAAAAACAAAGACGGATAATTTCGGGAAAGAAGGAACGGAAAGAAGACAACGGTGAGGAATCGAATGGGACGATACGGTTCAAATGGCGCCGACGGCTAGTTATTTGGATTTACGGATTGAAAGATAGAGCATTTTTCGCGTAGGGTGGGCAAATAGTAAAAACGCAGATAAAAATGAAAAACAAAGACGGATAATTTCGGAAAAAAAGGAACGGAAAGAAGACAACGTTGAGGAATCGAATAGAAAATCGGATCGAAGTGAAAAGAAAAGAAACGAAAATTAAAAGGGGACTGCGAACGAGAAGAAGCAAAAAGGAGTGCAACACGAGGACTTCCCAGGAGGTCACCCATCCTAGTACTACTCTCGCCCAAGCACGCTTAACTTCGGAGTTCTGATGGGATCCGGTGCTTTAGTGCTGGTATGATCGCACCCGTCAGAAATTGGATTGGAAGATTACTAATGCCGCAGTTCGAATGCGCAGAACGGTTTCAATAACGTTTAAAAACGCAAATAAAAATGAAAAACAAAGACGGATAATTTCGGGAAAGAAGGAACGGAAAGAAGACAACGGTGAGGAATCGAATAGGACGATACGGTTCAAATGGCGCCGACGGCTAGTTATTTGGATTTACGGATTGAAAGATAGAGCATTTTTCGCGTAGGGTGGGCAAATAGTAAAAACGCAGATAAAAATGAAAAACAAAGACGGATAATTTCGGAAAAAAAGGAACGGAAAGAAGACAACGTTGAGGAATCGAATAGAAAATCGGATCGAAGTGAAAAGAAAAGAAACGAAAATTAAAAGGGGACTGCGAACGAGAAGAAGCAAAAAGGAGTGCAACACGAGGACTTCCCAGGAGGTCACCCATCCTAGTACTACTCTCGCCCAAGCACGCTTAACTTCGGAGTTCTGATGGGATCCGGTGCTTTAGTGCTGGTATGATCGCACCCGTCAGAAATTGGATTGGAAGATTACTAATGCCGCAGTTCGAATGCGCAGAACGGTTTCAATAACGTTTAAAAACGCAAATAAAAATGAAAAACAAAGACGGATAATTTCGGGAAAGAAGGAACGGAAAGAAGACAACGGTGAGGAATCGAATAGGACGATACGGTTCAAATGGCGCCGACGGCTAGTTATTTGGATTTACGGATTGAAAGATAGAGCATTTTTCGCGTAGGGTGGGCAAATAGTAAAAACGCAGATAAAAATGAAAAACAAAGACGGATAATTTCGGAAAAAAAGGAACGGAAAGAAGACAACGTTGAGGAATCGAATAGAAAATCGGATCGAAGTGAAAAGAAAAGAAACGAAAATTAAAAGGGGACTGCGAACGAGAAGAAGCAAAAAGGAGTGCAACACGAGGACTTCCCAGGAGGTCACCCATCCTAGTACTACTCTCGCCCAAGCACGCTTAACTTCGGAGTTCTGATGGGATCCGGTGCTTTAGTGCTGGTATGATCGCACCCGTCAGAAATTGGATTGGAAGATTACTAATGCCGCAGTTCGAATGCGCAGAACGGTTTCAATAACGTTTAAAAACGCAAATAAAAATGAAAAACAAAGACGGATAATTTCGGGAAAGAAGGAACGGAAAGAAGACAACGGTGAGGAATCGAATAGGACGATACGGTTCAAATGGCGCCGACGGCTAGTTATTTGGATTTACGGATTGAAAGATAGAGCATTTTTCGCGTAGGGTGGGCAAATAGTAAAAACGCAGATAAAAATGAAAAACAAAGACGGATAATTTCGGAAAAAAAGGAACGGAAAGAAGACAACGTTGAGGAATCGAATAGAAAATCGGATCGAAGTGAAAAGAAAAGAAACGAAAATTAAAAGGGGACTGCGAACGAGAAGAAGCAAAAAGGAGTGCAACACGAGGACTTCCCAGGAGGTCACCCATCCTAGTACTACTCTCGCCCAAGCACGCTTAACTTCGGAGTTCTGATGGGATCCGGTGCTTTAGTGCTGGTATGATCGCACCCGTCAGAAATTGGATTGGAAGATTACTAATGCCGCAGTTCGAATGCGCAGAACGGTTTCAATAACGTTTAAAAACGCAAATAAAAATGAAAAACAAAGACGGATAATTTCGGGAAAGAAGGAACGGAAAGAAGACAACGGTGAGGAATCGAATGGGACGATACGGTTCAAATGGCGCCGACGGCTAGTTATTTGGATTTACGGATTGAAAGATAGAGCATTTTTCGCGTAGGGTGGGCAAATAGTAAAAACGCAGATAAAAATGAAAAACAAAGACGGATAATTTCGGAAAAAAAGGAACGGAAAGAAGACAACGTTGAGGAATCGAATAGAAAATCGGATCGAAGTGAAAAGAAAAGAAACGAAAATTAAAAGGGGACTGCGAACGAGAAGAAGCAAAAAGGAGTGCAACACGAGGACTTCCCAGGAGGTCACCCATCCTAGTACTACTCTCGCCCAAGCACGCTTAACTTCGGAGTTCTGATGGGATCCGGTGCTTTAGTGCTGGTATGATCGCACCCGTCAGAAATTGGATTGGAAGATTACTAATGCCGCAGTTCGAATGCGCAGAACGGTTTCAATAACGTTTAAAAACGCAAATAAAAATGAAAAACAAAGACGGATAATTTCGGGAAAGAAGGAACGGAAAGAAGACAACGGTGAGGAATCGAATAGGACGATACGGTTCAAATGGCGCCGACGGCTAGTTATTTGGATTTACGGATTGAAAGATAGAGCATTTTTCGCGTAGGGTGGGCAAATAGTAAAAACGCAGATAAAAATGAAAAACAAAGACGGATAATTTCGGAAAAAAAGGAACGGAAAGAAGACAACGTTGAGGAATCGAATAGAAAATCGGATCGAAGTGAAAAGAAAAGAAACGAAAATTAAAAGGGGACTGCGAACGAGAAGAAGCAAAAAGGAGTGCAACACGAGGACTTCCCAGGAGGTCACCCATCCTAGTACTACTCTCGCCCAAGCACGCTTAACTTCGGAGTTCTGATGGGATCCGGTGCTTTAGTGCTGGTATGATCGCACCCGTCAGAAATTGGATTGGAAGATTACTAATGCCGCAGTTCGAATGCGCAGAACGGTTTCAATAACGTTTAAAAACGCAAATAAAAATGAAAAACAAAGACGGATAATTTCGGGAAAGAAGGAACGGAAAGAAGACAACGGTGAGGAATCGAATAGGACGATACGGTTCAAATGGCGCCGACGGCTAGTTATTTGGATTTACGGATTGAAAGATAGAGCATTTTTCGCGTAGGGTGGGCAAATAGTAAAAACGCAGATAAAAATGAAAAACAAAGACGGATAATTTCGGAAAAAAAGGAACGGAAAGAAGACAACGTTGAGGAATCGAATAGAAAATCGGATCGAAGTGAAAAGAAAAGAAACGAAAATTAAAAGGGGACTGCGAACGAGAAGAAGCAAAAAGGAGTGCAACACGAGGACTTCCCAGGAGGTCACCCATCCTAGTACTACTCTCGCCCAAGCACGCTTAACTTCGGAGTTCTGATGGGATCCGGTGCTTTAGTGCTGGTATGATCGCACCCGTCAGAAATTGGATTGGAAGATTACTAATGCCGCAGTTCGAATGCGCAGAACGGTTTCAATAACGTTTAAAAACGCAAATAAAAATGAAAAACAAAGACGGATAATTTCGGGAAAGAAGGAACGGAAAGAAGACAACGGTGAGGAATCGAATAGGACGATACGGTTCAAATGGCGCCGACGGCTAGTTATTTGGATTTACGGATTGAAAGATAGAGCATTTTTCGCGTAGGGTGGGCAAATAGTAAAAACGCAGATAAAAATGAAAAACAAAGACGGATAATTTCGGAAAAAAAGGAACGGAAAGAAGACAACGTTGAGGAATCGAATAGAAAATCGGATCGAAGTGAAAAGAAAAGAAACGAAAATTAAAAGGGGACTGCGAACGAGAAGAAGCAAAAAGGAGTGCAACACGAGGACTTCCCAGGAGGTCACCCATCCTAGTACTACTCTCGCCCAAGCACGCTTAACTTCGGAGTTCTGATGGGATCCGGTGCTTTAGTGCTGGTATGATCGCACCCGTCAGAAATTGGATTGGAAGATTACTAATGCCGCAGTTCGAATGCGCAGAACGGTTTCAATAACGTTTAAAAACGCAAATAAAAATGAAAAACAAAGACGGATAATTTCGGGAAAGAAGGAACGGAAAGAAGACAACGGTGAGGAATCGAATAGGACGATACGGTTCAAATGGCGCCGACGGCTAGTTATTTGGATTTACGGATTGAAAGATAGAGCATTTTTCGCGTAGGGTGGGCAAATAGTAAAAACGCAGATAAAAATGAAAAACAAAGACGGATAATTTCGGAAAAAAAGGAACGGAAAGAAGACAACGTTGAGGAATCGAATAGAAAATCGGATCGAAGTGAAAAGAAAAGAAACGAAAATTAAAAGGGGACTGCGAACGAGAAGAAGCAAAAAGGAGTGCAACACGAGGACTTCCCAGGAGGTCACCCATCCTAGTACTACTCTCGCCCAAGCACGCTTAACTTCGGAGTTCTGATGGGATCCGGTGCTTTAGTGCTGGTATGATCGCACCCGTCAGAAATTGGATTGGAAGATTACTAATGCCGCAGTTCGAATGCGCAGAACGGTTTCAATAACGTTTAAAAACGCAAATAAAAATGAAAAACAAAGACGGATAATTTCGGGAAAGAAGGAACGGAAAGAAGACAACGGTGAGGAATCGAATAGGACGATACGGTTCAAATGGCGCCGACGGCTAGTTATTTGGATTTACGGATTGAAAGATAGAGCATTTTTCGCGTAGGGTGGGCAAATAGTAAAAACGCAGATAAAAATGAAAAACAAAGACGGATAATTTCGGAAAAAAAGGAACGGAAAGAAGACAACGTTGAGGAATCGAATAGAAAATCGGATCGAAGTGAAAAGAAAAGAAACGAAAATTAAAAGGGGACTGCGAACGAGAAGAAGCAAAAAGGAGTGCAACACGAGGACTTCCCAGGAGGTCACCCATCCTAGTACTACTCTCGCCCAAGCACGCTTAACTTCGGAGTTCTGATGGGATCCGGTGCTTTAGTGCTGGTATGATCGCACCCGTCAGAAATTGGATTGGAAGATTACTAATGCCGCAGTTCGAATGCGCAGAACGGTTTCAATAACGTTTAAAAACGCAAATAAAAATGAAAAACAAAGACGGATAATTTCGGGAAAGAAGGAACGGAAAGAAGACAACGGTGAGGAATCGAATAGGACGATACGGTTCAAATGGCGCCGACGGCTAGTTATTTGGATTTACGGATTGAAAGATAGAGCATTTTTCGCGTAGGGTGGGCAAATAGTAAAAACGCAGATAAAAATGAAAAACAAAGACGGATAATTTCGGAAAAAAAGGAACGGAAAGAAGACAACGTTGAGGAATCGAATAGAAAATCGGATCGAAGTGAAAAGAAAAGAAACGAAAATTAAAAGGGGACTGCGAACGAGAAGAAGCAAAAAGGAGTGCAACACGAGGACTTCCCAGGAGGTCACCCATCCTAGTACTACTCTCGCCCAAGCACGCTTAACTTCGGAGTTCTGATGGGATCCGGTGCTTTAGTGCTGGTATGATCGCACCCGTCAGAAATTGGATTGGAAGATTACTAATGCCGCAGTTCGAATGCGCAGAACGGTTTCAATAACGTTTAAAAACGCAAATAAAAATGAAAAACAAAGACGGATAATTTCGGGAAAGAAGGAACGGAAAGAAGACAACGGTGAGGAATCGAATAGGACGATACGGTTCAAATGGCGCCGACGGCTAGTTATTTGGATTTACGGATTGAAAGATAGAGCATTTTTCGCGTAGGGTGGGCAAATAGTAAAAACGCAGATAAAAATGAAAAACAAAGACGGATAATTTCGGAAAAAAAGGAACGGAAAGAAGACAACGTTGAGGAATCGAATAGAAAATCGGATCGAAGTGAAAAGAAAAGAAACGAAAATTAAAAGGGGACTGCGAACGAGAAGAAGCAAAAAGGAGTGCAACACGAGGACTTCCCAGGAGGTCACCCATCCTAGTACTACTCTCGCCCAAGCACGCTTAACTTCGGAGTTCTGATGGGATCCGGTGCTTTAGTGCTGGTATGATCGCACCCGTCAGAAATTGGATTGGAAGATTACTAATGCCGCAGTTCGAATGCGCAGAACGGTTTCAATAACGTTTAAAAACGCAAATAAAAATGAAAAACAAAGACGGATAATTTCGGGAAAGAAGGAACGGAAAGAAGACAACGGTGAGGAATCGAATAGGACGATACGGTTCAAATGGCGCCGACGGCTAGTTATTTGGATTTACGGATTGAAAGATAGAGCATTTTTCGCGTAGGGTGGGCAAATAGTAAAAACGCAGATAAAAATGAAAAACAAAGACGGATAATTTCGGAAAAAAAGGAACGGAAAGAAGACAACGTTGAGGAATCGAATAGAAAATCGGATCGAAGTGAAAAGAAAAGAAACGAAAATTAAAAGGGGACTGCGAACGAGAAGAAGCAAAAAGGAGTGCAACACGAGGACTTCCCAGGAGGTCACCCATCCTAGTACTACTCTCGCCCAAGCACGCTTAACTTCGGAGTTCTGATGGGATCCGGTGCTTTAGTGCTGGTATGATCGCACCCGTCAGAAATTGGATTGGAAGATTACTAATGCCGCAGTTCGAATGCGCAGAACGGTTTCAATAACGTTTAAAAACGCAAATAAAAATGAAAAACAAAGACGGATAATTTCGGGAAAGAAGGAACGGAAAGAAGACAACGGTGAGGAATCGAATAGGACGATACGGTTCAAATGGCGCCGACGGCTAGTTATTTGGATTTACGGATTGAAAGATAGAGCATTTTTCGCGTAGGGTGGGCAAATAGTAAAAACGCAGATAAAAATGAAAAACAAAGACGGATAATTTCGGAAAAAAAGGAACGGAAAGAAGACAACGTTGAGGAATCGAATAGAAAATCGGATCGAAGTGAAAAGAAAAGAAACGAAAATTAAAAGGGGACTGCGAACGAGAAGAAGCAAAAAGGAGTGCAACACGAGGACTTCCCAGGAGGTCACCCATCCTAGTACTACTCTCGCCCAAGCACGCTTAACTTCGGAGTTCTGATGGGATCCGGTGCTTTAGTGCTGGTATGATCGCACCCGTCAGAAATTGGATTGGAAGATTACTAATGCCGCAGTTCGAATGCGCAGAACGGTTTCAATAACGTTTAAAAACGCAAATAAAAATGAAAAACAAAGACGGATAATTTCGGGAAAGAAGGAACGGAAAGAAGACAACGGTGAGGAATCGAATAGGACGATACGGTTCAAATGGCGCCGACGGCTAGTTATTTGGATTTACGGATTGAAAGATAGAGCATTTTTCGCGTAGGGTGGGCAAATAGTAAAAACGCAGATAAAAATGAAAAACAAAGACGGATAATTTCGGAAAAAAAGGAACGGAAAGAAGACAACGTTGAGGAATCGAATAGAAAATCGGATCGAAGTGAAAAGAAAAGAAACGAAAATTAAAAGGGGACTGCGAACGAGAAGAAGCAAAAAGGAGTGCAACACGAGGACTTCCCAGGAGGTCACCCATCCTAGTACTACTCTCGCCCAAGCACGCTTAACTTCGGAGTTCTGATGGGATCCGGTGCTTTAGTGCTGGTATGATCGCACCCGTCAGAAATTGGATTGGAAGATTACTAATGCCGCAGTTCGAATGCGCAGAACGGTTTCAATAACGTTTAAAAACGCAAATAAAAATGAAAAACAAAGACGGATAATTTCGGGAAAGAAGGAACGGAAAGAAGACAACGGTGAGGAATCGAATAGGACGATACGGTTCAAATGGCGCCGACGGCTAGTTATTTGGATTTACGGATTGAAAGATAGAGCATTTTTCGCGTAGGGTGGGCAAATAGTAAAAACGCAGATAAAAATGAAAAACAAAGACGGATAATTTCGGAAAAAAAGGAACGGAAAGAAGACAACGTTGAGGAATCGAATAGAAAATCGGATCGAAGTGAAAAGAAAAGAAACGAAAATTAAAAGGGGACTGCGAACGAGAAGAAGCAAAAAGGAGTGCAACACGAGGACTTCCCAGGAGGTCACCCATCCTAGTACTACTCTCGCCCAAGCACGCTTAACTTCGGAGTTCTGATGGGATCCGGTGCTTTAGTGCTGGTATGATCGCACCCGTCAGAAATTGGATTGGAAGATTACTAATGCCGCAGTTCGAATGCGCAGAACGGTTTCAATAACGTTTAAAAACGCAAATAAAAATGAAAAACAAAGACGGATAATTTCGGGAAAGAAGGAACGGAAAGAAGACAACGGTGAGGAATCGAATAGGACGATACGGTTCAAATGGCGCCGACGGCTAGTTATTTGGATTTACGGATTGAAAGATAGAGCATTTTTCGCGTAGGGTGGGCAAATAGTAAAAACGCAGATAAAAATGAAAAACAAAGACGGATAATTTCGGAAAAAAAGGAACGGAAAGAAGACAACGTTGAGGAATCGAATAGAAAATCGGATCGAAGTGAAAAGAAAAGAAACGAAAATTAAAAGGGGACTGCGAACGAGAAGAAGCAAAAAGGAGTGCAACACGAGGACTTCCCAGGAGGTCACCCATCCTAGTACTACTCTCGCCCAAGCACGCTTAACTTCGGAGTTCTGATGGGATCCGGTGCTTTAGTGCTGGTATGATCGCACCCGTCAGAAATTGGATTGGAAGATTACTAATGCCGCAGTTCGAATGCGCAGAACGGTTTCAATAACGTTTAAAAACGCAAATAAAAATGAAAAACAAAGACGGATAATTTCGGGAAAGAAGGAACGGAAAGAAGACAACGGTGAGGAATCGAATAGGACGATACGGTTCAAATGGCGCCGACGGCTAGTTATTTGGATTTACGGATTGAAAGATAGAGCATTTTTCGCGTAGGGTGGGCAAATAGTAAAAACGCAGATAAAAATGAAAAACAAAGACGGATAATTTCGGAAAAAAAGGAACGGAAAGAAGACAACGTTGAGGAATCGAATAGAAAATCGGATCGAAGTGAAAAGAAAAGAAACGAAAATTAAAAGGGGACTGCGAACGAGAAGAAGCAAAAAGGAGTGCAACACGAGGACTTCCCAGGAGGTCACCCATCCTAGTACTACTCTCGCCCAAGCACGCTTAACTTCGGAGTTCTGATGGGATCCGGTGCTTTAGTGCTGGTATGATCGCACCCGTCAGAAATTGGATTGGAAGATTACTAATGCCGCAGTTCGAATGCGCAGAACGGTTTCAATAACGTTTAAAAACGCAAATAAAAATGAAAAACAAAGACGGATAATTTCGGGAAAGAAGGAACGGAAAGAAGACAACGGTGAGGAATCGAATAGGACGATACAGTTCAAATGGCGCCGACGGCTAGTTATTTGGATTTACGGATTGAAAGATAGAGCATTTTTCGCGTAGGGTGGGCAAATAGTAAAAACGCAGATAAAAATGAAAAACAAAGACGGATAATTTCGGAAAAAAAGGAACGGAAAGAAGACAACGTTGAGGAATCGAATAGAAAATCGGATCGAAGTGAAAAGAAAAGAAACGAAAATTAAAAGGGGACTGCGAACGAGAAGAAGCAAAAAGGAGTGCAACACGAGGACTTCCCAGGAGGTCACCCATCCTAGTACTACTCTCGCCCAAGCACGCTTAACTTCGGAGTTCTGATGGGATCCGGTGCTTTAGTGCTGGTATGATCGCACCCGTCAGAAATTGGATTGGAAGATTACTAATGTCGCAGTTCGAATGCGCAGAACGGTTTCAATAACGTTTAAAAACGCAAATAAAAATGAAAAACAAAGACGGATAATTTCGGGAAAGAAGGAACGGAAAGAAGACAACGGTGAGGAATCGAATAGGACGATACGGTTCAAATGGCGCCGACGGCTAGTTATTTGGATTTACGGATTGAAAGATAGAGCATTTTTCGCGTAGGGTGGGCAAATAGTAAAAACGCAGATAAAAATGAAAAACAAAGACGGATAATTTCGGAAAAAAGGAACGGAAAGAAGACAACGTTGAGGAATCGAATAGAAAATCGGATCGAAGTGAAAAGAAAAGAAACGAAAATTAAAAGGGGACTGCGAACGAGAAGAAGCAAAAAGGAGTGCAACACGAGGACTTCCCAGGAGGTCACCCATCCTAGTACTACTCTCGCCCAAGCACGCTTAACTTCGGAGTTCTGATGGGATCCGGTGCTTTAGTGCTGGTATGATCGCACCCGTCAGAAATTGGATTGGAAGATTACTAATGCCGCAGTTCGAATGCGCAGAACGGTTTCAATAACGTTTAAAAACGCAAATAAAAATGAAAAACAAAGACGGATAATTTCGGGAAAGAAGGAACGGAAAGAAGACAACGGTGAGGAATCGAATAGGACGATACGGTTCAAATGGCGCCGACGGCTAGTTATTTGGATTTACGGATTGAAAGATAGAGCATTTTTCGCGTAGGGTGGGCAAATAGTAAAAACGCAGATAAAAATGAAAAACAAAGACGGATAATTTCGGAAAAAAAGGAACGGAAAGAAGACAACGTTGAGGAATCGAATAGAAAATCGGATCGAAGTGAAAAGAAAAGAAACGAAAATTAAAAGGGGACTGCGAACGAGAAGAAGCAAAAAGGAGTGCAACACGAGGACTTCCCAGGAGGTCACCCATCCTAGTACTACTCTCGCCCAAGCACGCTTAACTTCGGAGTTCTGATGGGATCCGGTGCTTTAGTGCTGGTATGATCGCACCCGTCAGAAATTGGATTGGAAGATTACTAATGCCGCAGTTCGAATGCGCAGAACGGTTTCAATAACGTTTAAAAACGCAAATAAAAATGAAAAACAAAGACGGATAATTTCGGGAAAGAAGGAACGGAAAGAAGACAACGGTGAGGAATCGAATAGGACGATACGGTTCAAATGGCGCCGACGGCTAGTTATTTGGATTTACGGATTGAAAGATAGAGCATTTTTCGCGTAGGGTGGGCAAATAGTAAAAACGCAGATAAAAATGAAAAACAAAGACGGATAATTTCGGAAAAAAAGGAACGGAAAGAAGACAACGTTGAGGAATCGAATAGAAAATCGGATCGAAGTGAAAAGAAAAGAAACGAAAATTAAAAGGGGACTGCGAACGAGAAGAAGCAAAAAGGAGTGCAACACGAGGACTTCCCAGGAGGTCACCCATCCTAGTACTACTCTCGCCCAAGCACGCTTAACTTCGGAGTTCTGATGGGATCCGGTGCTTTAGTGCTGGTATGATCGCACCCGTCAGAAATTGGATTGGAAGATTACTAATGCCGCAGTTCGAATGCGCAGAACGGTTTCAATAACGTTTAAAAACGCAAATAAAAATGAAAAACAAAGACGGATAATTTCGGGAAAGAAGGAACGGAAAGAAGACAACGGTGAGGAATCGAATAGGACGATACGGTTCAAATGGCGCCGACGGCTAGTTATTTGGATTTACGGATTGAAAGATAGAGCATTTTTCGCGTAGGGTGGGCAAATAGTAAAAACGCAGATAAAAATGAAAAACAAAGACGGATAATTTCCGAAAAAAAGGAACGGAAAGAAGACAACGTTGAGGAATCGAATAGAAAATCGGATCGAAGTGAAAAGAAAAGAAACGAAAATTAAAAGGGGACTGCGAACGAGAAGAAGCAAAAAGGAGTGCAACACGAGGACTTCCCAGGAGGTCACCCATCCTAGTACTACTCTCGCCCAAGCACGCTTAACTTCGGAGTTCTGATGGGATCCGGTGCTTTAGTGCTGGTATGATCGCACCCGTCAGAAATTGGATTGGAAGATTACTAATGCCGCAGTTCGAATGCGCAGAACGGTTTCAATAACGTTTAAAAACGCAAATAAAAATGAAAAACAAAGACGGATAATTTCGGGAAAGAAGGAACGGAAAGAAGACAACGGTGAGGAATCGAATAGGACGATACGGTTCAAATGGCGCCGACGGCTAGTTATTTGGATTTACGGATTGAAAGATAGAGCATTTTTCGCGTAGGGTGGGCAAATAGTAAAAACGCAGATAAAAATGAAAAACAAAGACGGATAATTTCCGAAAAAAAGGAACGGAAAGAAGACAACGTTGAGGAATCGAATAGAAAATCGAATCGAAGTGAAAAGAAAAGAAACGAAAATTAAAACGGGACTGCGAACGAGAAGAAGCAAAAAGGAGTGCAACACGAGGACTTCCCAGGAGGTCACCCATCCTAGTACTACTCTCGCCCAAGCACGCTTAACTTCGGAGTTCTGATGGGATCCGGTGCTTTAGTGCTGGTATGATCGCACCCGTCAGAAATTGGATTGGAAGATTACTAATGCCGCAGTTCGAATGCGCAGAACGGTTTCAATAACGTTTAAAAACGCAAATAAAAATGAAAAACAAAGACGGATAATTTCGGGAAAGAAGGAACGGAAAGAAGACAACGGTGAGGAATCGAATAGGACGATACGGTTCAAATGGCGCCGACGGCTAGTTATTTGGATTTACGGATTGAAAGATAGAGCATTTTTCGCGTAGGGTGGGCAAATAGTAAAAACGCAGATAAAAATGAAAAACAAAGACGGATAATTTCGGAAAAAAAGGAACGGAAAGAAGACAACGTTGAGGAATCGAATAGAAAATCGGATCGAAGTGAAAAGAAAAGAAACGAAAATTAAAAGGGGACTGCGAACGAGAAGAAGCAAAAAGGAGTGCAACACGAGGACTTCCCAGGAGGTCACCCATCCTAGTACTACTCTCGCCCAAGCACGCTTAACTTCGGAGTTCTGATGGGATCCGGTGCTTTAGTGCTGGTATGATCGCACCCGTCAGAAATTGGATTGGAAGATTACTAATGCCGCAGTTCGAATGCGCAGAACGGTTTCAATAACGTTTAAAAACGCAAATAAAAATGAAAAACAAAGACGGATAATTTCGGGAAAGAAGGAACGGAAAGAAGACAACGGTGAGGAATCGAATAGGACGATACGGTTCAAATGGCGCCGACGGCTAGTTATTTGGATTTACGGATTGAAAGATAGAGCATTTTTCGCGTAGGGTGGGCAAATAGTAAAAACGCAGATAAAAATGAAAAACAAAGACGGATAATTTCGGAAAAAAAGGAACGGAAAGAAGACAACGTTGAGGAATCGAATAGAAAATCGGATCGAAGTGAAAAGAAAAGAAACGAAAATTAAAAGGGGACTGCGAACGAGAAGAAGCAAAAAGGAGTGCAACACGAGGACTTCCCAGGAGGTCACCCATCCTAGTACTACTCTCGCCCAAGCACGCTTAACTTCGGAGTTCTGATGGGATCCGGTGCTTTAGTGCTGGTATGATCGCACCCGTCAGAAATTGGATTGGAAGATTACTAATGCCGCAGTTAGAATGCGCAGAACGGTTTCAATAACGTTTAAAAACGCAAATAAAAATGAAAAACAAAGACGGATAATTTCGGGAAAGAAGGAACGGAAAGAAGACAACGGTGAGGAATCGAATAGGACGATACGGTTCAAATGGCGCCGACGGCTAGTTATTTGGATTTACGGATTGAAAGATAGAGCATTTTTCGCGTAGGGTGGGCAAATAGTAAAAACGCAGATAAAAATGAAAAACAAAGACGGATAATTTCGGAAAAAAAGGAACGGAAAGAAGACAACGTTGAGGAATCGAATAGAAAATCGGATCGAAGTGAAAAGAAAAGAAACGAAAATTAAAAGGGGACTGCGAACGAGAAGAAGCAAAAAGGAGTGCAACACGAGGACTTCCCAGGAGGTCACCCATCCTAGTACTACTCTCGCCCAAGCACGCTTAACTTCGGAGTTCTGATGGGATCCGGTGCTTTAGTGCTGGTATGATCGCACCCGTCAGAAATTGGATTGGAAGATTACTAATGCCGCAGTTCGAATGCGCAGAACGGTTTCAATAACGTTTAAAAACGCAAATAAAAATGAAAAACAAAGACGGATAATTTCGGGAAAGAAGGAACGGAAAGAAGACAACGGTGAGGAATCGAATAGGACGATACGGTTCAAATGGCGCCGACGGCTAGTTATTTGGATTTACGGATTGAAAGATAGAGCATTTTTCGCGTAGGGTGGGCAAATAGTAAAAACGCAGATAAAAATGAAAAACAAAGACGGATAATTTCGGAAAAAAAGGAACGGAAAGAAGACAACGTTGAGGAATCGAATAGAAAATCGGATCGAAGTGAAAAGAAAAGAAACGAAAATTAAAAGGGGACTGCGAACGAGAAGAAGCAAAAAGGAGTGCAACACGAGGACTTCCCAGGAGGTCACCCATCCTAGTACTACTCTCGCCCAAGCACGCTTAACTTCGGAGTTCTGATGGGATCCGGTGCTTTAGTGCTGGTATGATCGCACCCGTCAGAAATTGGATTGGAAGATTACTAATGCCGCAGTTCGAATGCGCAGAACGGTTTCAATAACGTTTAAAAACGCAAATAAAAATGAAAAACAAAGACGGATAATTTCGGGAAAGAAGGAACGGAAAGAAGACAACGGTGAGGAATCGAATAGGACGATACGGTTCAAATGGCGCCGACGGCTAGTTATTTGGATTTACGGATTGAAAGATAGAGCATTTTTCGCGTAGGGTGGGCAAATAGTAAAAACGCAGATAAAAATGAAAAACAAAGACGGATAATTTCGGAAAAAAAGGAACGGAAAGAAGACAACGTTGAGGAATCGAATAGAAAATCGGATCGAAGTGAAAAGAAAAGAAACGAAAATTAAAAGGGGACTGCGAACGAGAAGAAGCAAAAAGGAGTGCAACACGAGGACTTCCCAGGAGGTCACCCATCCTAGTACTACTCTCGCCCAAGCACGCTTAACTTCGGAGTTCTGATGGGATCCGGTGCTTTAGTGCTGGTATGATCGCACCCGTCAGAAATTGGATTGGAAGATTACTAATGCCGCAGTTAGAATGCGCAGAACGGTTTCAATAACGTTTAAAAACGCAAATAAAAATGAAAAACAAAGACGGATAATTTCGGGAAAGAAGGAACGGAAAGAAGACAACGGTGAGGAATCGAATAGGACGATACGGTTCAAATGGCGCCGACGGCTAGTTATTTGGATTTACGGATTGAAAGATAGAGCATTTTTCGCGTAGGGTGGGCAAATAGTAAAAACGCAGATAAAAATGAAAAACAAAGACGGATAATTTCGGAAAAAAAGGAACGGAAAGAAGACAACGTTGAGGAATCGAATAGAAAATCGGATCGAAGTGAAAAGAAAAGAAACGAAAATTAAAAGGGGACTGCGAACGAGAAGAAGCAAAAAGGAGTGCAACACGAGGACTTCCCAGGAGGTCACCCATCCTAGTACTACTCTCGCCCAAGCACGCTTAACTTCGGAGTTCTGATGGGATCCGGTGCTTTAGTGCTGGTATGATCGCACCCGTCAGAAATTGGATTGGAAGATTACTAATGCCGCAGTTCGAATGCGCAGAACGGTTTCAATAACGTTTAAAAACGCAAATAAAAATGAAAAACAAAGACGGATAATTTCGGGAAAGAAGGAACGGAAAGAAGACAACGGTGAGGAATCGAATAGGACGATACGGTTCAAATGGCGCCGACGGCTAGTTATTTGGATTTACGGATTGAAAGATAGAGCATTTTTCGCGTAGGGTGGGCAAATAGTAAAAACGCAGATAAAAATGAAAAACAAAGACGGATAATTTCGGAAAAAAAGGAACGGAAAGAAGACAACGTTGAGGAATCGAATAGAAAATCGGATCGAAGTGAAAAGAAAAGAAACGAAAATTAAAAGGGGACTGCGAACGAGAAGAAGCAAAAAGGAGTGCAACACGAGGACTTCCCAGGAGGTCACCCATCCTAGTACCACTCTCGCCCAAGCACGCTTAACTTCGGAGTTCTGATGGGATCCGGTGCTTTAGTGCTGGTATGATCGCACCCGTCAGAAATTGGATTGGAAGATTACTAATGCCGCAGTTCGAATGCGCAGAACGGTTTCAATAACGTTTAAAAACGCAAATAAAAATGAAAAACAAAGACGGATAATTTCGGGAAAGAAGGAACGGAAAGAAGACAACGGTGAGGAATCGAATAGGACGATACGGTTCAAATGGCGCCGACGGCTAGTTATTTGGATTTACGGATTGAAAGATAGAGCATTTTTCGCGTAGGGTGGGCAAATAGTAAAAACGCAGATAAAAATGAAAAACAAAGACGGATAATTTCGGAAAAAAAGGAACGGAAAGAAGACAACGTTGAGGAATCGAATAGAAAATCGGATCGAAGTGAAAAGAAAAGAAACGAAAATTAAAAGGGGACTGCGAACGAGAAGAAGCAAAAAGGAGTGCAACACGAGGACTTCCCAGGAGGTCACCCATCCTAGTACTACTCTCGCCCAAGCACGCTTAACTTCGGAGTTCTGATGGGATCCGGTGCTTTAGTGCTGGTATGATCGCACCCGTCAGAAATTGGATTGGAAGATTACTAATGCCGCAGTTCGAATGCGCAGAACGGTTTCAATAACGTTTAAAAACGCAAATAAAAATGAAAAACAAAGACGGATAATTTCGGGAAAGAAGGAACGGAAAGAAGACAACGGTGAGGAATCGAATAGGACGATACGGTTCAAATGGCGCCGACGGCTAGTTATTTGGATTTACGGATTGAAAGATAGAGCATTTTTCGCGTAGGGTGGGCAAATAGTAAAAACGCAGATAAAAATGAAAAACAAAGACGGATAATTTCGGAAAAAAAGGAACGGAAAGAAGACAACGTTGAGGAATCGAATAGAAAATCGGATCGAAGTGAAAAGAAAAGAAACGAAAATTAAAAGGGGACTGCGAACGAGAAGAAGCAAAAAGGAGTGCAACACGAGGACTTCCCAGGAGGTCACCCATCCTAGTACTACTCTCGCCCAAGCACGCTTAACTTCGGAGTTCTGATGGGATCCGGTGCTTTAGTGCTGGTATGATCGCACCCGTCAGAAATTGGATTGGAAGATTACTAATGCCGCAGTTCGAATGCGCAGAACGGTTTCAATAACGTTTAAAAACGCAAATAAAAATGAAAAACAAAGACGGATAATTTCGGGAAAGAAGGAACGGAAAGAAGACAACGGTGAGGAATCGAATAGGACGATACGGTTCAAATGGCGCCGACGGCTAGTTATTTGGATTTACGGATTGAAAGATAGAGCATTTTTCGCGTAGGGTGGGCAAATAGTAAAAACGCAGATAAAAATGAAAAACAAAGACGGATAATTTCGGAAAAAAAGGAACGGAAAGAAGACAACGTTGAGGAATCGAATAGAAAATCGGATCGAAGTGAAAAGAAAAGAAACGAAAATTAAAAGGGGACTGCGAACGAGAAGAAGCAAAAAGGAGTGCAACACGAGGACTTCCCAGGAGGTCACCCATCCTAGTACTACTCTCGCCCAAGCACGCTTAACTTCGGAGTTCTGATGGGATCCGGTGCTTTAGTGCTGGTATGATCGCACCCGTCAGAAATTGGATTGGAAGATTACTAATGCCGCAGTTAGAATGCGCAGAACGGTTTCAATAACGTTTAAAAACGCAAATAAAAATGAAAAACAAAGACGGATAATTTCGGGAAAGAAGGAACGGAAAGAAGACAACGGTGAGGAATCGAATAGGACGATACGGTTCAAATGGCGCCGACGGCTAGTTATTTGGATTTACGGATTGAAAGATAGAGCATTTTTCGCGTAGGGTGGGCAAATAGTAAAAACGCAGATAAAAATGAAAAACAAAGACGGATAATTTCGGAAAAAAAGGAACGGAAAGAAGACAACGTTGAGGAATCGAATAGAAAATCGGATCGAAGTGAAAAGAAAAGAAACGAAAATTAAAAGGGGACTGCGAACGAGAAGAAGCAAAAAGGAGTGCAACACGAGGACTTCCCAGGAGGTCACCCATCCTAGTACTACTCTCGCCCAAGCACGCTTAACTTCGGAGTTCTGATGGGATCCGGTGCTTTAGTGCTGGTATGATCGCACCCGTCAGAAATTGGATTGGAAGATTACTAATGCCGCAGTTCGAATGCGCAGAACGGTTTCAATAACGTTTAAAAACGCAAATAAAAATGAAAAACAAAGACGGATAATTTCGGGAAAGAAGGAACGGAAAGAAGACAACGGTGAGGAATCGAATAGGACGATACGGTTCAAATGGCGCCGACGGCTAGTTATTTGGATTTACGGATTGAAAGATAGAGCATTTTTCGCGTAGGGTGGGCAAATAGTAAAAACGCAGATAAAAATGAAAAACAAAGACGGATAATTTCGGAAAAAAAGGAACGGAAAGAAGACAACGTTGAGGAATCGAATAGAAAATCGGATCGAAGTGAAAAGAAAAGAAACGAAAATTAAAAGGGGACTGCGAACGAGAAGAAGCAAAAAGGAGTGCAACACGAGGACTTCCCAGGAGGTCACCCATCCTAGTACCACTCTCGCCCAAGCACGCTTAACTTCGGAGTTCTGATGGGATCCGGTGCTTTAGTGCTGGTATGATCGCACCCGTCAGAAATTGGATTGGAAGATTACTAATGCCGCAGTTCGAATGCGCAGAACGGTTTCAATAACGTTTAAAAACGCAAATAAAAATGAAAAACAAAGACGGATAATTTCGGGAAAGAAGGAACGGAAAGAAGACAACGGTGAGGAATCGAATAGGACGATACGGTTCAAATGGCGCCGACGGCTAGTTATTTGGATTTACGGATTGAAAGATAGAGCATTTTTCGCGTAGGGTGGGCAAATAGTAAAAACGCAGATAAAAATGAAAAACAAAGACGGATAATTTCGGAAAAAAAGGAACGGAAAGAAGACAACGTTGAGGAATCGAATAGAAAATCGGATCGAAGTGAAAAGAAAAGAAACGAAAATTAAAAGGGGACTGCGAACGAGAAGAAGCAAAAAGGAGTGCAACACGAGGACTTCCCAGGAGGTCACCCATCCTAGTACTACTCTCGCCCAAGCACGCTTAACTTCGGAGTTCTGATGGGATCCGGTGCTTTAGTGCTGGTATGATCGCACCCGTCAGAAATTGGATTGGAAGATTACTAATGCCGCAGTTCGAATGCGCAGAACGGTTTCAATAACGTTTAAAAACGCAAATAAAAATGAAAAACAAAGACGGATAATTTCGGGAAAGAAGGAACGGAAAGAAGACAACGGTGAGGAATCGAATAGGACGATACGGTTCAAATGGCGCCGACGGCTAGTTATTTGGATTTACGGATTGAAAGATAGAGCATTTTTCGCGTAGGGTGGGCAAATAGTAAAAACGCAGATAAAAATGAAAAACAAAGACGGATAATTTCGGAAAAAAAGGAACGGAAAGAAGACAACGTTGAGGAATCGAATAGAAAATCGGATCGAAGTGAAAAGAAAAGAAACGAAAATTAAAAGGGGACTGCGAACGAGAAGAAGCAAAAAGGAGTGCAACACGAGGACTTCCCAGGAGGTCACCCATCCTAGTACTACTCTCGCCCAAGCACGCTTAACTTCGGAGTTCTGATGGGATCCGGTGCTTTAGTGCTGGTATGATCGCACCCGTCAGAAATTGGATTGGAAGATTACTAATGCCGCAGTTCGAATGCGCAGAACGGTTTCAATAACGTTTAAAAACGCAAATAAAAATGAAAAACAAAGACGGATAATTTCGGGAAAGAAGGAACGGAAAGAAGACAACGGTGAGGAATCGAATAGGACGATACGGTTCAAATGGCGCCGACGGCTAGTTATTTGGATTTACGGATTGAAAGATAGAGCATTTTTCGCGTAGGGTGGGCAAATAGTAAAAACGCAGATAAAAATGAAAAACAAAGACGGATAATTTCGGAAAAAAAGGAACGGAAAGAAGACAACGTTGAGGAATCGAATAGAAAATCGGATCGAAGTGAAAAGAAAAGAAACGAAAATTAAAAGGGGACTGCGAACGAGAAGAAGCAAAAAGGAGTGCAACACGAGGACTTCCCAGGAGGTCACCCATCCTAGTACTACTCTCGCCCAAGCACGCTTAACTTCGGAGTTCTGATGGGATCCGGTGCTTTAGTGCTGGTATGATCGCACCCGTCAGAAATTGGATTGGAAGATTACTAATGCCGCAGTTCGAATGCGCAGAACGGTTTCAATAACGTTTAAAAACGCAAATAAAAATGAAAAACAAAGACGGATAATTTCGGGAAAGAAGGAACGGAAAGAAGACAACGGTGAGGAATCGAATAGGACGATACGGTTCAAATGGCGCCGACGGCTAGTTATTTGGATTTACGGATTGAAAGATAGAGCATTTTTCGCGTAGGGTGGGCAAATAGTAAAAACGCAGATAAAAATGAAAAACAAAGACGGATAATTTCGGAAAAAAAGGAACGGAAAGAAGACAACGTTGAGGAATCGAATAGAAAATCGGATCGAAGTGAAAAGAAAAGAAACGAAAATTAAAAGGGGACTGCGAACGAGAAGAAGCAAAAAGGAGTGCAACACGAGGACTTCCCAGGAGGTCACCCATCCTAGTACTACTCTCGCCCAAGCACGCTTAACTTCGGAGTTCTGATGGGATCCGGTGCTTTAGTGCTGGTATGATCGCACCCGTCAGAAATTGGATTGGAAGATTACTAATGCCGCAGTTCGAATGCGCAGAACGGTTTCAATAACGTTTAAAAACGCAAATAAAAATGAAAAACAAAGACGGATAATTTCGGGAAAGAAGGAACGGAAAGAAGACAACGGTGAGGAATCGAATAGGACGATACGGTTCAAATGGCGCCGACGGCTAGTTATTTGGATTTACGGATTGAAAGATAGAGCATTTTTCGCGTAGGGTGGGCAAATAGTAAAAACGCAGATAAAAATGAAAAACAAAGACGGATAATTTCGGAAAAAAAGGAACGGAAAGAAGACAACGTTGAGGAATCGAATAGAAAATCGGATCGAAGTGAAAAGAAAAGAAACGAAAATTAAAAGGGGACTGCGAACGAGAAGAAGTAAAAAGGAGTGCAACACGAGGACTTCCCAGGAGGTCACCCATCCTAGTACTACTCTCGCCCAAGCACGCTTAACTTCGGAGTTCTGATGGGATCCGGTGCTTTAGTGCTGGTATGATCGCACCCGTCAGAAATTGGATTGGAAGATTACTAATGCCGCAGTTCGAATGCGCAGAACGGTTTCAATAACGTTTAAAAACGCAAATAAAAATGAAAAACAAAGACGGATAATTTCGGGAAAGAAGGAACGGAAAGAAGACAACGGTGAGGAATCGAATAGGACGATACGGTTCAAATGGCGCCGACGGCTAGTTATTTGGATTTACGGATTGAAAGATAGAGCATTTTTCGCGTAGGGTGGGCAAATAGTAAAAACGCAGATAAAAATGAAAAACAAAGACGGATAATTTCGGAAAAAAAGGAACGGAAAGAAGACAACGTTGAGGAATCGAATAGAAAATCGGATCGAAGTGAAAAGAAAAGAAACGAAAATTAAAAGGGGACTGCGAACGAGAAGAAGCAAAAAGGAGTGCAACACGAGGACTTCCCAGGAGGTCACCCATCCTAGTACTACTCTCGCCCAAGCACGCTTAACTTCGGAGTTCTGATGGGATCCGGTGCTTTAGTGCTGGTATGATCGCACCCGTCAGAAATTGGATTGGAAGATTACTAATGCCGCAGTTCGAATGCGCAGAACGGTTTCAATAACGTTTAAAAACGCAAATAAAAATGAAAAACAAAGACGGATAATTTCGGGAAAGAAGGAACGGAAAGAAGACAACGGTGAGGAATCGAATAGGACGATACGGTTCAAATGGCGCCGACGGCTAGTTATTTGGATTTACGGATTGAAAGATAGAGCATTTTTCGCGTAGGGTGGGCAAATAGTAAAAACGCAGATAAAAATGAAAAACAAAGACGGATAATTTCGGAAAAAAAGGAACGGAAAGAAGACAACGTTGAGGAATCGAATAGAAAATCGGATCGAAGTGAAAAGAAAAGAAACGAAAATTAAAAGGGGACTGCGAACGAGAAGAAGCAAAAAGGAGTGCAACACGAGGACTTCCCAGGAGGTCACCCATCCTAGTACCACTCTCGCCCAAGCACGCTTAACTTCGGAGTTCTGATGGGATCCGGTGCTTTAGTGCTGGTATGATCGCACCCGTCAGAAATTGGATTGGAAGATTACTAATGCCGCAGTTCGAATGCGCAGAACGGTTTCAATAACGTTTAAAAACGCAAATAAAAATGAAAAACAAAGACGGATAATTTCGGGAAAGAAGGAACGGAAAGAAGACAACGGTGAGGAATCGAATAGGACGATACGGTTCAAATGGCGCCGACGGCTAGTTATTTGGATTTACGGATTGAAAGATAGAGCATTTTTCGCGTAGGGTGGGCAAATAGTAAAAACGCAGATAAAAATGAAAAACAAAGACGGATAATTTCGGAAAAAAAGGAACGGAAAGAAGACAACGTTGAGGAATCGAATAGAAAATCGGATCGAAGTGAAAAGAAAAGAAACGAAAATTAAAAGGGGACTGCGAACGAGAAGAAGCAAAAAGGAGTGCAACACGAGGACTTCCCAGGAGGTCACCCATCCTAGTACTACTCTCGCCCAAGCACGCTTAACTTCGGAGTTCTGATGGGATCCGGTGCTTTAGTGCTGGTATGATCGCACCCGTCAGAAATTGGATTGGAAGATTACTAATGCCGCAGTTCGAATGCGCAGAACGGTTTCAATAACGTTTAAAAACGCAAATAAAAATGAAAAAAAAAGACGGATAATTTCGGGAAAGAAGGAACGGAAAGAAGACAACGGTGAGGAATCGAATAGGACGATACGGTTCAAATGGCGCCGACGGCTAGTTATTTGGATTTACGGATTGAAAGATAGAGCATTTTTCGCGTAGGGTGGGCAAATAGTAAAAACGCAGATAAAAATGAAAAACAAAGACGGATAATTTCGGAAAAAAAGGAACGGAAAGAAGACAACGTTGAGGAATCGAATAGAAAATCGGATCGAAGTGAAAAGAAAAGAAACGAAAATTAAAAGGGGACTGCGAACGAGAAGAAGCAAAAAGGAGTGCAACACGAGGACTTCCCAGGAGGTCACCCATCCTAGTACCACTCTCGCCCAAGCACGCTTAACTTCGGAGTTCTGATGGGTTCCGGTGCTTTAGTGCTGGTATGATCGCACCCGTCAGAAATTGGATTGGAAGATTACTAATGCCGCAGTTCGAATGCGCAGAACGGTTTCAATAACGTTTAAAAACGCAAATAAAAATGAAAAACAAAGACGGATAATTTCGGGAAAGAAGGAACGGAAAGAAGACAACGGTGAGGAATCGAATAGGACGATACGGTTCAAATGGCGCCGACGGCTAGTTATTTGGATTTACGGATTGAAAGATAGAGCATTTTTCGCGTAGGGTGGGCAAATAGTAAAAACGCAGATAAAAATGAAAAACAAAGACGGATAATTTCGGAAAAAAAGGAACGGAAAGAAGACAACGTTGAGGAATCGAATAGAAAATCGGATCGAAGTGAAAAGAAAAGAAACGAAAATTAAAAGGGGACTGCGAACGAGAAGAAGCAAAAAGGAGTGCAACACGAGGACTTCCCAGGAGGTCACCCATCCTAGTACCACTCTCGCCCAAGCACGCTTAACTTCGGAGTTCTGATGGGATCCGGTGCTTTAGTGCTGGTATGATCGCACCCGTCAGAAATTGGATTGGAAGATTACTAATGCCGCAGTTCGAATGCGCAGAACGGTTTCAATAACGTTTAAAAACGCAAATAAAAATGAAAAACAAAGACGGATAATTTCGGGAAAGAAGGAACGGAAAGAAGACAACGGTGAGGAATCGAATAGGACGATACGGTTCAAATGGCGCCGACGGCTAGTTATTTGGATTTACGGATTGAAAGATAGAGCATTTTTCGCGTAGGGTGGGCAAATAGTAAAAACGCAGATAAAAATGAAAAACAAAGACGGATAATTTCGGAAAAAAAGGAACGGAAAGAAGACAACGTTGAGGAATCGAATAGAAAATCGGATCGAAGTGAAAAGAAAAGAAACGAAAATTAAAAGGGGACTGCGAACGAGAAGAAGCAAAAAGGAGTGCAACACGAGGACTTCCCAGGAGGTCACCCATCCTAGTACCACTCTCGCCCAAGCACGCTTAACTTCGGAGTTCTGATGGGATCCGGTGCTTTAGTGCTGGTATGATCGCACCCGTCAGAAATTGGATTGGAAGATTACTAATGCCGCAGTTCGAATGCGCAGAACGGTTTCAATAACGTTTAAAAACGCAAATAAAAATGAAAAACAAAGACGGATAATTTCGGGAAAGAAGGAACGGAAAGAAGACAACGGTGAGGAATCGAATAGGACGATACGGTTCAAATGGCGCCGACGGCTAGTTATTTGGATTTACGGATTGAAAGATAGAGCATTTTTCGCGTAGGGTGGGCAAATAGTAAAAACGCAGATAAAAATGAAAAACAAAGACGGATAATTTCGGAAAAAAAGGAACGGAAAGAAGACAACGTTGAGGAATCGAATAGAAAATCGGATCGAAGTGAAAAGAAAAGAAACGAAAATTAAAAGGGGACTGCGAACGAGAAGAAGCAAAAAGGAGTGCAACACGAGGACTTCCCAGGAGGTCACCCATCCTAGTACCACTCTCGCCCAAGCACGCTTAACTTCGGAGTTCTGATGGGATCCGGTGCTTTAGTGCTGGTATGATCGCACCCGTCAGAAATTGGATTGGAAGATTACTAATGCCGCAGTTCGAATGCGCAGAACGGTTTCAATAACGTTTAAAAACGCAAATAAAAATGAAAAACAAAGACGGATAATTTCGGGAAAGAAGGAACGGAAAGAAGACAACGGTGAGGAATCGAATGGGACGATACGGTTCAAATGGCGCCGACGGCTAGTTATTTGGATTTACGGATTGAAAGATAGAGCATTTTTCGCGTAGGGTGGGCAAATAGTAAAAACGCAGATAAAAATGAAAAACAAAGACGGATAATTTCGGAAAAAAAGGAACGGAAAGAAGACAACGTTGAGGAATCGAATAGAAAATCGGATCGAAGTGAAAAGAAAAGAAACGAAAATTAAAAGGGGACTGCGAACGAGAAGAAGCAAAAAGGAGTGCAACACGAGGACTTCCCAGGAGGTCACCCATCCTAGTACCACTCTCGCCCAAGCACGCTTAACTTCGGAGTTCTGATGGGATCCGGTGCTTTAGTGCTGGTATGATCGCACCCGTCAGAAATTGGATTGGAAGATTACTAATGCCGCAGTTCGAATGCGCAGAACGGTTTCAATAACGTTTAAAAACGCAAATAAAAATGAAAAACAAAGACGGATAATTTCGGGAAAGAAGGAACGGAAAGAAGACAACGGTGAGGAATCGAATAGGACGATACGGTTCAAATGGCGCCGACGGCTAGTTATTTGGATTTACGGATTGAAAGATAGAGCATTTTTCGCGTAGGGTGGGCAAATAGTAAAAACGCAGATAAAAATGAAAAACAAAGACGGATAATTTCGGAAAAAAAGGAACGGAAAGAAGACAACGTTGAGGAATCGAATAGAAAATCGGATCGAAGTGAAAAGAAAAGAAACGAAAATTAAAAGGGGACTGCGAACGAGAAGAAGCAAAAAGGAGTGCAACACGAGGACTTCCCAGGAGGTCACCCATCCTAGTACCACTCTCGCCCAAGCACGCTTAACTTCGGAGTTCTGATGGGATCCGGTGCTTTAGTGCTGGTATGATCGCACCCGTCAGAAATTGGATTGGAAGATTACTAATGCCGCAGTTCGAATGCGCAGAACGGTTTCAATAACGTTTAAAAACGCAAATAAAAATGAAAAACAAAGACGGATAATTTCGGGAAAGAAGGAACGGAAAGAAGACAACGGTGAGGAATCGAATAGGACGATACGGTTCAAATGGCGCCGACGGCTAGTTATTTGGATTTACGGATTGAAAGATAGAGCATTTTTCGCGTAGGGTGGGCAAATAGTAAAAACGCAGATAAAAATGAAAAACAAAGACGGATAATTTCGGAAAAAAAGGAACGGAAAGAAGACAACGTTGAGGAATCGAATAGAAAATCGGATCGAAGTGAAAAGAAAAGAAACGAAAATTAAAAGGGGACTGCGAACGAGAAGAAGCAAAAAGGAGTGCAACACGAGGACTTCCCAGGAGGTCACCCATCCTAGTACCACTCTCGCCCAAGCACGCTTAACTTCGGAGTTCTGATGGGATCCGGTGCTTTAGTGCTGGTATGATCGCACCCGTCAGAAATTGGATTGGAAGATTACTAATGCCGCAGTTCGAATGCGCAGAACGGTTTCAATAACGTTTAAAAACGCAAATAAAAATGAAAAACAAAGACGGATAATTTCGGGAAAGAAGGAACGGAAAGAAGACAACGGTGAGGAATCGAATAGGACGATACGGTTCAAATGGCGCCGACGGCTAGTTATTTGGATTTACGGATTGAAAGATAGAGCATTTTTCGCGTAGGGTGGGCAAATAGTAAAAACGCAGATAAAAATGAAAAACAAAGACGGATAATTTCGGAAAAAAAGGAACGGAAAGAAGACAACGTTGAGGAATCGAATAGAAAATCGGATCGAAGTGAAAAGAAAAGAAACGAAAATTAAAAGGGGACTGCGAACGAGAAGAAGCAAAAAGGAGTGCAACACGAGGACTTCCCAGGAGGTCACCCATCCTAGTACCACTCTCGCCCAAGCACGCTTAACTTCGGAGTTCTGATGGGATCCGGTGCTTTAGTGCTGGTATGATCGCACCCGTCAGAAATTGGATTGGAAGATTACTAATGCCGCAGTTCGAATGCGCAGAACGGTTTCAATAACGTTTAAAAACGCAAATAAAAATGAAAAACAAAGACGGATAATTTCGGGAAAGAAGGAACGGAAAGAAGACAACGGTGAGGAATCGAATAGGACGATACGGTTCAAATGGCGCCGACGGCTAGTTATTTGGATTTACGGATTGAAAGATAGAGCATTTTTCGCGTAGGGTGGGCAAATAGTAAAAACGCAGATAAAAATGAAAAACAAAGACGGATAATTTCGGAAAAAAAGGAACGGAAAGAAGACAACGTTGAGGAATCGAATAGAAAATCGGATCGAAGTGAAAAGAAAAGAAACGAAAATTAAAAGGGGACTGCGAACGAGAAGAAGCAAAAAGGAGTGCAACACGAGGACTTCCCAGGAGGTCACCCATCCTAGTACCACTCTCGCCCAAGCACGCTTAACTTCGGAGTTCTGATGGGATCCGGTGCTTTAGTGCTGGTATGATCGCACCCGTCAGAAATTGGATTGGAAGATTACTAATGCCGCAGTTCGAATGCGCAGAACGGTTTCAATAACGTTTAAAAACGCAAATAAAAATGAAAAACAAAGACGGATAATTTCGGGAAAGAAGGAACGGAAAGAAGACAACGGTGAGGAATCGAATAGGACGATACGGTTCAAATGGCGCCGACGGCTAGTTATTTGGATTTACGGATTGAAAGATAGAGCATTTTTCGCGTAGGGTGGGCAAATAGTAAAAACGCAGATAAAAATGAAAAACAAAGACGGATAATTTCGGAAAAAAAGGAACGGAAAGAAGACAACGTTGAGGAATCGAATAGAAAATCGGATCGAAGTGAAAAGAAAAGAAACGAAAATTAAAAGGGGACTGCGAACGAGAAGAAGCAAAAAGGAGTGCAACACGAGGACTTCCCAGGAGGTCACCCATCCTAGTACCACTCTCGCCCAAGCACGCTTAACTTCGGAGTTCTGATGGGATCCGGTGCTTTAGTGCTGGTATGATCGCACCCGTCAGAAATTGGATTGGAAGATTACTAATGCCGCAGTTCGAATGCGCAGAACGGTTTCAATAACGTTTAAAAACGCAAATAAAAATGAAAAACAAAGACGGATAATTTCGGGAAAGAAGGAACGGAAAGAAGACAACGGTGAGGAATCGAATAGGACGATACGGTTCAAATGGCGCCGACGGCTAGTTATTTGGATTTACGGATTGAAAGATAGAGCATTTTTCGCGTAGGGTGGGCAAATAGTAAAAACGCAGATAAAAATGAAAAACAAAGACGGATAATTTCGGAAAAAAAGGAACGGAAAGAAGACAACGTTGAGGAATCGAATAGAAAATCGGATCGAAGTGAAAAGAAAAGAAACGAAAATTAAAAGGGGACTGCGAACGAGAAGAAGCAAAAAGGAGTGCAACACGAGGACTTCCCAGGAGGTCACCCATCCTAGTACCACTCTCGCCCAAGCACGCTTAACTTCGGAGTTCTGATGGGATCCGGTGCTTTAGTGCTGGTATGATCGCACCCGTCAGAAATTGGATTGGAAGATTACTAATGCCGCAGTTCGAATGCGCAGAACGGTTTCAATAACGTTTAAAAACGCAAATAAAAATGAAAAACAAAGACGGATAATTTCGGGAAAGAAGGAACGGAAAGAAGACAACGGTGAGGAATCGAATAGGACGATACGGTTCAAATGGCGCCGACGGCTAGTTATTTGGATTTACGGATTGAAAGATAGAGCATTTTTCGCGTAGGGTGGGCAAATAGTAAAAACGCAGATAAAAATGAAAAACAAAGACGGATAATTTCGGAAAAAAAGGAACGGAAAGAAGACAACGTTGAGGAATCGAATAGAAAATCGGATCGAAGTGAAAAGAAAAGAAACGAAAATTAAAAGGGGACTGCGAACGAGAAGAAGCAAAAAGGAGTGCAACACGAGGACTTCCCAGGAGGTCACCCATCCTAGTACCACTCTCGCCCAAGCACGCTTAACTTCGGAGTTCTGATGGGATCCGGTGCTTTAGTGCTGGTATGATCGCACCCGTCAGAAATTGGATTGGAAGATTACTAATGCCGCAGTTCGAATGCGCAGAACGGTTTCAATAACGTTTAAAAACGCAAATAAAAATGAAAAACAAAGACGGATAATTTCGGGAAAGAAGGAACGGAAAGAAGACAACGGTGAGGAATCGAATAGGACGATACGGTTCAAATGGCGCCGACGGCTAGTTATTTGGATTTACGGATTGAAAGATAGAGCATTTTTCGCGTAGGGTGGGCAAATAGTAAAAACGCAGATAAAAATGAAAAACAAAGACGGATAATTTCGGAAAAAAAGGAACGGAAAGAAGACAACGTTGAGGAATCGAATAGAAAATCGGATCGAAGTGAAAAGAAAAGAAACGAAAATTAAAAGGGGACTGCGAACGAGAAGAAGCAAAAAGGAGTGCAACACGAGGACTTCCCAGGAGGTCACCCATCCTAGTACCACTCTCGCCCAAGCACGCTTAACTTCGGAGTTCTGATGGGATCCGGTGCTTTAGTGCTGGTATGATCGCACCCGTCAGAAATTGGATTGGAAGATTACTAATGCCGCAGTTCGAATGCGCAGAACGGTTTCAATAACGTTTAAAAACGCAAATAAAAATGAAAAACAAAGACGGATAATTTCGGGAAAGAAGGAACGGAAAGAAGACAACGGTGAGGAATCGAATAGGACGATACGGTTCAAATGGCGCCGACGGCTAGTTATTTGGATTTACGGATTGAAAGATAGAGCATTTTTCGCGTAGGGTGGGCAAATAGTAAAAACGCAGATAAAAATGAAAAACAAAGACGGATAATTTCGGAAAAAAAGGAACGGAAAGAAGACAACGTTGAGGAATCGAATAGAAAATCGGATCGAAGTGAAAAGAAAAGAAACGAAAATTAAAAGGGGACTGCGAACGAGAAGAAGCAAAAAGGAGTGCAACACGAGGACTTCCCAGGAGGTCACCCATCCTAGTACCACTCTCGCCCAAGCACGCTTAACTTCGGAGTTCTGATGGGATCCGGTGCTTTAGTGCTGGTATGATCGCACCCGTCAGAAATTGGATTGGAAGATTACTAATGCCGCAGTTCGAATGCGCAGAACGGTTTCAATAACGTTTAAAAACGCAAATAAAAATGAAAAACAAAGACGGATAATTTCGGGAAAGAAGGAACGGAAAGAAGACAACGGTGAGGAATCGAATAGGACGATACGGTTCAAATGGCGCCGACGGCTAGTTATTTGGATTTACGGATTGAAAGATAGAGCATTTTTCGCGTAGGGTGGGCAAATAGTAAAAACGCAGATAAAAATGAAAAACAAAGACGGATAATTTCGGAAAAAAAGGAACGGAAAGAAGACAACGTTGAGGAATCGAATAGAAAATCGGATCGAAGTGAAAAGAAAAGAAACGAAAATTAAAAGGGGACTGCGAACGAGAAGAAGCAAAAAGGAGTGCAACACGAGGACTTCCCAGGAGGTCACCCATCCTAGTACCACTCTCGCCCAAGCACGCTTAACTTCGGAGTTCTGATGGGATCCGGTGCTTTAGTGCTGGTATGATCGCACCCGTCAGAAATTGGATTGGAAGATTACTAATGCCGCAGTTCGAATGCGCAGAACGGTTTCAATAACGTTTAAAAACGCAAATAAAAATGAAAAACAAAGACGGATAATTTCGGGAAAGAAGGAACGGAAAGAAGACAACGGTGAGGAATCGAATAGGACGATACGGTTCAAATGGCGCCGACGGCTAGTTATTTGGATTTACGGATTGAAAGATAAAGCATTTTTCGCGTAGGGTGGGCAAATAGTAAAAACGCAGATAAAAATGAAAAACAAAGACGGATAATTTCGGAAAAAAAGGAACGGAAAGAAGACAACGTTGAGGAATCGAATAGAAAATCGGATCGAAGTGAAAAGAAAAGAAACGAAAATTAAAAGGGGACTGCGAACGAGAAGAAGCAAAAAGGAGTGCAACACGAGGACTTCCCAGGAGGTCACCCATCCTAGTACCACTCTCGCCCAAGCACGCTTAACTTCGGAGTTCTGATGGGATCCGGTGCTTTAGTGCTGGTATGATCGCACCCGTCAGAAATTGGATTGGAAGATTACTAATGCCGCAGTTCGAATGCGCAGAACGGTTTCAATAACGTTTAAAAACGCAAATAAAAATGAAAAACAAAGACGGATAATTTCGGGAAAGAAGGAACGGAAAGAAGACAACGGTGAGGAATCGAATAGGACGATACGGTTCAAATGGCGCCGACGGCTAGTTATTTGGATTTACGGATTGAAAGATAGAGCATTTTTCGCGTAGGGTGGGCAAATAGTAAAAACGCAGATAAAAATGAAAAACAAAGACGGATAATTTCGGAAAAAAAGGAACGGAAAGAAGACAACGTTGAGGAATCGAATAGAAAATCGGATCGAAGTGAAAAGAAAAGAAACGAAAATTAAAAGGGGACTGCGAACGAGAAGAAGCAAAAAGGAGTGCAACACGAGGACTTCCCAGGAGGTCACCCATCCTAGTACTACTCTCGCCCAAGCACGCTTAACTTCGGAGTTCTGATGGGATCCGGTGCTTTAGTGCTGGTATGATCGCACCCGTCAGAAATTGGATTGGAAGATTACTAATGCCGCAGTTCGAATGCGCAGAACGGTTTCAATAACGTTTAAAAACGCAAATAAAAATGAAAAACAAAGACGGATAATTTCGGGAAAGAAGGAACGGAAAGAAGACAACGGTGAGGAATCGAATAGGACGATACGGTTCAAATGGCGCCGACGGCTAGTTATTTGGATTTACGGATTGAAAGATAGAGCATTTTTCGCGTAGGGTGGGCAAATAGTAAAAACGCAGATAAAAATGAAAAACAAAGACGGATAATTTCGGAAAAAAAGGAACGGAAAGAAGACAACGTTGAGGAATCGAATAGAAAATCGGATCGAAGTGAAAAGAAAAGAAACGAAAATTAAAAGGGGACTGCGAACGAGAAGAAGCAAAAAGGAGTGCAACACGAGGACTTCCCAGGAGGTCACCCATCCTAGTACTACTCTCGCCCAAGCACGCTTAACTTCGGAGTTCTGATGGGATCCGGTGCTTTAGTGCTGGTATGATCGCACCCGTCAGAAATTGGATTGGAAGATTACTAATGCCGCAGTTCGAATGCGCAGAACGGTTTCAATAACGTTTAAAAACGCAAATAAAAATGAAAAACAAAGACGGATAATTTCGGGAAAGAAGGAACGGAAAGAAGACAACGGTGAGGAATCGAATAGGACGATACGGTTCAAATGGCGCCGACGGCTAGTTATTTGGATTTACGGATTGAAAGATAGAGCATTTTTCGCGTAGGGTGGGCAAATAGTAAAAACGCAGATAAAAATGAAAAACAAAGACGGATAATTTCGGAAAAAAAGGAACGGAAAGAAGACAACGTTGAGGAATCGAATAGAAAATCGGATCGAAGTGAAAAGAAAAGAAACGAAAATTAAAAGGGGACTGCGAACGAGAAGAAGCAAAAAGGAGTGCAACACGAGGACTTCCCAGGAGGTCACCCATCCTAGTACTACTCTCGCCCAAGCACGCTTAACTTCGGAGTTCTGATGGGATCCGGTGCTTTAGTGCTGGTATGATCGCACCCGTCAGAAATTGGATTGGAAGATTACTAATGCCGCAGTTCGAATGCGCAGAACGGTTTCAATAACGTTTAAAAACGCAAATAAAAATGAAAAACAAAGACGGATAATTTCGGGAAAGAAGGAACGGAAAGAAGACAACGGTGAGGAATCGAATATGACGATACGGTTCAAATGGCGCCGACGGCTAGTTATTTGGATTTACGGATTGAAAGATAGAGCATTTTTCGCGTAGGGTGGGCAAATAGTAAAAACGCAGATAAAAATGAAAAACAAAGACGGATAATTTCGGAAAAAAAGGAACGGAAAGAAGACAACGTTGAGGAATCGAATAGAAAATCGGATCGAAGTGAAAAGAAAAGAAACGAAAATTAAAAGGGGACTGCGAACGAGAAGAAGCAAAAAGGAGTGCAACACGAGGACTTCCCAGGAGGTCACCCATCCTAGTACTACTCTCGCCCAAGCACGCTTAACTTCGGAGTTCTGATGGGATCCGGTGCTTTAGTGCTGGTATGATCGCACCCGTCAGAAATTGGATTGGAAGATTACTAATGCCGCAGTTCGAATGCGCAGAACGGTTTCAATAACGTTTAAAAACGCAAATAAAAATGAAAAACAAAGACGGATAATTTCGGGAAAGAAGGAACGGAAAGAAGACAACGGTGAGGAATCGAATAGGACGATACGGTTCAAATGGCGCCGACGGCTAGTTATTTGGATTTACGGATTGAAAGATAGAGCATTTTTCGCGTAGGGTGGGCAAATAGTAAAAACGCAGATAAAAATGAAAAACAAAGACGGATAATTTCGGAAAAAAAGGAACGGAAAGAAGACAACGTTGAGGAATCGAATAGAAAATCGGATCGAAGTGAAAAGAAAAGAAACGAAAATTAAAAGGGGACTGCGAACGAGAAGAAGCAAAAAGGAGTGCAACACGAGGACTTCCCAGGAGGTCACCCATCCTAGTACTACTCTCGCCCAAGCACGCTTAACTTCGGAGTTCTGATGGGATCCGGTGCTTTAGTGCTGGTATGATCGCACCCGTCAGAAATTGGATTGGAAGATTACTAATGCCGCAGTTCGAATGCGCAGAACGGTTTCAATAACGTTTAAAAACGCAAATAAAAATGAAAAACAAAGACGGATAATTTCGGGAAAGAAGGAACGGAAAGAAGACAACGGTGAGGAATCGAATAGGACGATACGGTTCAAATGGCGCCGACGGCTAGTTATTTGGATTTACGGATTGAAAGATAGAGCATTTTTCGCGTAGGGTGGGCAAATAGTAAAAACGCAGATAAAAATGAAAAACAAAGACGGATAATTTCCGAAAAAAAGGAACGGAAAGAAGACAACGTTGAGGAATCGAATAGAAAATCGGATCGAAGTGAAAAGAAAAGAAACGAAAATTAAAAGGGGACTGCGAACGAGAAGAAGCAAAAAGGAGTGCAACACGAGGACTTCCCAGGAGGTCACCCATCCTAGTACTACTCTCGCCCAAGCACGCTTAACTTCGGAGTTCTGATGGGATCCGGTGCTTTAGTGCTGGTATGATCGCACCCGTCAGAAATTGGATTGGAAGATTACTAATGCCGCAGTTCGAATGCGCAGAACGGTTTCAATAACGTTTAAAAACGCAAATAAAAATGAAAAACAAAGACGGATAATTTCGGGAAAGAAGGAACGGAAAGAAGACAACGGTGAGGAATCGAATAGGACGATACGGTTCAAATGGCGCCGACGGCTAGTTATTTGGATTTACGGATTGAAAGATAGAGCATTTTTCGCGTAGGGTGGGCAAATAGTAAAAACGCAGATAAAAATGAAAAACAAAGACGGATAATTTCGGAAAAAAAGGAACGGAAAGAAGACAACGTTGAGGAATCGAATAGAAAATCGGATCGAAGTGAAAAGAAAAGAAACGAAAATTAAAAGGGGACTGCGAACGAGAAGAAGCAAAAAGGAGTGCAACACGAGGACTTCCCAGGAGGTCACCCATCCTAGTACTACTCTCGCCCAAGCACGCTTAACTTCGTAGTTCTGATGGGATCCGGTGCTTTAGTGCTGGTATGATCGCACCCGTCAGAAATTGGATTGGAAGATTACTAATGCCGCAGTTCGAATGCGCAGAACGGTTTCAATAACGTTTAAAAACGCAAATAAAAATGAAAAACAAAGACGGATAATTTCGGGAAAGAAGGAACGGAAAGAAGACAACGGTGAGGAATCGAATAGGACGATACGGTTCAAATGGCGCCGACGGCTAGTTATTTGGATTTACGGATTGAAAGATAGAGCATTTTTCGCGTAGGGTGGGCAAATAGTAAAAACGCAGATAAAAATGAAAAACAAAGACGGATAATTTCGGAAAAAAAGGAACGGAAAGAAGACAACGTTGAGGAATCGAATAGAAAATCGGATCGAAGTGAAAAGAAAAGAAACGAAAATTAAAAGGGGACTGCGAACGAGAAGAAGCAAAAAGGAGTGCAACACGAGGACTTCCCAGGAGGTCACCCATCCTAGTACTACTCTCGCCCAAGCACGCTTAACTTCGGAGTTCTGATGGGATCCGGTGCTTTAGTGCTGGTATGATCGCACCCGTCAGAAATTGGATTGGAAGATTACTAATGCCGCAGTTCGAATGCGCAGAACGGTTTCAATAACGTTTAAAAACGCAAATAAAAATGAAAAACAAAGACGGATAATTTCGGGAAAGAAGGAACGGAAAGAAGACAACGGTGAGGAATCGAATAGGACGATACGGTTCAAATGGCGCCGACGGCTAGTTATTTGGATTTACGGATTGAAAGATAGAGCATTTTTCGCGTAGGGTGGGCAAATAGTAAAAACGCAGATAAAAATGAAAAACAAAGACGGATAATTTCGGAAAAAAAGGAACGGAAAGAAGACAACGTTGAGGAATCGAATAGAAAATCGGATCGAAGTGAAAAGAAAAGAAACGAAAATTAAAAGGGGACTGCGAACGAGAAGAAGCAAAAAGGAGTGCAACACGAGGACTTCCCAGGAGGTCACCCATCCTAGTACTACTCTCGCCCAAGCACGCTTAACTTCGGAGTTCTGATGGGATCCGTTGCTTTAGTGCTGGTATGATCGCACCCGTCAGATATTGGATTGGAAGATTACTAATGCCGCAGTTCGAATGCGCAGAACGGTTTCAATAACGTTTAAAAACGCAAATAAAAATGAAAAACAAAGACGGATAATTTCGGGAAAGAAGGAACGGAAAGAAGACAACGGTGAGGAATCGAATAGGACGATACGGTTCAAATGGCGCCGACGGCTAGTTATTTGGATTTACGGATTGAAAGATAGAGCATTTTTCGCGTAGGGTGGGCAAATAGTAAAAACGCAGATAAAAATGAAAAACAAAGACGGATAATTTCCGAAAAAAAGGAACGGAAAGAAGACAACGTTGAGGAATCGAATAGAAAATCGGATCGAAGTGAAAAGAAAAGAAACGAAAATTAAAAGGGGACTGCGAACGAGAAGAAGCAAAAAGGAGTGCAACACGAGGACTTCCCAGGAGGTCACCCATCCTAGTACTACTCTCGCCCAAGCACGCTTAACTTCGGAGTTCTGATGGGATCCGGTGCTTTAGTGCTGGTATGATCGCACCCGTCAGAAATTGGATTGGAAGATTACTAATGCCGCAGTTCGAATGCGCAGAACGGTTTCAATAACGTTTAAAAACGCAAATAAAAATGAAAAACAAAGACGGATAATTTCGGGAAAGAAGGAACGGAAAGAAGACAACGGTGAGGAATCGAATAGGACGATACGGTTCAAATGGCGCCGACGGCTAGTTATTTGGATTTACGGATTGAAAGATAGAGCATTTTTCGCGTAGGGTGGGCAAATAGTAAAAACGCAGATAAAAATGAAAAACAAAGACGGATAATTTCCGAAAAAAAGGAACGGAAAGAAGACAACGTTGAGGAATCGAATAGAAAATCGGATCGAAGTGAAAAGAAAAGAAACGAAAATTAAAAGGGGACTGCGAACGAGAAGAAGCAAAAAGGAGTGCAACACGAGGACTTCCCAGGAGGTCACCCATCCTAGTACTACTCTCGCCCAAGCACGCTTAACTTCGGAGTTCTGATGGGATCCGGTGCTTTAGTGCTGGTATGATCGCACCCGTCAGAAATTGGATTGGAAGATTACTAATGCCGCAGTTCGAATGCGCAGAACGGTTTCAATAACGTTTAAAAACGCAAATAAAAATGAAAAACAAAGACGGATAATTTCGGGAAAGAAGGAACGGAAAGAAGACAACGGTGAGGAATCGAATAGGACGATACGGTTCAAATGGCGCCGACGGCTAGTTATTTGGATTTACGGATTGAAAGATAGAGCATTTTTCGCGTAGGGTGGGCAAATAGTAAAAACGCAGATAAAAATGAAAAACAAAGACGGATAATTTCGGAAAAAAAGGAACGGAAAGAAGACAACGTTGAGGAATCGAATAGAAAATCGGATCGAAGTGAAAAGAAAAGAAACGAAAATTAAAAGGGGACTGCGAACGAGAAGAAGCAAAAAGGAGTGCAACACGAGGACTTCCCAGGAGGTCACCCATCCTAGTACTACTCTCGCCCAAGCACGCTTAACTTCGGAGTTCTGATGGGATCCGGTGCTTTAGTGCTGGTATGATCGCACCCGTCAGAAATTGGATTGGAAGATTACTAATGCCGCAGTTCGAATGCGCAGAACGGTTTCAATAACGTTTAAAAACGCAAATAAAAATGAAAAACAAAGACGGATAATTTCGGGAAAGAAGGAACGGAAAGAAGACAACGGTGAGGAATCGAATAGGACGATACGGTTCAAATGGCGCCGACGGCTAGTTATTTGGATTTACGGATTGAAAGATAGAGCATTTTTCGCGTAGGGTGGGCAAATAGTAAAAACGCAGATAAAAATGAAAAACAAAGACGGATAATTTCGGAAAAAAAGGAACGGAAAGAAGACAACGTTGAGGAATCGAATAGAAAATCGGATCGAAGTGAAAAGAAAAGAAACGAAAATTAAAAGGGGACTGCGAACGAGAAGAAGCAAAAAGGAGTGCAACACGAGGACTTCCCAGGAGGTCACCCATCCTAGTACTACTCTCGCCCAAGCACGCTTAACTTCGGAGTTCTGATGGGATCCGGTGCTTTAGTGCTGGTATGATCGCACCCGTCAGAAATTGGATTGGAAGATTACTAATGCCGCAGTTCGAATGCGCAGAACGGTTTCAATAACGTTTAAAAACGCAAATAAAAATGAAAAACAAAGACGGATAATTTCGGGAAAGAAGGAACGGAAAGAAGACAACGGTGAGGAATCGAATAGGACGATACGGTTCAAATGGCGCCGACGGCTAGTTATTTGGATTTACGGATTGAAAGATAGAGCATTTTTCGCGTAGGGTGGGCAAATAGTAAAAACGCAGATAAAAATGAAAAACAAAGACGGATAATTTCGGAAAAAAAGGAACGGAAAGAAGACAACGTTGAGGAATCGAATAGAAAATCGGATCGAAGTGAAAAGAAAAGAAACGAAAATTAAAAGGGGACTGCGAACGAGAAGAAGCAAAAAGGAGTGCAACACGAGGACTTCCCAGGAGGTCACCCATCCTAGTACTACTCTCGCCCAAGCACGCTTAACTTCGGAGTTCTGATGGGATCCGGTGCTTTAGTGCTGGTATGATCGCACCCGTCAGAAATTGGATTGGAAGATTACTAATGCCGCAGTTCGAATGCGCAGAACGGTTTCAATAACGTTTAAAAACGCAAATAAAAATGAAAAACAAAGACGGATAATTTCGGGAAAGAAGGAACGGAAAGAAGACAACGGTGAGGAATCGAATAGGACGATACGGTTCAAATGGCGCCGACGGCTAGTTATTTGGATTTACGGATTGAAAGATAGAGCATTTTTCGCGTAGGGTGGGCAAATAGTAAAAACGCAGATAAAAATGAAAAACAAAGACGGATAATTTCGGAAAAAAAGGAACGGAAAGAAGACAACGTTGAGGAATCGAATAGAAAATCGGATCGAAGTGAAAAGAAAAGAAACGAAAATTAAAAGGGGACTGCGAACGAGAAGAAGCAAAAAGGAGTGCAACACGAGGACTTCCCAGGAGGTCACCCATCCTAGTACTACTCTCGCCCAAGCACGCTTAACTTCGGAGTTCTGATGGGATCCGGTGCTTTAGTGCTGGTATGATCGCACCCGTCAGAAATTGGATTGGAAGATTACTAATGCCGCAGTTCGAATGCGCAGAACGGTTTCAATAACGTTTAAAAACGCAAATAAAAATGAAAAACAAAGACGGATAATTTCGGGAAAGAAGGAACGGAAAGAAGACAACGGTGAGGAATCGAATAGGACGATACGGTTCAAATGGCGCCGACGGCTAGTTATTTGGATTTACGGATTGAAAGATAGAGCATTTTTCGCGTAGGGTGGGCAAATAGTAAAAACGCAGATAAAAATGAAAAACAAAGACGGATAATTTCGGAAAAAAAGGAACGGAAAGAAGACAACGTTGAGGAATCGAATAGAAAATCGGATCGAAGTGAAAAGAAAAGAAACGAAAATTAAAAGGGGACTGCGAACGAGAAGAAGCAAAAAGGAGTGCAACACGAGGACTTCCCAGGAGGTCACCCATCCTAGTACTACTCTCGCCCAAGCACGCTTAACTTCGGAGTTCTGATGGGATCCGGTGCTTTAGTGCTGGTATGATCGCACCCGTCAGAAATTGGATTGGAAGATTACTAATGCCGCAGTTCGAATGCGCAGAACGGTTTCAATAACGTTTAAAAACGCAAATAAAAATGAAAAACAAAGACGGATAATTTCGGGAAAGAAGGAACGGAAAGAAGACAACGGTGAGGAATCGAATAGGACGATACGGTTCAAATGGCGCCGACGGCTAGTTATTTGGATTTACGGATTGAAAGATAGAGCATTTTTCGCGTAGGGTGGGCAAATAGTAAAAACGCAGATAAAAATGAAAAACAAAGACGGATAATTTCGGAAAAAAAGGAACGGAAAGAAGACAACGTTGAGGAATCGAATAGAAAATCGGATCGAAGTGAAAAGAAAAGAAACGAAAATTAAAAGGGGACTGCGAACGAGAAGAAGCAAAAAGGAGTGCAACACGAGGACTTCCCAGGAGGTCACCCATCCTAGTACTACTCTCGCCCAAGCACGCTTAACTTCGGAGTTCTGATGGGATCCGGTGCTTTAGTGCTGGTATGATCGCACCCGTCAGAAATTGGATTGGAAGATTACTAATGCCGCAGTTCGAATGCGCAGAACGGTTTCAATAACGTTTAAAAACGCAAATAAAAATGAAAAACAAAGACGGATAATTTCGGGAAAGAAGGAACGGAAAGAAGACAACGGTGAGGAATCGAATAGGACGATACGGTTCAAATGGCGCCGACGGCTAGTTATTTGGATTTACGGATTGAAAGATAGAGCATTTTTCGCGTAGGGTGGGCAAATAGTAAAAACGCAGATAAAAATGAAAAACAAAGACGGATAATTTCGGAAAAAAAGGAACGGAAAGAAGACAACGTTGAGGAATCGAATAGAAAATCGGATCGAAGTGAAAAGAAAAGAAACGAAAATTAAAAGGGGACTGCGAACGAGAAGAAGCAAAAAGGAGTGCAACACGAGGACTTCCCAGGAGGTCACCCATCCTAGTACTACTCTCGCCCAAGCACGCTTAACTTCGGAGTTCTGATGGGATCCGGTGCTTTAGTGCTGGTATGATCGCACCCGTCAGAAATTGGATTGGAAGATTACTAATGCCGCAGTTCGAATGCGCAGAACGGTTTCAATAACGTTTAAAAACGCAAATAAAAATGAAAAACAAAGACGGATAATTTCGGGAAAGAAGGAACGGAAAGAAGACAACGGTGAGGAATCGAATAGGACGATACGGTTCAAATGGCGCCGACGGCTAGTTATTTGGATTTACGGATTGAAAGATAGAGCATTTTTCGCGTAGGGTGGGCAAATAGTAAAAACGCAGATAAAAATGAAAAACAAAGACGGATAATTTCGGAAAAAAAGGAACGGAAAGAAGACAACGTTGAGGAATCGAATAGAAAATCGGATCGAAGTGAAAAGAAAAGAAACGAAAATTAAAAGGGGACTGCGAACGAGAAGAAGCAAAAAGGAGTGCAACACGAGGACTTCCCAGGAGGTCACCCATCCTAGTACTACTCTCGCCCAAGCACGCTTAACTTCGGAGTTCTGATGGGATCCGGTGCTTTAGTGCTGGTATGATCGCACCCGTCAGAAATTGGATTGGAAGATTACTAATGCCGCAGTTCGAATGCGCAGAACGGTTTCAATAACGTTTAAAAACGCAAATAAAAATGAAAAACAAAGACGGATAATTTCGGGAAAGAAGGAACGGAAAGAAGACAACGGTGAGGAATCGAATAGGACGATACGGTTCAAATGGCGCCGACGGCTAGTTATTTGGATTTACGGATTGAAAGATAGAGCATTTTTCGCGTAGGGTGGGCAAATAGTAAAAACGCAGATAAAAATGAAAAACAAAGACGGATAATTTCGGAAAAAAAGGAACGGAAAGAAGACAACGTTGAGGAATCGAATAGAAAATCGGATCGAAGTGAAAAGAAAAGAAACGAAAATTAAAAGGGGACTGCGAACGAGAAGAAGCAAAAAGGAGTGCAACACGAGGACTTCCCAGGAGGTCACCCATCCTAGTACTACTCTCGCCCAAGCACGCTTAACTTCGGAGTTCTGATGGGATCCGGTGCTTTAGTGCTGGTATGATCGCACCCGTCAGAAATTGGATTGGAAGATTACTAATGCCGCAGTTCGAATGCGCAGAACGGTTTCAATAACGTTTAAAAACGCAAATAAAAATGAAAAACAAAGACGGATAATTTCGGGAAAGAAGGAACGGAAAGAAGACAACGGTGAGGAATCGAATAGGACGATACGGTTCAAATGGCGCCGACGGCTAGTTATTTGGATTTACGGATTGAAAGATAGAGCATTTTTCGCGTAGGGTGGGCAAATAGTAAAAACGCAGATAAAAATGAAAAACAAAGACGGATAATTTCGGAAAAAAAGGAACGGAAAGAAGACAACGTTGAGGAATCGAATAGAAAATCGGATCGAAGTGAAAAGAAAAGAAACGAAAATTAAAAGGGGACTGCGAACAAGAAGAAGCAAAAAGGAGTGCAACACGAGGACTTCCCAGGAGGTCACCCATCCTAGTACTACTCTCGCCCAAGCACGCTTAACTTCGGAGTTCTGATGGGATCCGGTGCTTTAGTGCTGGTATGATCGCACCCGTCAGAAATTGGATTGGAAGATTACTAATGCCGCAGTTCGAATGCGCAGAACGGTTTCAATAACGTTTAAAAACGCAAATAAAAATGAAAAACAAAGACGGATAATTTCGGGAAAGAAGGAACGGAAAGAAGACAACGGTGAGGAATCGAATAGGACGATACGGTTCAAATGGCGCCGACGGCTAGTTATTTGGATTTACGGATTGAAAGATAGAGCATTTTTCGCGTAGGGTGGGCAAATAGTAAAAACGCAGATAAAAATGAAAAACAAAGACGGATAATTTCGGAAAAAAAGGAACGGAAAGAAGACAACGTTGAGGAATCGAATAGAAAATCGGATCGAAGTGAAAAGAAAAGAAACGAAAATTAAAAGGGGACTGCGAACGAGAAGAAGCAAAAAGGAGTGCAACACGAGGACTTCCCAGGAGGTCACCCATCCTAGTACTACTCTCGCCCAAGCACGCTTAACTTCGGAGTTCTGATGGGATCCGGTGCTTTAGTGCTGGTATGATCGCACCCGTCAGAAATTGGATTGGAAGATTACTAATGCCGCAGTTCGAATGCGCAGAACGGTTTCAATAACGTTTAAAAACGCAAATAAAAATGAAAAACAAAGACGGATAATTTCGGGAAAGAAGGAACGGAAAGAAGACAACGGTGAGGAATCGAATAGGACGATACGGTTCAAATGGCGCCGACGGCTAGTTATTTGGATTTACGGATTGAAAGATAGAGCATTTTTCGCGTAGGGTGGGCAAATAGTAAAAACGCAGATAAAAATGAAAAACAAAGACGGATAATTTCGGAAAAAAAGGAACGGAAAGAAGACAACGTTGAGGAATCGAATAGAAAATCGGATCGAAGTGAAAAGAAAAGAAACGAAAATTAAAAGGGGACTGCGAACGAGAAGAAGCAAAAAGGAGTGCAACACGAGGACTTCCCAGGAGGTCACCCATCCTAGTACTACTCTCGCCCAAGCACGCTTAACTTCGGAGTTCTGATGGGATCCGGTGCTTTAGTGCTGGTATGATCGCACCCGTCAGAAATTGGATTGGAAGATTACTAATGCCGCAGTTCGAATGCGCAGAACGGTTTCAATAACGTTTAAAAACGCAAATAAAAATGAAAAACAAAGACGGATAATTTCGGGAAAGAAGGAACGGAAAGAAGACAACGGTGAGGAATCGAATAGGACGATACGGTTCAAATGGCGCCGACGGCTAGTTATTTGGATTTACGGATTGAAAGATAGAGCATTTTTCGCGTAGGGTGGGCAAATAGTAAAAACGCAGATAAAAATGAAAAACAAAGACGGATAATTTCGGAAAAAAAGGAACGGAAAGAAGACAACGTTGAGGAATCGAATAGAAAATCGGATCGAAGTGAAAAGAAAAGAAACGAAAATTAAAAGGGGACTGCGAACGAGAAGAAGCAAAAAGGAGTGCAACACGAGGACTTCCCAGGAGGTCACCCATCCTAGTACTACTCTCGCCCAAGCACGCTTAACTTCGGAGTTCTGATGGGATCCGGTGCTTTAGTGCTGGTATGATCGCACCCGTCAGAAATTGGATTGGAAGATTACTAATGCCGCAGTTCGAATGCGCAGAACGGTTTCAATAACGTTTAAAAACGCAAATAAAAATGAAAAACAAAGACGGATAATTTCGGGAAAGAAGGAACGGAAAGAAGACAACGGTGAGGAATCGAATAGGACGATACGGTTCAAATGGCGCCGACGGCTAGTTATTTGGATTTACGGATTGAAAGATAGAGCATTTTTCGCGTAGGGTGGGCAAATAGTAAAAACGCAGATAAAAATGAAAAACAAAGACGGATAATTTCGGAAAAAAAGGAACGGAAAGAAGACAACGTTGAGGAATCGAATAGAAAATCGGATCGAAGTGAAAAGAAAAGAAACGAAAATTAAAAGGGGACCGCGAACGAGAAGAAGCAAAAAGGAGTGCAACACGAGGACTTCCCAGGAGGTCACCCATCCTAGTACTACTCTCGCCCAAGCACGCTTAACTTCGGAGTTCTGATGGGATCCGGTGCTTTAGTGCTGGTATGATCGCACCCGTCAGAAATTGGATTGGAAGATTACTAATGCCGCAGTTCGAATGCGCAGAACGGTTTCAATAACGTTTAAAAACGCAAATAAAAATGAAAAACAAAGACGGATAATTTCGGGAAAGAAGGAACGGAAAGAAGACAACGGTGAGGAATCGAATAGGACGATACGGTTCAAATGGCGCCGACGGCTAGTTATTTGGATTTACGGATTGAAAGATAGAGCATTTTTCGCGTAGGATGGGCAAATAGTAAAAACGCAGATAAAAATGAAAAACAAAGACGGATAATTTCGGAAAAAAAGGAACGGAAAGAAGACAACGTTGAGGAATCGAATAGAAAATCGGATCGAAGTGAAAAGAAAAGAAACGAAAATTAAAAGGGGACTGCGAACGAGAAGAAGCAAAAAGGAGTGCAACACGAGGACTTCCCAGGAGGTCACCCATCCTAGTACTACTCTCGCCCAAGCACGCTTAACTTCGGAGTTCTGATGGGATCCGGTGCTTTAGTGCTGGTATGATCGCACCCGTCAGAAATTGGATTGGAAGATTACTAATGCCGCAGTTCGAATGCGCAGAACGGTTTCAATAACGTTTAAAAACGCAAATAAAAATGAAAAACAAAGACGGATAATTTCGGGAAAGAAGGAACGGAAAGAAGACAACGGTGAGGAATCGAATAGGACGATACGGTTCAAATGGCGCCGACGGCTAGTTATTTGGATTTACGGATTGAAAGATAGAGCATTTTTCGCGTAGGGTGGGCAAATAGTAAAAACGCAGATAAAAATGAAAAACAAAGACGGATAATTTCGGAAAAAAAGGAACGGAAAGAAGACAACGTTGAGGAATCGAATAGAAAATCGGATCGAAGTGAAAAGAAAAGAAACGAAAATTAAAAGGGGACCGCGAACGAGAAGAAGCAAAAAGGAGTGCAACACGAGGACTTCCCAGGAGGTCACCCATCCTAGTACTACTCTCGCCCAAGCACGCTTAACTTCGGAGTTCTGATGGGATCCGGTGCTTTAGTGCTGGTATGATCGCACCCGTCAGAAATTGGATTGGAAGATTACTAATGCCGCAGTTCGAATGCGCAGAACGGTTTCAATAACGTTTAAAAACGCAAATAAAAATGAAAAACAAAGACGGATAATTTCGGGAAAGAAGGAACGGAAGGAAGACAACGGTGAGGAATCGAATAGGACGATACGGTTCAAATGGCGCCGACGGCTAGTTATTTGGATTTACGGATTGAAAGATAGAGCATTTTTCGCGTAGGGTGGGCAAATAGTAAAAACGCAGATAAAAATGAAAAACAAAGACGGATAATTTCGGAAAAAAAGGAACGGAAAGAAGACAACGTTGAGGAATCGAATAGAAAATCGGATCGAAGTGAAAAGAAAAGAAACGAAAATTAAAAGGGGACTGCGAACGAGAAGAAGCAAAAAGGAGTGCAACACGAGGACTTCCCAGGAGGTCACCCATCCTAGTACTACTCTCGCCCAAGCACGCTTAACTTCGGAGTTCTGATGGGATCCGGTGCTTTAGTGCTGGTATGATCGCACCCGTCAAAAATTGGATTGGAAGATTACTAATGCCGCAGTTCGAATGCGCAGAACGGTTTCAATAACGTTTAAAAACGCAAATAAAAATGAAAAACAAAGACGGATAATTTCGGGAAAGAAGGAACGGAAAGAAGACAACGGTGAGGAATCGAATAGGACGATACGGTTCAAATGGCGCCGACGGCTAGTTATTTGGATTTACGGATTGAAAGATAGAGCATTTTTCGCGTAGGGTGGGCAAATAGTAAAAACGCAGATAAAAATGAAAAACAAAGACGGATAATTTCGGAAAAAAAGGAACGGAAAGAAGACAACGTTGAGGAATCGAATAGAAAATCGGATCGAAGTGAAAAGAAAAGAAACGAAAATTAAAAGGGGACTGCGAACGAGAAGAAGCAAAAAGGAGTGCAACACGAGGACTTCCCAGGAGGTCACCCATCCTAGTACCACTCTCGCCCAAGCACGCTTAACTTCGGAGTTCTGATGGGATCCGGTGCTTTAGTGCTGGTATGATCGCACCCGTCAGAAATTGGATTGGAAGATTACTAATGCCGCAGTTCGAATGCGCAGAACGGTTTCAATAACGTTTAAAAACGCAAATAAAAATGAAAAACAAAGACGGATAATTTCGGGAAAGAAGGAACGGAAAGAAGACAACGGTGAGGAATCGAATAGGACGATACGGTTCAAATGGCGCCGACGGCTAGTTATTTGGATTTACGGATTGAAAGATAGAGCATTTTTCGCGTAGGGTGGGCAAATAGTAAAAACGCAGATAAAAATGAAAAACAAAGACGGATAATTTCGGAAAAAAAGGAACGGAAAGAAGACAACGTTGAGGAATCGAATAGAAAATCGGATCGAAGTGAAAAGAAAAGAAACGAAAATTAAAAGGGGACTGCGAACGAGAAGAAGCAAAAAGGAGTGCAACACGAGGACTTCCCAGGAGGTCACCCATCCTAGTACTACTCTCGCCCAAGCACGCTTAACTTCGGAGTTCTGATGGGATCCGGTGCTTTAGTGCTGGTATGATCGCACCCGTCAGAAATTGGATTGGAAGATTACTAATGCCGCAGTTCGAATGCGCAGAACGGTTTCAATAACGTTTAAAAACGCAAATAAAAATGAAAAACAAAGACGGATAATTTCGGGAAAGAAGGAACGGAAAGAAGACAACGGTGAGGAATCGAATAGGACGATACGGTTCAAATGGCGCCGACGGCTAGTTATTTGGATTTACGGATTGAAAGATAGAGCATTTTTCGCGTAGGGTGGGCAAATAGTAAAAACGCAGATAAAAATGAAAAACAAAGACGGATAATTTCGGAAAAAAAGGAACGGAAAGAAGACAACGTTGAGGAATCGAATAGAAAATCGGATCGAAGTGAAAAGAAAAGAAACGAAAATTAAAAGGGGACTGCGAACGAGAAGAAGCAAAAAGGAGTGCAACACGAGGACTTCCCAGGAGGTCACCCATCCTAGTACCACTCTCGCCCAAGCACGCTTAACTTCGGAGTTCTGATGGGATCCGGTGCTTTAGTGCTGGTATGATCGCACCCGTCAGAAATTGGATTGGAAGATTACTAATGCCGCAGTTCGAATGCGCAGAACGGTTTCAATAACGTTTAAAAACGCAAATAAAAATGAAAAACAAAGACGGATAATTTCGGGAAAGAAGGAACGGAAAGAAGACAACGGTGAGGAATCGAATAGGACGATACGGTTCAAATGGCGCCGACGGCTAGTTATTTGGATTTACGGATTGAAAGATAGAGCATTTTTCGCGTAGGGTGGGCAAATAGTAAAAACGCAGATAAAAATGAAAAACAAAGACGGATAATTTCGGAAAAAAAGGAACGGAAAGAAGACAACGTTGAGGAATCGAATAGAAAATCGGATCGAAGTGAAAAGAAAAGAAACGAAAATTAAAAGGGGACTGCGAACGAGAAGAAGCAAAAAGGAGTGCAACACGAGGACTTCCCAGGAGGTCACCCATCCTAGTACTACTCTCGCCCAAGCACGCTTAACTTCGGAGTTCTGATGGGATCCGGTGCTTTAGTGCTGGTATGATCGCACCCGTCAGAAATTGGATTGGAAGATTACTAATGCCGCAGTTCGAATGCGCAGAACGGTTTCAATAACGTTTAAAAACGCAAATAAAAATGAAAAACAAAGACGGATAATTTCGGGAAAGAAGGAACGGAAAGAAGACAACGGTGAGGAATCGAATAGGACGATACGGTTCAAATGGCGCCGACGGCTAGTTATTTGGATTTACGGATTGAAAGATAGAGCATTTTTCGCGTAGGGTGGGCAAATAGTAAAAACGCAGATAAAAATGAAAAACAAAGACGGATAATTTCGGAAAAAAAGGAACGGAAAGAAGACAACGTTGAGGAATCGAATAGAAAATCGGATCGAAGTGAAAAGAAAAGAAACGAAAATTAAAAGGGGACTGCGAACGAGAAGAAGCAAAAAGGAGTGCAACACGAGGACTTCCCAGGAGGTCACCCATCCTAGTACTACTCTCGCCCAAGCACGCTTAACTTCGGAGTTCTGATGGGATCCGGTGCTTTAGTGCTGGTATGATCGCACCCGTCAGAAATTGGATTGGAAGATTACTAATGCCGCAGTTCGAATGCGCAGAACGGTTTCAATAACGTTTAAAAACGCAAATAAAAATGAAAAACAAAGACGGATAATTTCGGGAAAGAAGGAACGGAAAGAAGACAACGGTGAGGAATCGAATAGGACGATACGGTTCAAATGGCGCCGACGGCTAGTTATTTGGATTTACGGATTGAAAGATAGAGCATTTTTCGCGTAGGGTGGGCAAATAGTAAAAACGCAGATAAAAATGAAAAACAAAGACGGATAATTTCGGAAAAAAAGGAACGGAAAGAAGACAACGTTGAGGAATCGAATAGAAAATCGGATCGAAGTGAAAAGAAAAGAAACGAAAATTAAAAGGGGACTGCGAACGAGAAGAAGCAAAAAGGAGTGCAACACGAGGACTTCCCAGGAGGTCACCCATCCTAGTACTACTCTCGCCCAAGCACGCTTAACTTCGGAGTTCTGATGGGATCCGGTGCTTTAGTGCTGGTATGATCGCACCCGTCAGAAATTGGATTGGAAGATTACTAATGCCGCAGTTCGAATGCGCAGAACGGTTTCAATAACGTTTAAAAACGCAAATAAAAATGAAAAACAAAGACGGATAATTTCGGGAAAGAAGGAACGGAAAGAAGACAACGGTGAGGAATCGAATAGGACGATACGGTTCAAATGGCGCCGACGGCTAGTTATTTGGATTTACGGATTGAAAGATAGAGCATTTTTCGCGTAGGGTGGGCAAATAGTAAAAACGCAGATAAAAATGAAAAACAAAGACGGATAATTTCGGAAAAAAAGGAACGGAAAGAAGACAACGTTGAGGAATCGAATAGAAAATCGGATCGAAGTGAAAAGAAAAGAAACGAAAATTAAAAGGGGACCGCGAACGAGAAGAAGCAAAAAGGAGTGCAACACGAGGACTTCCCAGGAGGTCACCCATCCTAGTACTACTCTCGCCCAAGCACGCTTAACTTCGGAGTTCTGATGGGATCCGGTGCTTTAGTGCTGGTATGATCGCACCCGTCAGAAATTGGATTGGAAGATTACTAATGCCGCAGTTCGAATGCGCAGAACGGTTTCAATAACGTTTAAAAACGCAAATAAAAATGAAAAACAAAGACGGATAATTTCGGGAAAGAAGGAACGGAAAGAAGACAACGGTGAGGAATCGAATAGGACGATACGGTTCAAATGGCGCCGACGGCTAGTTATTTGGATTTACGGATTGAAAGATAGAGCATTTTTCGCGTAGGGTGGGCAAATAGTAAAAACGCAGATAAAAATGAAAAACAAAGACGGATAATTTCGGAAAAAAAGGAACGGAAAGAAGACAACGTTGAGGAATCGAATAGAAAATCGGATCGAAGTGAAAAGAAAAGAAACGAAAATTAAAAGGGGACTGCGAACGAGAAGAAGCAAAAAGGAGTGCAACACGAGGACTTCCCAGGAGGTCACCCATCCTAGTACTACTCTCGCCCAAGCACGCTTAACTTCGGAGTTCTGATGGGATCCGGTGCTTTAGTGCTGGTATGATCGCACCCGTCAGAAATTGGATTGGAAGATTACTAATGCCGCAGTTCGAATGCGCAGAACGGTTTCAATAACGTTTAAAAACGCAAATAAAAATGAAAAACAAAGACGGATAATTTCGGGAAAGAAGGAACGGAAAGAAGACAACGGTGAGGAATCGAATAGGACGATACGGTTCAAATGGCGCCGACGGCTAGTTATTTGGATTTACGGATTGAAAGATAGAGCATTTTTCGCGTAGGGTGGGCAAATAGTAAAAACGCAGATAAAAATGAAAAACAAAGACGGATAATTTCGGAAAAAAAGGAACGGAAAGAAGACAACGTTGAGGAATCGAATAGAAAATCGGATCGAAGTGAAAAGAAAAGAAACGAAAATTAAAAGGGGACCGCGAACGAGAAGAAGCAAAAAGGAGTGCAACACGAGGACTTCCCAGGAGGTCACCCATCCTAGTACTACTCTCGCCCAAGCACGCTTAACTTCGGAGTTCTGATGGGATCCGGTGCTTTAGTGCTGGTATGATCGCACCCGTCAGAAATTGGATTGGAAGATTACTAATGCCGCAGTTCGAATGCGCAGAACGGTTTCAATAACGTTTAAAAACGCAAATAAAAATGAAAAACAAAGACGGATAATTTCGGGAAAGAAGGAACGGAAAGAAGACAACGGTGAGGAATCGAATAGGACGATACGGTTCAAATGGCGCCGACGGCTAGTTATTTGGATTTACGGATTGAAAGATAGAGCATTTTTCGCGTAGGGTGGGCAAATAGTAAAAACGCAGATAAAAATGAAAAACAAAGACGGATAATTTCGGAAAAAAAGGAACGGAAAGAAGACAACGTTGAGGAATCGAATAGAAAATCGGATCGAAGTGAAAAGAAAAGAAACGAAAATTAAAAGGGGACTGCGAACGAGAAGAAGCAAAAAGGAGTGCAACACGAGGACTTCCCAGGAGGTCACCCATCCTAGTACTACTCTCGCCCAAGCACGCTTAACTTCGGAGTTCTGATGGGATCCGGTGCTTTAGTGCTGGTATGATCGCACCCGTCAGAAATTGGATTGGAAGATTACTAATGCCGCAGTTCGAATGCGCAGAACGGTTTCAATAACGTTTAAAAACGCAAATAAAAATGAAAAACAAAGACGGATAATTTCGGGAAAGAAGGAACGGAAAGAAGACAACGGTGAGGAATCGAATAGGACGATACGGTTCAAATGGCGCCGACGGCTAGTTATTTGGATTTACGGATTGAAAGATAGAGCATTTTTCGCGTAGGGTGGGCAAATAGTAAAAACGCAGATAAAAATGAAAAACAAAGACGGATAATTTCGGAAAAAAAGGAACGGAAAGAAGACAACGTTGAGGAATCGAATAGAAAATCGGATCGAAGTGAAAAGAAAAGAAACGAAAATTAAAAGGGGACCGCGAACGAGAAGAAGCAAAAAGGAGTGCAACACGAGGACTTCCCAGGAGGTCACCCATCCTAGTACTACTCTCGCCCAAGCACGCTTAACTTCGGAGTTCTGATGGGATCCGGTGCTTTAGTGCTGGTATGATCGCACCCGTCAGAAATTGGATTGGAAGATTACTAATGCCGCAGTTCGAATGCGCAGAACGGTTTCAATAACGTTTAAAAACGCAAATAAAAATGAAAAACAAAGACGGATAATTTCGGGAAAGAAGGAACGGAAAGAAGACAACGGTGAGGAATCGAATAGGACGATACGGTTCAAATGGCGCCGACGGCTAGTTATTTGGATTTACGGATTGAAAGATAGAGCATTTTTCGCGTAGGGTGGGCAAATAGTAAAAACGCAGATAAAAATGAAAAACAAAGACGGATAATTTCGGAAAAAAAGGAACGGAAAGAAGACAACGTTGAGGAATCGAATAGAAAATCGGATCGAAGTGAAAAGAAAAGAAACGAAAATTAAAAGGGGACCGCGAACGAGAAGAAGCAAAAAGGAGTGCAACACGAGGACTTCCCAGGAGGTCACCCATCCTAGTACTACTCTCGCCCAAGCACGCTTAACTTCGGAGTTCTGATGGGATCCGGTGCTTTAGTGCTGGTATGATCGCACCCGTCAGAAATTGGATTGGAAGATTACTAATGCCGCAGTTCGAATGCGCAGAACGGTTTCAATAACGTTTAAAAACGCAAATAAAAATGAAAAACAAAGACGGATAATTTCGGGAAAGAAGGAACGGAAAGAAGACAACGGTGAGGAATCGAATAGGACGATACGGTTCAAATGGCGCCGACGGCTAGTTATTTGGATTTACGGATTGAAAGATAGAGCATTTTTCGCGTAGGGTGGGCAAATAGTAAAAACGCAGATAAAAATGAAAAACAAAGACGGATAATTTCGGAAAAAAAGGAACGGAAAGAAGACAACGTTGAGGAATCGAATAGAAAATCGGATCGAAGTGAAAAGAAAAGAAACGAAAATTAAAAGGGGACTGCGAACGAGAAGAAGCAAAAAGGAGTGCAACACGAGGACTTCCCAGGAGGTCACCCATCCTAGTACTACTCTCGCCCAAGCACGCTTAACTTCGGAGTTCTGATGGGATCCGGTGCTTTAGTGCTGGTATGATCGCACCCGTCAGAAATTGGATTGGAAGATTACTAATGCCGCAGTTCGAATGCGCAGAACGGTTTCAATAACGTTTAAAAACGCAAATAAAAATGAAAAACAAAGACGGATAATTTCGGGAAAGAAGGAACGGAAAGAAGACAACGGTGAGGAATCGAATAGGACGATACGGTTCAAATGGCGCCGACGGCTAGTTATTTGGATTTACGGATTGAAAGATAGAGCATTTTTCGCGTAGGGTGGGCAAATAGTAAAAACGCAGATAAAAATGAAAAACAAAGACGGATAATTTCGGAAAAAAAGGAACGGAAAGAAGACAACGTTGAGGAATCGAATAGAAAATCGGATCGAAGTGAAAAGAAAAGAAACGAAAATTAAAAGGGGACTGCGAACGAGAAGAAGCAAAAAGGAGTGCAACACGAGGACTTCCCAGGAGGTCACCCATCCTAGTACTACTCTCGCCCAAGCACGCTTAACTTCGGAGTTCTGATGGGATCCGGTGCTTTAGTGCTGGTATGATCGCACCCGTCAGAAATTGGATTGGAAGATTACTAATGCCGCAGTTCGAATGCGCAGAACGGTTTCAATAACGTTTAAAAACGCAAATAAAAATGAAAAACAAAGACGGATAATTTCGGGAAAGAAGGAACGGAAAGAAGACAACGGTGAGGAATCGAATAGGACGATACGGTTCAAATGGCGCCGACGGCTAGTTATTTGGATTTACGGATTGAAAGATAGAGCATTTTTCGCGTAGGGTGGGCAAATAGTAAAAACGCAGATAAAAATGAAAAACAAAGACGGATAATTTCGGAAAAAAAGGAACGGAAAGAAGACAACGTTGAGGAATCGAATAGAAAATCGGATCGAAGTGAAAAGAAAAGAAACGAAAATTAAAAGGGGACTGCGAACGAGAAGAAGCAAAAAGGAGTGCAACACGAGGACTTCCCAGGAGGTCACCCATCCTAGTACTACTCTCGCCCAAGCACGCTTAACTTCGGAGTTCTGATGGGATCCGGTGCTTTAGTGCTGGTATGATCGCACCCGTCAGAAATTGGATTGGAAGATTACTAATGCCGCAGTTCGAATGCGCAGAACGGTTTCAATAACGTTTAAAAACGCAAATAAAAATGAAAAACAAAGACGGATAATTTCGGGAAAGAAGGAACGGAAAGAAGACAACGGTGAGGAATCGAATAGGACGATACGGTTCAAATGGCGCCGACGGCTAGTTATTTGGATTTACGGATTGAAAGATAGAGCATTTTTCGCGTAGGGTGGGCAAATAGTAAAAACGCAGATAAAAATGAAAAACAAAGACGGATAATTTCGGAAAAAAAGGAACGGAAAGAAGACAACGTTGAGGAATCGAATAGAAAATCGGATCGAAGTGAAAAGAAAAGAAACGAAAATTAAAAGGGGACTGCGAACGAGAAGAAGCAAAAAGGAGTGCAACACGAGGACTTCCCAGGAGGTCACCCATCCTAGTACCACTCTCGCCCAAGCACGCTTAACTTCGGAGTTCTGATGGGATCCGGTGCTTTAGTGCTGGTATGATCGCACCCGTCAGAAATTGGATTGGAAGATTACTAATGCCGCAGTTCGAATGCGCAGAACGGTTTCAATAACGTTTAAAAACGCAAATAAAAATGAAAAACAAAGACGGATAATTTCGGGAAAGAAGGAACGGAAAGAAGACAACGGTGAGGAATCGAATAGGACGATACGGTTCAAATGGCGCCGACGGCTAGTTATTTGGATTTACGGATTGAAAGATAAGCATTTTTCGCGTAGGGTGGGCAAATAGTAAAAACGCAGATAAAAATGAAAAACAAAGACGGATAATTTCGGAAAAAAAGGAACGGAAAGAAGACAACGTTGAGGAATCGAATAGAAAATCGGATCGAAGTGAAAAGAAAAGAAACGAAAATTAAAAGGGGACTGCGAACGAGAAGAAGCAAAAAGGAGTGCAACACGAGGACTTCCCAGGAGGTCACCCATCCTAGTACCACTCTCGCCCAAGCACGCTTAACTTCGGAGTTCTGATGGGATCCGGTGCTTTAGTGCTGGTATGATCGCACCCGTCAGAAATTGGATTGGAAGATTACTAATACCGCAGTTCGAATGCGCAGAACGGTTTCAATAACGTTTAAAAACGCAAATAAAAATGAAAAACAAAGACGGATAATTTCGGGAAAGAAGGAACGGAAAGAAGACAACGGTGAGGAATCGAATAGGACGATACGGTTCAAATGGCGCCGACGGCTAGTTATTTGGATTTACGGATTGAAAGATAGAGCATTTTTCGCGTAGGGTGGGCAAATAGTAAAAACGCAGATAAAAATGAAAAACAAAGACGGATAATTTCGGAAAAAAAGGAACGGAAAGAAGACAACGTTGAGGAATCGAATAGAAAATCGGATCGAAGTGAAAAGAAAAGAAACGAAAATTAAAAGGGGACTGCGAACGAGAAGAAGCAAAAAGGAGTGCAACACGAGGACTTCCCAGGAGGTCACCCATCCTAGTACTACTCTCGCCCAAGCACGCTTAACTTCGGAGTTCTGATGGGATCCGGTGCTTTAGTGCTGGTATGATCGCACCCGTCAGAAATTGGATTGGAAGATTACTAATGCCGCAGTTCGAATGCGCAGAACGGTTTCAATAACGTTTAAAAACGCAAATAAAAATGAAAAACAAAGACGGATAATTTCGGGAAAGAAGGAACGGAAAGAAGACAACGGTGAGGAATCGAATAGGACGATACGGTTCAAATGGCGCCGACGGCTAGTTATTTGGATTTACGGATTGAAAGATAGAGCATTTTTCGCGTAGGGTGGGCAAATAGTAAAAACGCAGATAAAAATGAAAAACAAAGACGGATAATTTCGGAAAAAAAGGAACGGAAAGAAGACAACGTTGAGGAATCGAATAGAAAATCGGATCGAAGTGAAAAGAAAAGAAACGAAAATTAAAAGGGGACTGCGAACGAGAAGAAGCAAAAAGGAGTGCAACACGAGGACTTCCCAGGAGGTCACCCATCCTAGTACTACTCTCGCCCAAGCACGCTTAACTTCGGAGTTCTGATGGGATCCGGTGCTTTAGTGCTGGTATGATCGCACCCGTCAGAAATTGGATTGGAAGATTACTAATGCCGCAGTTCGAATGCGCAGAACGGTTTCAATAACGTTTAAAAACGCAAATAAAAATGAAAAACAAAGACGGATAATTTCGGGAAAGAAGGAACGGAAAGAAGACAACGGTGAGGAATCGAATAGGACGATACGGTTCAAATGGCGCCGACGGCTAGTTATTTGGATGTACGGATTGAAAGATAGAGCATTTTTCGCGTAGGGTGGGCAAATAGTAAAAACGCAGATAAAAATGAAAAACAAAGACGGATAATTTCGGAAAAAAAGGAACGGAAAGAAGACAACGTTGAGGAATCGAATAGAAAATCGGATCGAAGTGAAAAGAAAAGAAACGAAAATTAAAAGGGGACTGCGAACGAGAAGAAGCAAAAAGGAGTGCAACACGAGGACTTCCCAGGAGGTCACCCATCCTAGTACTACTCTCGCCCAAGCACGCTTAACTTCGGAGTTCTGATGGGATCCGGTGCTTTAGTGCTGGTATGATCGCACCCGTCAGAAATTGGATTGGAAGATTACTAATGCCGCAGTTCGAATGCGCAGAACGGTTTCAATAACGTTTAAAAACGCAAATAAAAATGAAAAACAAAGACGGATAATTTCGGGAAAGAAGGAACGGAAAGAAGACAACGGTGAGGAATCGAATAGGACGATACGGTTCAAATGGCGCCGACGGCTAGTTATTTGGATTTACGGATTGAAAGATAGAGCATTTTTCGCGTAGGGTGGGCAAATAGTAAAAACGCAGATAAAAATGAAAAACAAAGACGGATAATTTCGGAAAAAAAGGAACGGAAAGAAGACAACGTTGAGGAATCGAATAGAAAATCGGATCGAAGTGAAAAGAAAAGAAACGAAAATTAAAAGGGGACTGCGAACGAGAAGAAGCAAAAAGGAGTGCAACACGAGGACTTCCCAGGAGGTCACCCATCCTAGTACTACTCTCGCCCAAGCACGCTTAACTTCGGAGTTCTGATGGGATCCGGTGCTTTAGTGCTGGTATGATCGCACCCGTCAGAAATTGGATTGGAAGATTACTAATGCCGCAGTTCGAATGCGCAGAACGGTTTCAATAACGTTTAAAAACGCAAATAAAAATGAAAAACAAAGACGGATAATTTCGGGAAAGAAGGAACGGAAAGAAGACAACGGTGAGGAATCGAATAGGACGATACGGTTCAAATGGCGCCGACGGCTAGTTATTTGGATTTACGGATTGAAAGATAGAGCATTTTTCGCGTAGGGTGGGCAAATAGTAAAAACGCAGATAAAAATGAAAAACAAAGACGGATAATTTCGGAAAAAAAGGAACGGAAAGAAGACAACGTTGAGGAATCGAATAGAAAATCGGATCGAAGTGAAAAGAAAAGAAACGAAAATTAAAAGGGGACTGCGAACGAGAAGAAGCAAAAAGGAGTGCAACACGAGGACTTCCCAGGAGGTCACCCATCCTAGTACTACTCTCGCCCAAGCACGCTTAACTTCGGAGTTCTGATGGGATCCGGTGCTTTAGTGCTGGTATGATCGCACCCGTCAGAAATTGGATTGGAAGATTACTAATGCCGCAGTTCGAATGCGCAGAACGGTTTCAATAACGTTTAAAAACGCAAATAAAAATGAAAAACAAAGACGGATAATTTCGGGAAAGAAGGAACGGAAGGAAGACAACGGTGAGGAATCGAATAGGACGATACGGTTCAAATGGCGCCGACGGCTAGTTATTTGGATTTACGGATTGAAAGATAGAGCATTTTTCGCGTAGGGTGGGCAAATAGTAAAAACGCAGATAAAAATGAAAAACAAAGACGGATAATTTCGGAAAAAAAGGAACGGAAAGAAGACAACGTTGAGGAATCGAATAGAAAATCGGATCGAAGTGAAAAGAAAAGAAACGAAAATTAAAAGGGGACTGCGAACGAGAAGAAGCAAAAAGGAGTGCAACACGAGGACTTCCCAGGAGGTCACCCATCCTAGTACCACTCTCGCCCAAGCACGCTTAACTTCGGAGTTCTGATGGGATCCGGTGCTTTAGTGCTGGTATGATCGCACCCGTCAGAAATTGGATTGGAAGATTACTAATGCCGCAGTTCGAATGCGCAGAACGGTTTCAATAACGTTTAAAAACGCAAATAAAAATGAAAAACAAAGACGGATAATTTCGGGAAAGAAGGAACGGAAAGAAGACAACGGTGAGGAATCGAATAGGACGATACGGTTCAAATGGCGCCGACGGCTAGTTATTTGGATTTACGGATTGAAAGATAGAGCATTTTTCGCGTAGGGTGGGCAAATAGTAAAAACGCAGATAAAAATGAAAAACAAAGACGGATAATTTCGGAAAAAAAGGAACGGAAAGAAGACAACGTTGAGGAATCGAATAGAAAATCGGATCGAAGTGAAAAGAAAAGAAACGAAAATTAAAAGGGGACTGCGAACGAGAAGAAGCAAAAAGGAGTGCAACACGAGGACTTCCCAGGAGGTCACCCATCCTAGTACTACTCTCGCCCAAGCACGCTTAACTTCGGAGTTCTGATGGGATCCGGTGCTTTAGTGCTGGTATGATCGCACCCGTCAGAAATTGGATTGGAAGATTACTAATGCCGCAGTTCGAATGCGCAGAACGGTTTCAATAACGTTTAAAAACGCAAATAAAAATGAAAAACAAAGACGGATAATTTCGGGAAAGAAGGAACGGAAAGAAGACAACGGTGAGGAATCGAATAGGACGATACGGTTCAAATGGCGCCGACGGCTAGTTATTTGGATTTACGGATTGAAAGATAGAGCATTTTTCGCGTAGGGTGGGCAAATAGTAAAAACGCAGATAAAAATGAAAAACAAAGACGGATAATTTCGGAAAAAAAGGAACGGAAAGAAGACAACGTTGAGGAATCGAATAGAAAATCGGATCGAAGTGAAAAGAAAAGAAACGAAAATTAAAAGGGGACTGCGAACGAGAAGAAGCAAAAAGGAGTGCAACACGAGGACTTCCCAGGAGGTCACCCATCCTAGTACTACTCTCGCCCAAGCACGCTTAACTTCGGAGTTCTGATGGGATCCGGTGCTTTAGTGCTGGTATGATCGCACCCGTCAGAAATTGGATTGGAAGATTACTAATGCCGCAGTTCGAATGCGCAGAACGGTTTCAATAACGTTTAAAAACGCAAATAAAAATGAAAAACAAAGACGGATAATTTCGGGAAAGAAGGAACGGAAGGAAGACAACGGTGAGGAATCGAATAGGACGATACGGTTCAAATGGCGCCGACGGCTAGTTATTTGGATTTACGGATTGAAAGATAGAGCATTTTTCGCGTAGGGTGGGCAAATAGTAAAAACGCAGATAAAAATGAAAAACAAAGACGGATAATTTCGGAAAAAAAGGAACGGAAAGAAGACAACGTTGAGGAATCGAATAGAAAATCGGATCGAAGTGAAAAGAAAAGAAACGAAAATTAAAAGGGGACTGCGAACGAGAAGAAGCAAAAAGGAGTGCAACACGAGGACTTCCCAGGAGGTCACCCATCCTAGTACTACTCTCGCCCAAGCACGCTTAACTTCGGAGTTCTGATGGGATCCGGTGCTTTAGTGCTGGTATGATCGCACCCGTCAGAAATTGGATTGGAAGATTACTAATGCCGCAGTTCGAATGCGCAGAACGGTTTCAATAACGTTTAAAAACGCAAATAAAAATGAAAAACAAAGACGGATAATTTCGGGAAAGAAGGAACGGAAAGAAGACAACGGTGAGGAATCGAATAGGACGATACGGTTCAAATGGCGCCGACGGCTAGTTATTTGGATTTACGGATTGAAAGATAGAGCATTTTTCGCGTAGGGTGGGCAAATAGTAAAAACGCAGATAAAAATGAAAAACAAAGACGGATAATTTCGGAAAAAAAGGAACGGAAAGAAGACAACGTTGAGGAATCGAATAGAAAATCGGATCGAAGTGAAAAGAAAAGAAACGAAAATTAAAAGGGGACTGCGAACGAGAAGAAGCAAAAAGGAGTGCAACACGAGGACTTCCCAGGAGGTCACCCATCCTAGTACTACTCTCGCCCAAGCACGCTTAACTTCGGAGTTCTGATGGGATCCGGTGCTTTAGTGCTGGTATGATCGCACCCGTCAGAAATTGGATTGGAAGATTACTAATGCCGCAGTTCGAATGCGCAGAACGGTTTCAATAACGTTTAAAAACGCAAATAAAAATGAAAAACAAAGACGGATAATTTCGGGAAAGAAGGAACGGAAGGAAGACAACGGTGAGGAATCGAATAGGACGATACGGTTCAAATGGCGCCGACGGCTAGTTATTTGGATTTACGGATTGAAAGATAGAGCATTTTTCGCGTAGGGTGGGCAAATAGTAAAAACGCAGATAAAAATGAAAAACAAAGACGGATAATTTCGGAAAAAAAGGAACGGAAAGAAGACAACGTTGAGGAATCGAATAGAAAATCGGATCGAAGTGAAAAGAAAAGAAACGAAAATTAAAAGGGGACTGCGAACGAGAAGAAGCAAAAAGGAGTGCAACACGAGGACTTCCCAGGAGGTCACCCATCCTAGTACTACTCTCGCCCAAGCACGCTTAACTTCGGAGTTCTGATGGGATCCGGTGCTTTAGTGCTGGTATGATCGCACCCGTCAGAAATTGGATTGGAAGATTACTAATGCCGCAGTTCGAATGCGCAGAACGGTTTCAATAACGTTTAAAAACGCAAATAAAAATGAAAAACAAAGACGGATAATTTCGGGAAAGAAGGAACGGAAGGAAGACAACGGTGAGGAATCGAATAGGACGATACGGTTCAAATGGCGCCGACGGCTAGTTATTTGGATTTACGGATTGAAAGATAGAGCATTTTTCGCGTAGGGTGGGCAAATAGTAAAAACGCAGATAAAAATGAAAAACAAAGACGGATAATTTCGGAAAAAAAGGAACGGAAAGAAGACAACGTTGAGGAATCGAATAGAAAATCGGATCGAAGTGAAAAGAAAAGAAACGAAAATTAAAAGGGGACTGCGAACGAGAAGAAGCAAAAAGGAGTGCAACACGAGGACTTCCCAGGAGGTCACCCATCCTAGTACCACTCTCGCCCAAGCACGCTTAACTTCGGAGTTCTGATGGGATCCGGTGCTTTAGTGCTGGTATGATCGCACCCGTCAGAAATTGGATTGGAAGATTACTAATGCCGCAGTTCGAATGCGCAGAACGGTTTCAATAACGTTTAAAAACGCAAATAAAAATGAAAAACAAAGACGGATAATTTCGGGAAAGAAGGAACGGAAAGAAGACAACGGTGAGGAATCGAATAGGACGATACGGTTCAAATGGCGCCGACGGCTAGTTATTTGGATTTACGGATTGAAAGATAGAGCATTTTTCGCGTAGGGTGGGCAAATAGTAAAAACGCAGATAAAAATGAAAAACAAAGACGGATAATTTCGGAAAAAAAGGAACGGAAAGAAGACAACGTTGAGGAATCGAATAGAAAATCGGATCGAAGTGAAAAGAAAAGAAACGAAAATTAAAAGGGGACTGCGAACGAGAAGAAGCAAAAAGGAGTGCAACACGAGGACTTCCCAGGAGGTCACCCATCCTAGTACTACTCTCGCCCAAGCACGCTTAACTTCGGAGTTCTGATGGGATCCGGTGCTTTAGTGCTGGTATGATCGCACCCGTCAGAAATTGGATTGGAAGATTACTAATGCCGCAGTTCGAATGCGCAGAACGGTTTCAATAACGTTTAAAAACGCAAATAAAAATGAAAAACAAAGACGGATAATTTCGGGAAAGAAGGAACGGAAAGAAGACAACGGTGAGGAATCGAATAGGACGATACGGTTCAAATGGCGCCGACGGCTAGTTATTTGGATTTACGGATTGAAAGATAGAGCATTTTTCGCGTAGGGTGGGCAAATAGTAAAAACGCAGATAAAAATGAAAAACAAAGACGGATAATTTCGGAAAAAAAGGAACGGAAAGAAGACAACGTTGAGGAATCGAATAGAAAATCGGATCGAAGTGAAAAGAAAAGAAACGAAAATTAAAAGGGGACTGCGAACGAGAAGAAGCAAAAAGGAGTGCAACACGAGGACTTCCCAGGAGGTCACCCATCCTAGTACTACTCTCGCCCAAGCACGCTTAACTTCGGAGTTCTGATGGGATCCGGTGCTTTAGTGCTGGTATGATCGCACCCGTCAGAAATTGGATTGGAAGATTACTAATGCCGCAGTTCGAATGCGCAGAACGGTTTCAATAACGTTTAAAAACGCAAATAAAAATGAAAAACAAAGACGGATAATTTCGGGAAAGAAGGAACGGAAAGAAGACAACGGTGAGGAATCGAATAGGGCGATACGGTTCAAATGGCGCCGACGGCTAGTTATTTGGATTTACGGATTGAAAGATAGAGCATTTTTCGCGTAGGGTGGGCAAATAGTAAAAACGCAGATAAAAATGAAAAACAAAGACGGATAATTTCGGAAAAAAAGGAACGGAAAGAAGACAACGTTGAGGAATCGAATAGAAAATCGGATCGAAGTGAAAAGAAAAGAAACGAAAATTAAAAGGGGACTGCGAACGAGAAGAAGCAAAAAGGAGTGCAACACGAGGACTTCCCAGGAGGTCACCCATCCTAGTACTACTCTCGCCCAAGCACGCTTAACTTCGGAGTTCTGATGGGATCCGGTGCTTTAGTGCTGGTATGATCGCACCCGTCAGAAATTGGATTGGAAGATTACTAATGCCGCAGTTCGAATGCGCAGAACGGTTTCAATAACGTTTAAAAACGCAAATAAAAATGAAAAACAAAGACGGATAATTTCGGGAAAGAAGGAACGGAAAGAAGACAACGGTGAGGAATCGAATAGGACGATACGGTTCAAATGGCGCCGACGGCTAGTTATTTGGATTTACGGATTGAAAGATAGAGCATTTTTCGCGTAGGGTGGGCAAATAGTAAAAACGCAGATAAAAATGAAAAACAAAGACGGATAATTTCGGAAAAAAAGGAACGGAAAGAAGACAACGTTGAGGAATCGAATAGAAAATCGGATCGAAGTGAAAAGAAAAGAAACGAAAATTAAAAGGGGACTGCGAACGAGAAGAAGCAAAAAGGAGTGCAACACGAGGACTTCCCAGGAGGTCACCCATCCTAGTACTACTCTCGCCCAAGCACGCTTAACTTCGGAGTTCTGATGGGATCCGGTGCTTTAGTGCTGGTATGATCGCACCCGTCAGAAATTGGATTGGAAGATTACTAATGCCGCAGTTCGAATGCGCAGAACGGTTTCAATAACGTTTAAAAACGCAAATAAAAATGAAAAACAAAGACGGATAATTTCGGGAAAGAAGGAACGGAAGGAAGACAACGGTGAGGAATCGAATAGGACGATACGGTTCAAATGGCGCCGACGGCTAGTTATTTGGATTTACGGATTGAAAGATAGAGCATTTTTCGCGTAGGGTGGGCAAATAGTAAAAACGCAGATAAAAATGAAAAACAAAGACGGATAATTTCGGAAAAAAAGGAACGGAAAGAAGACAACGTTGAGGAATCGAATAGAAAATCGGATCGAAGTGAAAAGAAAAGAAACGAAAATTAAAAGGGGACTGCGAACGAGAAGAAGCAAAAAGGAGTGCAACACGAGGACTTCCCAGGAGGTCACCCATCCTAGTACTACTCTCGCCCAAGCACGCTTAACTTCGGAGTTCTTATGGGATCCGGTGCTTTAGTGCTGGTATGATCGCACCCGTCAGAAATTGGATTGGAAGATTACTAATGCCGCAGTTCGAATGCGCAGAACGGTTTCAATAACGTTTAAAAACGCAAATAAAAATGAAAAACAAAGACGGATAATTTCGGGAAAGAAGGAACGGAAAGAAGACAACGGTGAGGAATCGAATAGGACGATACGGTTCAAATGGCGCCGACGGCTAGTTATTTGGATTTACGGATTGAAAGATAGAGCATTTTTCGCGTAGGGTGGGCAAATAGTAAAAACGCAGATAAAAATGAAAAACAAAGACGGATAATTTCGGAAAAAAAGGAACGGAAAGAAGACAACGTTGAGGAATCGAATAGAAAATCGGATCGAAGTGAAAAGAAAAGAAACGAAAATTAAAAGGGGACTGCGAACGAGAAGAAGCAAAAAGGAGTGCAACACGAGGACTTCCCAGGAGGTCACCCATCCTAGTACTACTCTCGCCCAAGCACGCTTAACTTCGGAGTTCTGATGGGATCCGGTGCTTTAGTGCTGGTATGATCGCACCCGTCAGAAATTGGATTGGAAGATTACTAATGCCGCAGTTCGAATGCGCAGAACGGTTTCAATAACGTTTAAAAACGCAAATAAAAATGAAAAACAAAGACGGATAATTTCGGGAAAGAAGGAACGGAAGGAAGACAACGGTGAGGAATCGAATAGGACGATACGGTTCAAATGGCGCCGACGGCTAGTTATTTGGATTTACGGATTGAAAGATAGAGCATTTTTCGCGTAGGGTGGGCAAATAGTAAAAACGCAGATAAAAATGAAAAACAAAGACGGATAATTTCGGAAAAAAAGGAACGGAAAGAAGACAACGTTGAGGAATCGAATAGAAAATCGGATCGAAGTGAAAAGAAAAGAAACGAAAATTAAAAGGGGACTGCGAACGAGAAGAAGCAAAAAGGAGTGCAACACGAGGACTTCCCAGGAGGTCACCCATCCTAGTACTACTCTCGCCCAAGCACGCTTAACTTCGGAGTTCTGATGGGATCCGGTGCTTTAGTGCTGGTATGATCGCACCCGTCAGAAATTGGATTGGAAGATTACTAATGCCGCAGTTCGAATGCGCAGAACGGTTTCAATAACGTTTAAAAACGCAAATAAAAATGAAAAACAAAGACGGATAATTTCGGGAAAGAAGGAACGGAAAGAAGACAACGGTGAGGAATCGAATAGGACGATACGGTTCAAATGGCGCCGACGGCTAGTTATTTGGATTTACGGATTGAAAGATAGAGCATTTTTCGCGTAGGGTGGGCAAATAGTAAAAACGCAGATAAAAATGAAAAACAAAGACGGATAATTTCGGAAAAAAAGGAACGGAAAGAAGACAACGTTGAGGAATCGAATAGAAAATCGGATCGAAGTGAAAAGAAAAGAAACGAAAATTAAAAGGGGACTGCGAACGAGAAGAAGCAAAAAGGAGTGCAACACGAGGACTTCCCAGGAGGTCACCCATCCTAGTACTACTCTCGCCCAAGCACGCTTAACTTCGGAGTTCTGATGGGATCCGGTGCTTTAGTGCTGGTATGATCGCACCCGTCAGAAATTGGATTGGAAGATTACTAATGCCGCAGTTCGAATGCGCAGAACGGTTTCAATAACGTTTAAAAACGCAAATAAAAATGAAAAACAAAGACGGATAATTTCGGGAAAGAAGGAACGGAAGGAAGACAACGGTGAGGAATCGAATAGGACGATACGGTTCAAATGGCGCCGACGGCTAGTTATTTGGATTTACGGATTGAAAGATAGAGCATTTTTCGCGTAGGGTGGGCAAATAGTAAAAACGCAGATAAAAATGAAAAACAAAGACGGATAATTTCGGAAAAAAAGGAACGGAAAGAAGACAACGTTGAGGAATCGAATAGAAAATCGGATCGAAGTGAAAAGAAAAGAAACGAAAATTAAAAGGGGACTGCGAACGAGAAGAAGCAAAAAGGAGTGCAACACGAGGACTTCCCAGGAGGTCACCCATCCTAGTACTACTCTCGCCCAAGCACGCTTAACTTCGGAGTTCTGATGGGATCCGGTGCTTTAGTGCTGGTATGATCGCACCCGTCAGAAATTGGATTGGAAGATTACTAATGCCGCAGTTCGAATGCGCAGAACGGTTTCAATAACGTTTAAAAACGCAAATAAAAATGAAAAACAAAGACGGATAATTTCGGGAAAGAAGGAACGGAAGGAAGACAACGGTGAGGAATCGAATAGGACGATACGGTTCAAATGGCGCCGACGGCTAGTTATTTGGATTTACGGATTGAAAGATAGAGCATTTTTCGCGTAGGGTGGGCAAATAGTAAAAACGCAGATAAAAATGAAAAACAAAGACGGATAATTTCGGAAAAAAAGGAACGGAAAGAAGACAACGTTGAGGAATCGAATAGAAAATCGGATCGAAGTGAAAAGAAAAGAAACGAAAATTAAAAGGGGACTGCGAACGAGAAGAAGCAAAAAGGAGTGCAACACGAGGACTTCCCAGGAGGTCACCCATCCTAGTACTACTCTCGCCCAAGCACGCTTAACTTCGGAGTTCTGATGGGATCCGGTGCTTTAGTGCTGGTATGATCGCACCCGTCAGAAATTGGATTGGAAGATTACTAATGCCGCAGTTCGAATGCGCAGAACGGTTTCAATAACGTTTAAAAACGCAAATAAAAATGAAAAACAAAGACGGATAATTTCGGGAAAGAAGGAACGGAAGGAAGACAACGGTGAGGAATCGAATAGGACGATACGGTTCAAATGGCGCCGACGGCTAGTTATTTGGATTTACGGATTGAAAGATAGAGCATTTTTCGCGTAGGGTGGGCAAATAGTAAAAACGCAGATAAAAATGAAAAACAAAGACGGATAATTTCGGAAAAAAAGGAACGGAAAGAAGACAACGTTGAGGAATCGAATAGAAAATCGGATCGAAGTGAAAAGAAAAGAAACGAAAATTAAAAGGGGACTGCGAACGAGAAGAAGCAAAAAGGAGTGCAACACGAGGACTTCCCAGGAGGTCACCCATCCTAGTACTACTCTCGCCCAAGCACGCTTAACTTCGGAGTTCTGATGGGATCCGGTGCTTTAGTGCTGGTATGATCGCACCCGTCAGAAATTGGATTGGAAGATTACTAATGCCGCAGTTCGAATGCGCAGAACGGTTTCAATAACGTTTAAAAACGCAAATAAAAATGAAAAACAAAGACGGATAATTTCGGGAAAGAAGGAACGGAAGGAAGACAACGGTGAGGAATCGAATAGGACGATACGGTTCAAATGGCGCCGACGGCTAGTTATTTGGATTTACGGATTGAAAGATAGAGCATTTTTCGCGTAGGGTGGGCAAATAGTAAAAACGCAGATAAAAATGAAAAACAAAGACGGATAATTTCGGAAAAAAAGGAACGGAAAGAAGACAACGTTGAGAAATCGAATAGAAAATCGGATCGAAGTGAAAAGAAAAGAAACGAAAATTAAAAGGGGACTGCGAACGAGAAGAAGCAAAAAGGAGTGCAACACGAGGACTTCCCAGGAGGTCACCCATCCTAGTACTACTCTCGCCCAAGCACGCTTAACTTCGGAGTTCTGATGGGATCCGGTGCTTTAGTGCTGGTATGATCGCACCCGTCAGAAATTGGATTGGAAGATTACTAATGCCGCAGTTCGAATGCGCAGAACGGTTTCAATAACGTTTAAAAACGCAAATAAAAATGAAAAACAAAGACGGATAATTTCGGGAAAGAAGGAACGGAAAGAAGACAACGGTGAGGAATCGAATAGGACGATACGGTTCAAATGGCGCCGACGGCTAGTTATTTGGATTTACGGATTGAAAGATAGAGCATTTTTCGCGTAGGGTGGGCAAATAGTAAAAACGCAGATAAAAATGAAAAACAAAGACGGATAATTTCGGAAAAAAAGGAACGGAAAGAAGACAACGTTGAGGAATCGAATAGAAAATCGGATCGAAGTGAAAAGAAAAGAAACGAAAATTAAAAGGGGACTGCGAACGAGAAGAAGCAAAAAGGAGTGCAACACGAGGACTTCCCAGGAGGTCACCCATCCTAGTACTACTCTCGTCCAAGCACGCTTAACTTCGGAGTTCTGATGGGATCCGGTGCTTTAGTGCTGGTATGATCGCACCCGTCAGAAATTGGATTGGAAGATTACTAATGCCGCAGTTCGAATGCGCAGAACGGTTTCAATAACGTTTAAAAACGCAAATAAAAATGAAAAACAAAGACGGATAATTTCGGGAAAGAAGGAACGGAAGGAAGACAACGGTGAGGAATCGAATAGGACGATACGGTTCAAATGGCGCCGACGGCTAGTTATTTGGATTTACGGATTGAAAGATAGAGCATTTTTCGCGTAGGGTGGGCAAATAGTAAAATCGCAGATAAAAATGAAAAACAAAGACGGATAATTTCGGAAAAAAAGGAACGGAAAGAAGACAACGTTGAGGAATCGAATAGAAAATCGGATCGAAGTGAAAAGAAAAGAAACGAAAATTAAAAGGGGACTGCGAACGAGAAGAAGCAAAAAGGAGTGCAACACGAGGACTTCCCAAGAGGTCACCCATCCTAGTACTACTCTCGCCCAAGCACGCTTAACTTCGGAGTTCTGATGGGATCCGGTGCTTTAGTGCTGGTATGATCGCACCCGTCAGAAATTGGATTGGAAGATTACTAATGCCGCAGTTCGAATGCGCAGAACGGTTTCAATAACGTTTAAAAACGCAAATAAAAATGAAAAACAAAGACGGATAATTTCGGGAAAGAAGGAACGGAAAGAAGACAACGGTGAGGAATCGAATAGGACGATACGGTTCAAATGGCGCCGACGGCTAGTTATTTGGATTTACGGATTGAAAGATAGAGCATTTTTCGCGTAGGGTGGGCAAATAGTAAAAACGCAGATAAAAATGAAAAACAAAGACGGATAATTTCGGAAAAAAAGGAACGGAAAGAAGACAACGTTGAGGAATCGAATAGAAAATCGGATCGAAGTGAAAAGAAAAGAAACGAAAATTAAAAGGGGACTGCGAACGAGAAGAAGCAAAAAGGAGTGCAACACGAGGACTTCCCAGGAGGTCACCCATCCTAGTACTACTCTCGCCCAAGCACGCTTAACTTCGGAGTTCTGATGGGATCCGGTGCTTTAGTGCTGGTATGATCGCACCCGTCAGAAATTGGATTGGAAGATTACTAATGCCGCAGTTCGAATGCGCAGAACGGTTTCAATAACGTTTAAAAACGCAAATAAAAATGAAAAACAAAGACGGATAATTTCGGGAAAGAAGGAACGGAAAGAAGACAACGGTGAGGAATCGAATAGGACGATACGGTTCAAATGGCGCCGACGGCTAGTTATTTGGATTTACGGATTGAAAGATAGAGCATTTTTCGCGTAGGGTGGGCAAATAGTAAAAACGCAGATAAAAATGAAAAACAAAGACGGATAATTTCGGAAAAAAAGGAACGGAAAGAAGACAACGTTGAGGAATCGAATAGAAAATCGGATCGAAGTGAAAAGAAAAGAAACGAAAATTAAAAGGGGACTGCGAACGAGAAGAAGCAAAAAGGAGTGCAACACGAGGACTTCCCAGGAGGTCACCCATCCTAGTACTACTCTCGCCCAAGCACGCTTAACTTCGGAGTTCTGATGGGATCCGGTGCTTTAGTGCTGGTATGATCGCACCCGTCAGAAATTGGATTGGAAGATTACTAATGCCGCAGTTCGAATGCGCAGAACGGTTTCAATAACGTTTAAAAACGCAAATAAAAATGAAAAACAAAGACGGATAATTTCGGGAAAGAAGGAACGGAAAGAAGACAACGGTGAGGAATCGAATAGGACGATACGGTTCAAATGGCGCCGACGGCTAGTTATTTGGATTTACGGATTGAAAGATAGAGCATTTTTCGCGTAGGGTGGGCAAATAGTAAAAACGCAGATAAAAATGAAAAACAAAGACGGATAATTTCGGAAAAAAAGGAACGGAAAGAAGACAACGTTGAGGAATCGAATAGAAAATCGGATCGAAGTGAAAAGAAAAGAAACGAAAATTAAAAGGGGACTGCGAACGAGAAGAAGCAAAAAGGAGTGCAACACGAGGACTTCCCAGGAGGTCACCCATCCTAGTACTACTCTCGCCCAAGCACGCTTAACTTCGGAGTTCTGATGGGATCCGGTGCTTTAGTGCTGGTATGATCGCACCCGTCAGAAATTGGATTGGAAGATTACTAATGCCGCAGTTCGAATGCGCAGAACGGTTTCAATAACGTTTAAAAACGCAAATAAAAATGAAAAACAAAGACGGATAATTTCGGGAAAGAAGGAACGGAAAGAAGACAACGGTGAGGAATCGAATAGGACGATACGGTTCAAATGGCGCCGACGGCTAGTTATTTGGATTTACGGATTGAAAGATAGAGCATTTTTCGCGTAGGGTGGGCAAATAGTAAAAACGCAGATAAAAATGAAAAACAAAGACGGATAATTTCGGAAAAAAAGGAACGGAAAGAAGACAACGTTGAGGAATCGAATAGAAAATCGGATCGAAGTGAAAAGAAAAGAAACGAAAATTAAAAGGGGACTGCGAACGAGAAGAAGCAAAAAGGAGTGCAACACGAGGACTTCCCAGGAGGTCACCCATCCTAGTACTACTCTCGCCCAAGCACGCTTAACTTCGGAGTTCTGATGGGATCCGGTGCTTTAGTGCTGGTATGATCGCACCCGTCAGAAATTGGATTGGAAGATTACTAATGCCGCAGTTCGAATGCGCAGAACGGTTTCAATAACGTTTAAAAACGCAAATAAAAATGAAAAACAAAGACGGATAATTTCGGGAAAGAAGGAACGGAAAGAAGACAACGGTGAGGAATCGAATAGGACGATACGGTTCAAATGGCGCCGACGGCTAGTTATTTGGATTTACGGATTGAAAGATAGAGCATTTTTCGCGTAGGGTGGGCAAATAGTAAAAACGCAGATAAAAATGAAAAACAAAGACGGATAATTTCGGAAAAAAAGGAACGGAAAGAAGACAACGTTGAGGAATCGAATAGAAAATCGGATCGAAGTGAAAAGAAAAGAAACGAAAATTAAAAGGGGACTGCGAACGAGAAGAAGCAAAAAGGAGTGCAACACGAGGACTTCCCAGGAGGTCACCCATCCTAGTACTACTCTCGCCCAAGCACGCTTAACTTCGGAGTTCTGATGGGATCCGGTGCTTTAGTGCTGGTATGATCGCACCCGTCAGAAATTGGATTGGAAGATTACTAATGCCGCAGTTCGAATGCGCAGAACGGTTTCAATAACGTTTAAAAACGCAAATAAAAATGAAAAACAAAGACGGATAATTTCGGGAAAGAAGGAACGGAAAGAAGACAACGGTGAGGAATCGAATAGGACGATACGGTTCAAATGGCGCCGACGGCTAGTTATTTGGATTTACGGATTGAAAGATAGAGCATTTTTCGCGTAGGGTGGGCAAATAGTAAAAACGCAGATAAAAATGAAAAACAAAGACGGATAATTTCGGAAAAAAAGGAACGGAAAGAAGACAACGTTGAGGAATCGAATAGAAAATCGGATCGAAGTGAAAAGAAAAGAAACGAAAATTAAAAGGGGACTGCGAACGAGAAGAAGCAAAAAGGAGTGCAACACGAGGACTTCCCAGGAGGTCACCCATCCTAGTACTACTCTCGCCCAAGCACGCTTAACTTCGGAGTTCTGATGGGATCCGGTGCTTTAGTGCTGGTATGATCGCACCCGTCAGAAATTGGATTGGAAGATTACTAATGCCGCAGTTCGAATGCGCAGAACGGTTTCAATAACGTTTAAAAACGCAAATAAAAATGAAAAACAAAGACGGATAATTTCGGGAAAGAAGGAACGGAAAGAAGACAACGGTGAGGAATCGAATAGGACGATACGGTTCAAATGGCGCCGACGGCTAGTTATTTGGATTTACGGATTGAAAGATAGAGCATTTTTCGCGTAGGGTGGGCAAATAGTAAAAACGCAGATAAAAATGAAAAACAAAGACGGATAATTTCGGAAAAAAAGGAACGGAAAGAAGACAACGTTGAGGAATCGAATAGAAAATCGGATCGAAGTGAAAAGAAAAGAAACGAAAATTAAAAGGGGACTGCGAACGAGAAGAAGCAAAAAGGAGTGCAACACGAGGACTTCCCAGGAGGTCACCCATCCTAGTACTACTCTCGCCCAAGCACGCTTAACTTCGGAGTTCTGATGGGATCCGGTGCTTTAGTGCTGGTATGATCGCACCCGTCAGAAATTGGATTGGAAGATTACTAATGCCGCAGTTCGAATGCGCAGAACGGTTTCAATAACGTTTAAAAACGCAAATAAAAATGAAAAACAAAGACGGATAATTTCGGGAAAGAAGGAACGGAAAGAAGACAACGGTGAGGAATCGAATAGGACGATACGGTTCAAATGGCGCCGACGGCTAGTTATTTGGATTTACGGATTGAAAGATAGAGCATTTTTCGCGTAGGGTGGGCAAATAGTAAAAACGCAGATAAAAATGAAAAACAAAGACGGATAATTTCGGAAAAAAAGGAACGGAAAGAAGACAACGTTGAGGAATCGAATAGAAAATCGGATCGAAGTGAAAAGAAAAGAAACGAAAATTAAAAGGGGACTGCGAACGAGAAGAAGCAAAAAGGAGTGCAACACGAGGACTTCCCAGGAGGTCACCCATCCTAGTACTACTCTCGCCCAAGCACGCTTAACTTCGGAGTTTTGATGGGATCCGGTGCTTTAGTGCTGGTATGATCGCACCCGTCAGAAATTGGATTGGAAGATTACTAATGCCGCAGTTCGAATGCGCAGAACGGTTTCAATAACGTTTAAAAACGCAAATAAAAATGAAAAACAAAGACGGATAATTTCGGGAAAGAAGGAACGGAAAGAAGACAACGGTGAGGAATCGAATAGGACGATACGGTTCAAATGGCGCCGACGGCTAGTTATTTGGATTTACGGATTGAAAGATAGAGCATTTTTCGCGTAGGGTGGGCAAATAGTAAAAACGCAGATAAAAATGAAAAAAAAGACGGATAATTTCGGAAAAAAAGGAACGGAAAGAAGACAACGTTGAGGAATCGAATAGAAAATCGGATCGAAGTGAAAAGAAAAGAAACGAAAATTAAAAGGGGACTGCGAACGAGAAGAAGCAAAAAGGAGTGCAACACGAGGACTTCCCAGGAGGTCACCCATCCTAGTACTACTCTCGCCCAAGCACGCTTAACTTCGGAGTTCTGATGGGATCCGGTGCTTTAGTGCTGGTATGATCGCACCCGTCAGAAATTGGATTGGAAGATTACTAATGCCGCAGTTCGAATGCGCAGAACGGTTTCAATAACGTTTAAAAACGCAAATAAAAATGAAAAACAAAGACGGATAATTTCGGGAAAGAAGGAACGGAAAGAAGACAACGGTGAGGAATCGAATAGGACGATACGGTTCAAATGGCGCCGACGGCTAGTTATTTGGATTTACGGATTGAAAGATAGAGCATTTTTCGCGTAGGGTGGGCAAATAGTAAAAACGCAGATAAAAATGAAAAACAAAGACGGATAATTTCGGAAAAAAAGGAACGGAAAGAAGACAACGTTGAGGAATCGAATAGAAAATCGGATCGAAGTGAAAAGAAAAGAAACGAAAATTAAAAGGGGACTGCGAACGAGAAGAAGCAAAAAGGAGTGCAACACGAGGACTTCCCAGGAGGTCACCCATCCTAGTACTACTCTCGCCCAAGCACGCTTAACTTCGGAGTTCTGATGGGATCCGGTGCTTTAGTGCTGGTATGATCGCACCCGTCAGAAATTGGATTGGAAGATTACTAATGCCGCAGTTCGAATGCGCAGAACGGTTTCAATAACGTTTAAAAACGCAAATAAAAATGAAAAACAAAGACGGATAATTTCGGGAAAGAAGGAACGGAAAGAAGACAACGGTGAGGAATCGAATAGGACGATACGGTTCAAATGGCGCCGACGGCTAGTTATTTGGATTTACGGATTGAAAGATAGAGCATTTTTCGCGTAGGGTGGGCAAATAGTAAAAACGCAGATAAAAATGAAAAACAAAGACGGATAATTTCGGAAAAAAAGGAACGGAAAGAAGACAACGTTGAGGAATCGAATAGAAAATCGGATCGAAGTGAAAAGAAAAGAAACGAAAATTAAAAGGGGACTGTGAACGAGAAGAAGCAAAAAGGAGTGCAACACGAGGACTTCCCAGGAGGTCACCCATCCTAGTACTACTCTCGCCCAAGCACGCTTAACTTCGGAGTTCTGATGGGATCCGGTGCTTTAGTGCTGGTATGATCGCACCCGTCAGAAATTGGATTGGAAGATTACTAATGCCGCAGTTCGAATGCGCAGAACGGTTTCAATAACGTTTAAAAACGCAAATAAAAATGAAAAACAAAGACGGATAATTTCGGGAAAGAAGGAACGGAAAGAAGACAACGGTGAGGAATCGAATAGGACGATACGGTTCAAATGGCGCCGACGGCTAGTTATTTGGATTTACGGATTGAAAGATAGAGCATTTTTCGCGTAGGGTGGGCAAATAGTAAAAACGCAGATAAAAATGAAAAACAAAGACGGATAATTTCGGAAAAAAAGGAACGGAAAGAAGACAACGTTGAGGAATCGAATAGAAAATCGGATCGAAGTGAAAAGAAAAGAAACGAAAATTAAAAGGGGACTGCGAACGAGAAGAAGCAAAAAGGAGTGCAACACGAGGACTTCCCAGGAGGTCACCCATCCTAGTACTACTCTCGCCCAAGCACGCTTAACTTCGGAGTTCTGATGGGATCCGGTGCTTTAGTGCTGGTATGATCGCACCCGTCAGAAATTGGATTGGAAGATTACTAATGCCGCAGTTCGAATGCGCAGAACGGTTTCAATAACGTTTAAAAACGCAAATAAAAATGAAAAACAAAGACGGATAATTTCGGGAAAGAAGGAACGGAAAGAAGACAACGGTGAGGAATCGAATAGGACGATACGGTTCAAATGGCGCCGACGGCTAGTTATTTGGATTTACGGATTGAAAGATAGAGCATTTTTCGCGTAGGGTGGGCAAATAGTAAAAACGCAGATAAAAATGAAAAACAAAGACGGATAATTTCGGAAAAAAAGGAACGGAAAGAAGACAACGTTGAGGAATCGAATAGAAAATCGGATCGAAGTGAAAAGAAAAGAAACGAAAATTAAAAGGGGACTGCGAACGAGAAGAAGCAAAAAGGAGTGCAACACGAGGACTTCCCAGGAGGTCACCCATCCTAGTACAACTCTCGCCCAAGCACGCTTAACTTCGGAGTTCTGATGGGATCCGGTGCTTTAGTGCTGGTATGATCGCACCCGTCAGAAATTGGATTGGAAGATTACTAATGCCGCAGTTCGAATGCGCAGAACGGTTTCAATAACGTTTAAAAACGCAAATAAAAATGAAAAACAAAGACGGATAATTTCGGGAAAGAAGGAACGGAAAGAAGACAACGGTGAGGAATCGAATAGGACGATACGGTTCAAATGGCGCCGACGGCTAGTTATTTGGATTTACGGATTGAAAGATAGAGCATTTTTCGCGTAGGGTGGGCAAATAGTAAAAACGCAGATAAAAATGAAAAACAAAGACGGATAATTTCGGAAAAAAAGGAACGGAAAGAAGACAACGTTGAGGAATCGAATAGAAAATCGGATCGAAGTGAAAAGAAAAGAAACGAAAATTAAAAGGGGACTGCGAACGAGAAGAAGCAAAAAGGAGTGCAACACGAGGACTTCCCAGGAGGTCACCCATCCTAGTACTACTCTCGCCCAAGCACGCTTAACTTCGGAGTTCTGATGGGATCCGGTGCTTTAGTGCTGGTATGATCGCACCCGTCAGAAATTGGATTGGAAGATTACTAATGCCGCAGTTCGAATGCGCAGAACGGTTTCAATAACGTTTAAAAACGCAAATAAAAATGAAAAACAAAGACGGATAATTTCGGGAAAGAAGGAACGGAAAGAAGACAACGGTGAGGAATCGAATAGGACGATACGGTTCAAATGGCGCCGACGGCTAGTTATTTGGATTTACGGATTGAAAGATAGAGCATTTTTCGCGTAGGGTGGGCAAATAGTAAAAACGCAGATAAAAATGAAAAACAAAGACGGATAATTTCGGAAAAAAAGGAACGGAAAGAAGACAACGTTGAGGAATCGAATAGAAAATCGGATCGAAGTGAAAAGAAAAGAAACGAAAATTAAAAGGGGACTGCGAACGAGAAGAAGCAAAAAGGAGTGCAACACGAGGACTTCCCAGGAGGTCACCCATCCTAGTACTACTCTCGCACAAGCACGCTTAACTTCGGAGTTCTGATGGGATCCGGTGCTTTAGTGCTGGTATGATCGCACCCGTCAGAAATTGGATTGGAAGATTACTAATGCCGCAGTTCGAATGCGCAGAACGGTTTCAATAACGTTTAAAAACGCAAATAAAAATGAAAAACAAAGACGGATAATTTCGGGAAAGAAGGAACGGAAAGAAGACAACGGTGAGGAATCGAATAGGACGATACGGTTCAAATGGCGCCGACGGCTAGTTATTTGGATTTACGGATTGAAAGATAGAGCATTTTTCGCGTAGGGTGGGCAAATAGTAAAAACGCAGATAAAAATGAAAAACAAAGACGGATAATTTCGGAAAAAAAGGAACGGAAAGAAGACAACGTTGAGGAATCGAATAGAAAATCGGATCGAAGTGAAAAGAAAAGAAACGAAAATTAAAAGGGGACTGCGAACGAGAAGAAGCAAAAAGGAGTGCAACACGAGGACTTCCCAGGAGGTCACCCATCCTAGTACTACTCTCGCCCAAGCACGCTTAACTTCGGAGTTCTGATGGGATCCGGTGCTTTAGTGCTGGTATGATCGCACCCGTCAGAAATTGGATTGGAAGATTACTAATGCCGCAGTTCGAATGCGCAGAACGGTTTCAATAACGTTTAAAAACGCAAATAAAAATGAAAAACAAAGACGGATAATTTCGGGAAAGAAGGAACGGAAAGAAGACAACGGTGAGGAATCGAATAGGACGATACGGTTCAAATGGCGCCGACGGCTAGTTATTTGGATTTACGGATTGAAAGATAGAGCATTTTTCGCGTAGGGTGGGCAAATAGTAAAAACGCAGATAAAAATGAAAAACAAAGACGGATAATTTCGGAAAAAAAGGAACGGAAAGAAGACAACGTTGAGGAATCGAATAGAAAATCGGATCGAAGTGAAAAGAAAAGAAACGAAAATTAAAAGGGGACTGCGAACGAGAAGAAGCAAAAAGGAGTGCAACACGAGGACTTCCCAGGAGGTCACCCATCCTAGTACTACTCTCGCCCAAGCACGCTTAACTTCGGAGTTCTGATGGGATCCGGTGCTTTAGTGCTGGTATGATCGCACCCGTCAGAAATTGGATTGGAAGATTACTAATGCCGCAGTTCGAATGCGCAGAACGGTTTCAATAACGTTTAAAAACGCAAATAAAAATGAAAAACAAAGACGGATAATTTCGGGAAAGAAGGAACGGAAAGAAGACAACGGTGAGGAATCGAATAGGACGATACGGTTCAAATGGCGCCGACGGCTAGTTATTTGGATTTACGGATTGAAAGATAGAGCATTTTTCGCGTAGGGTGGGCAAATAGTAAAAACGCAGATAAAAATGAAAAACAAAGACGGATAATTTCGGAAAAAAAGGAACGGAAAGAAGACAACGTTGAGGAATCGAATAGAAAATCGGATCGAAGTGAAAAGAAAAGAAACGAAAATTAAAAGGGGACTGCGAACGAGAAGAAGCAAAAAGGAGTGCAACACGAGGACTTCCCAGGAGGTCACCCATCCTAGTACTATTCTCGCCCAAACACGCTTAACTTCGGAGTTCTGATGGGATCCGGTGCTTTAGTGCTGGTATGATCGCACCCGTCAGAAATTGGATTGGAAGATTACTAATGCCGCAGTTCGAATGCGCAGAACGGTTTCAATAACGTTTAAAAACGCAAATAAAAATGAAAAACAAAGACGGATAATTTCGGGAAAGAAGGAACGGAAAGAAGACAACGGTGAGGAATCGAATAGGACGATACGGTTCAAATGGCGCCGACGGCTAGTTATTTGGATTTACGGATTGAAAGATAGAGCATTTTTCGCGTAGGGTGGGCAAATAGTAAAAACGCAGATAAAAATGAAAAACAAAGACGGATAATTTCGGAAAAAAAGGAACGGAAAGAAGACAACGTTGAGGAATCGAATAGAAAATCGGATCGAAGTGAAAAGAAAAGAAACGAAAATTAAAAGGGGACTGCGAACGAGAAGAAGCAAAAAGGAGTGCAACACGAGGACTTCCCAGGAGGTCACCCATCCTAGTACTACTCTCGCCCAAGCACGCTTAACTTCGGAGTTCTGATGGGATCCGGTGCTTTAGTGCTGGTATGATCGCACCCGTCAGAAATTGGATTGGAAGATTACTAATGCCGCAGTTCGAATGCGCAGAACGGTTTCAATAACGTTTAAAAACGCAAATAAAAATGAAAAACAAAGACGGATAATTTCGGGAAAGAAGGAACGGAAAGAAGACAACGGTGAGGAATCGAATAGGACGATACGGTTCAAATGGCGCCGACGGCTAGTTATTTGGATTTACGGATTGAAAGATAGAGCATTTTTCGCGTAGGGTGGGCAAATAGTAAAAACGCAGATAAAAATGAAAAACAAAGACGGATAATTTCGGAAAAAAAGGAACGGAAAGAAGACAACGTTGAGGAATCGAATAGAAAATCGGATCGAAGTGAAAAGAAAAGAAACGAAAATTAAAAGGGGACTGCGAACGAGAAGAAGCAAAAAGGAGTGCAACACGAGGACTTCCCAGGAGGTCACCCATCCTAGTACTACTCTCGCCCAAGCACGCTTAACTTCGGAGTTCTGATGGGATCCGGTGCTTTAGTGCTGGTATGATCGCACCCGTCAGAAATTGGATTGGAAGATTACTAATGCCGCAGTTCGAATGCGCAGAACGGTTTCAATAACGTTTAAAAACGCAAATAAAAATGAAAAACAAAGACAGATAATTTCGGGAAAGAAGGAACGGAAAGAAGACAACGGTGAGGAATCGAATAGGACGATACGGTTCAAATGGCGCCGACGGCTAGTTATTTGGATTTACGGATTGAAAGATAGAGCATTTTTCGCGTAGGGTGGGCAAATAGTAAAAACGCAGATAAAAATGAAAAACAAAGACGGATAATTTCGGAAAAAAAGGAACGGAAAGAAGACAACGTTGATGAATCGAATAGAAAATCGGATCGAAGTGAAAAGAAAAGAAACGAAAATTAAAAGGGGACTGCGAACGAGAAGAAGCAAAAAGGAGTGCAACACGAGGACTTCCCAGGAGGTCACCCATCCTAGTACTACTCTCGCCCAAGCACGCTTAACTTCGGAGTTCTGATGGGATCCGGTGCTTTAGTGCTGGTATGATCGCACCCGTCAGAAATTGGATTGGAAGATTACTAATGCTGCAGTTCGAATGCGCAGAACGGTTTCAATAACGTTTAAAAACGCAAATAAAAATGAAAAACAAAGACGGATAATTTCGGGAAAGAAGGAACGGAAAGAAGACAACGGTGAGGAATCGAATAGGACGATACGGTTCAAATGGCGCCGACGGCTAGTTATTTGGATTTACGGATTGAAAGATAGAGCATTTTTCGCGTAGGGTGGGCAAATAGTAAAAACGCAGATAAAAATGAAAAACAAAGACGGATAATTTCGGAAAAAAAGGAACGGAAAGAAGACAACGTTGAGGAATCGAATAGAAAATCGGATCGAAGTGAAAAGAAAAGAAACGAAAATTAAAAGGGGACTGCGAACGAGAAGAAGCAAAAAGGAGTGCAACACGAGGACTTCCCAGGAGGTCACCCATCCTAGTACTACTCTCGCCCAAGCACGCTTAACTTCGGAGTTCTGATGGGATCCGGTGCTTTAGTGCTGGTATGATCGCACCCGTCAGAAATTGGATTGGAAGATTACTAATGCCGCAGTTCGAATGCGCAGAACGGTTTCAATAACGTTTAAAAACGCAAATAAAAATGAAAAACAAAGACGGATAATTTCGGGAAAGAAGGAACGGAAAGAAGACAACGGTGAGGAATCGAATAGGACGATACGGTTCAAATGGCGCCGACGGCTAGTTATTTGGATTTACGGATTGAAAGATAGAGCATTTTTCGCGTAGGGTGGGCAAATAGTAAAAACGCAGATAAAAATGAAAAACAAAGACGGATAATTTCGGAAAAAAAGGAACGGAAAGAAGACAACGTTGAGGAATCGAATAGAAAATCGGATCGAAGTGAAAAGAAAAGAAACGAAAATTAAAAGGGGACTGCGAACGAGAAGAAGCAAAAAGGAGTGCAACACGAGGACTTCCAGGAGGTCACCCATCCTAGTACTACTCTCGCCCAAGCACGCTTAACTTCGGAGTTCTGATGGGATCCGGTGCTTTAGTGCTGGTATGATCGCACCCGTCAGAAATTGGATTGGAAGATTACTAATGCCGCAGTTCGAATGCGCAGAACGGTTTCAATAACGTTTAAAAACGCAAATAAAAATGAAAAACAAAGACGGATAATTTCGGGAAAGAAGGAACGGAAAGAAGACAACGGTGAGGAATCGAATAGGACGATACGGTTCAAATGGCGCCGACGGCTAGTTATTTGGATTTACGGATTGAAAGATAGAGCATTTTTCGCGTAGGGTGGGCAAATAGTAAAAACGCAGATAAAAATGAAAAACAAAGACGGATAATTTCGGAAAAAAAGGAACGGAAAGAAGACAACGTTGAGGAATCGAATAGAAAATCGGATCGAAGTGAAAAGAAAAGAAACGAAAATTAAAAGGGGACTGCGAACGAGAAGAAGCAAAAAGGAGTGCAACACGAGGACTTCCCAGGAGGTCACCCATCCTAGTACTACTCTCGCCCAAGCACGCTTAACTTCGGAGTTCTGATGGGATCCGGTGCTTTAGTGCTGGTATGATCGCACCCGTCAGAAATTGGATTGGAAGATTACTAATGCCGCAGTTCGAATGCGCAGAACGGTTTCAATAACGTTTAAAAACGCAAATAAAAATGAAAAACAAAGACGGATAATTTCGGGAAAGAAGGAACGGAAAGAAGACAACGGTGAGGAATCGAATAGGACGATACGGTTCAAATGGCGCCGACGGCTAGTTATTTGGATTTACGGATTGAAAGATAGAGCATTTTTCGCGTAGGGTGGGCAAATAGTAAAAACGCAGATAAAAATGAAAAACAAAGACGGATAATTTCGGAAAAAAAGGAACGGAAAGAAGACAACGTTGAGGAATCGAATAGAAAATCGGATCGAAGTGAAAAGAAAAGAAACGAAAATTAAAAGGGGACTGCGAACGAGAAGAAGCAAAAAGGAGTGCAACACGAGGACTTCCCAGGAGGTCACCCATCCTAGTACTACTCTCGCCCAAGCACGCTTAACTTCGGAGTTCTGATGGGATCCGGTGCTTTAGTGCTGGTATGATCGCACCCGTCAGAAATTGGATTGGAAGATTACTAATGCCGCAGTTCGAATGCGCAGAACGGTTTCAATAACGTTTAAAAACGCAAATAAAAATGAAAAACAAAGACGGATAATTTCGGGAAAGAAGGAACGGAAAGAAGACAACGGTGAGGAATCGAATAGGACGATACGGTTCAAATGGCGCCGACGGCTAGTTATTTGGATTTACGGATTGAAAGATAGAGCATTTTTCGCGTAGGGTGGGCAAATAGTAAAAACGCAGATAAAAATGAAAAACAAAGACGGATAATTTCGGAAAAAAAGGAACGGAAAGAAGACAACGTTGAGGAATCGAATAGAAAATCGGATCGAAGTGAAAAGAAAAGAAACGAAAATTAAAAGGGGACTGCGAACGAGAAGAAGCAAAAAGGAGTGCAACACGAGGACTTCCCAGGAGGTCACCCATCCTAGTACTACTCTCGCCCAAGCACGCTTAACTTCGGAGTTCTGATGGGATCCGGTGCTTTAGTGCTGGTATGATCGCACCCGTCAGAAATTGGATTGGAAGATTACTAATGCCGCAGTTCGAATGCGCAGAACGGTTTCAATAACGTTTAAAAACGCAAATAAAAATGAAAAACAAAGACGGATAATTTCGGGAAAGAAGGAACGGAAAGAAGACAACGGTGAGGAATCGAATAGGACGATACGGTTCAAATGGCGCCGACGGCTAGTTATTTGGATTTACGGATTGAAAGATAGAGCATTTTTCGCGTAGGGTGGGCAAATAGTAAAAACGCAGATAAAAATGAAAAACAAAGACGGATAATTTCGGAAAAAAAGGAACGGAAAGAAGACAACGTTGAGGAATCGAATAGAAAATCGGATCGAAGTGAAAAGAAAAGAAACGAAAATTAAAAGGGGACTGCGAACGAGAAGAAGCAAAAAGGAGTGCAACACGAGGACTTCCCAGGAGGTCACCCATCCTAGTACTACTCTCGCCCAAGCACGCTTAACTTCGGAGTTCTGATGGGATCCGGTGCTTTAGTGCTGGTATGATCGCACCCGTCAGAAATTGGATTGGAAGATTACTAATGCCGCAGTTCGAATGCGCAGAACGGTTTCAATAACGTTTAAAAACGCAAATAAAAATGAAAAACAAAGACGGATAATTTCGGGAAAGAAGGAACGGAAAGAAGACAACGGTGAGGAATCGAATAGGACGATACGGTTCAAATGGCGCCGACGGCTAGTTATTTGGATTTACGGATTGAAAGATAGAGCATTTTTCGCGTAGGGTGGGCAAATAGTAAAAACGCAGATAAAAATGAAAAACAAAGACGGATAATTTCGGAAAAAAAGGAACGGAAAGAAGACAACGTTGAGGAATCGAATAGAAAATCGGATCGAAGTGGAAAGAAAAGAAACGAAAATTAAAAGGGGACTGCGAACGAGAAGAAGCAAAAAGGAGTGCAACACGAGGACTTCCCAGGAGGTCACCCATCCTAGTACTACTCTCGCCCAAGCACGCTTAACTTCGGAGTTCTGATGGGATCCGGTGCTTTAGTGCTGGTATGATCGCACCCGTCAGAAATTGGATTGGAAGATTACTAATGCCGCAGTTCGAATGCGCAGAACGGTTTCAATAACGTTTAAAAACGCAAATAAAAATGAAAAACAAAGACGGATAATTTCGGGAAAGAAGGAACGGAAAGAAGACAACGGTGAGGAATCGAATAGGACGATACGGTTCAAATGGCGCCGACGGCTAGTTATTTGGATTTACGGATTGAAAGATAGAGCATTTTTCGCGTAGGGTGGGCAAATAGTAAAAACGCAGATAAAAATGAAAAACAAAGACGGATAATTTCGGAAAAAAAGGAACGGAAAGAAGACAACGTTGAGGAATCGAATAGAAAATCGGATCGAAGTGAAAAGAAAAGAAACGAAAATTAAAAGGGGACTGCGAACGAGAAGAAGCAAAAAGGAGTGCAACACGAGGACTTCCCAGGAGGTCACCCATCCTAGTACTACTCTCGCCCAAGCACGCTTAACTTCGGAGTTCTGATGGGATCCGGTGCTTTAGTGCTGGTATGATCGCACCCGTCAGAAATTGGATTGGAAGATTACTAATGCCGCAGTTCGAATGCGCAGAACGGTTTCAATAACGTTTAAAAACGCAAATAAAAATGAAAAACAAAGACGGATAATTTCGGGAAAGAAGGAACGGAAAGAAGACAACGGTGAGGAATCGAATAGGACGATACGGTTCAAATGGCGCCGACGGCTAGTTATTTGGATTTACGGATTGAAAGATAGAGCATTTTTCGCGTAGGGTGGGCAAATAGTAAAAACGCAGATAAAAATGAAAAACAAAGACGGATAATTTCGGAAAAAAAGGAACGGAAAGAAGACAACGTTGAGGAATCGAATAGAAAATCGGATCGAAGTGAAAAGAAAAGAAACGAAAATTAAAAGGGGACTGCGAACGAGAAGAAGCAAAAAGGAGTGCAACACGAGGACTTCCCAGGAGGTCACCCATCCTAGTACTACTCTCGCCCAAGCACGCTTAACTTCGGAGTTCTGATGGGATCCGGTGCTTTAGTGCTGGTATGATCGCACCCGTCAGAAATTGGATTGGAAGATTACTAATGCCGCAGTTCGAATGCGCAGAACGGTTTCAATAACGTTTAAAAACGCAAATAAAAATGAAAAACAAAGACGGATAATTTCGGGAAAGAAGGAACGGAAAGAAGACAACGGTGAGGAATCGAATAGGACGATACGGTTCAAATGGCGCCGACGGCTAGTTATTTGGATTTACGGATTGAAAGATAGAGCATTTTTCGCGTAGGGTGGGCAAATAGTAAAAACGCAGATAAAAATGAAAAACAAAGACGGATAATTTCGGAAAAAAAGGAACGGAAAGAAGACAACGTTGAGGAATCGAATAGAAAATCGGATCGAAGTGAAAAGAAAAGAAACGAAAATTAAAAGGGGACTGCGAACGAGAAGAAGCAAAAAGGAGTGCAACACGAGGACTTCCCAGGAGGTCACCCATCCTAGTACTACTCTCGCCCAAGCACGCTTAACTTCGGAGTTCTGATGGGATCCGGTGCTTTAGTGCTGGTATGATCGCACCCGTCAGAAATTGGATTGGAAGATTACTAATGCCGCAGTTCGAATGCGCAGAACGGTTTCAATAACGTTTAAAAACGCAAATAAAAATGAAAAACAAAGACGGATAATTTCGGGAAAGAAGGAACGGAAAGAAGACAACGGTGAGGAATCGAATAGGACGATACGGTTCAAATGGCGCCGACGGCTAGTTATTTGGATTTACGGATTGAAAGATAGAGCATTTTTCGCGTAGGGTGGGCAAATAGTAAAAACGCAGATAAAAATGAAAAACAAAGACGGATAATTTCGGAAAAAAAGGAACGGAAAGAAGACAACGTTGAGGAATCGAATAGAAAATCGGATCGAAGTGAAAAGAAAAGAAACGAAAATTAAAAGGGGACTGCGAACGAGAAGAAGCAAAAAGGAGTGCAACACGAGGACTTCCCAGGAGGTCACCCATCCTAGTACTACTCTCGCCCAAGCACGCTTAACTTCGGAGTTCTGATGGGATCCGGTGCTTTAGTGCTGGTATGATCGCACCCATCAGAAATTGGATTGGAAGATTACTAATGCCGCAGTTCGAATGCGCAGAACGGTTTCAATAACGTTTAAAAACGCAAATAAAAATGAAAAACAAAGACGGATAATTTCGGGAAAGAAGGAACGGAAAGAAGACAACGGTGAGGAATCGAATAGGACGATACGGTTCAAATGGCGCCGACGGCTAGTTATTTGGATTTACGGATTGAAAGATAGAGCATTTTTCGCGTAGGGTGGGCAAATAGTAAAAACGCAGATAAAAATGAAAAACAAAGACGGATAATTTCGGAAAAAAAGGAACGGAAAGAAGACAACGTTGAGGAATCGAATAGAAAATCGGATCGAAGTGAAAAGAAAAGAAACGAAAATTAAAAGGGGACTGCGAACGAGAAGAAGCAAAAAGGAGTGCAACACGAGGACTTCCCAGGAGGTCACCCATCCTAGTACTACTCTCGCCCAAGCACGCTTAACTTCGGAGTTCTGATGGGATCCGGTGCTTTAGTGCTGGTATGATCGCACCCGTCAGAAATTGGATTGGAAGATTACTAATGCCGCAGTTCGAATGCGCAGAACGGTTTCAATAACGTTTAAAAACGCAAATAAAAATGAAAAACAAAGACGGATAATTTCGGGAAAGAAGGAACGGAAAGAAGACAACGGTGAGGAATCGAATAGGACGATACGGTTCAAATGGCGCCGACGGCTAGTTATTTGGATTTACGGATTGAAAGATAGAGCATTTTTCGCGTAGGGTGGGCAAATAGTAAAAACGCAGATAAAAATGAAAAACAAAGACGGATAATTTCGGAAAAAAAGGAACGGAAAGAAGACAACGTTGAGGAATCGAATAGAAAATCGGATCGAAGTGAAAAGAAAAGAAACGAAAATTAAAAGGGGACTGCGAACGAGAAGAAGCAAAAAGGAGTGCAACACGAGGACTTCCCAGGAGGTCACCCATCCTAGTACTACTCTCGCCCAAGCACGCTTAACTTCGGAGTTCTGATGGGATCCGGTGCTTTAGTGCTGGTATGATCGCACCCGTCAGAAATTGGATTGGAAGATTACTAATGCCGCAGTTCGAATGCGCAGAACGGTTTCAATAACGTTTAAAAACGCAAATAAAAATGAAAAACAAAGACGGATAATTTCGGGAAAGAAGGAACGGAAAGAAGACAACGGTGAGGAATCGAATAGGACGATACGGTTCAAATGGCGCCGACGGCTAGTTATTTGGATTTACGGATTGAAAGATAGAGCATTTTTCGCGTAGGGTGGGCAAATAGTAAAAACGCAGATAAAAATGAAAAACAAAGACGGATAATTTCGGAAAAAAAGGAACGGAAAGAAGACAACGTTGAGGAATCGAATAGAAAATCGGATCGAAGTGAAAAGAAAAGAAACGAAAATTAAAAGGGGACTGCGAACGAGAAGAAGCAAAAAGGAGTGCAACACGAGGACTTCCCAGGAGGTCACCCATCCTAGTACTACTCTCGCCCAAGCACGCTTAACTTCGGAGTTCTGATGGGATCCGGTGCTTTAGTGCTGGTATGATCGCACCCGTCAGAAATTGGATTGGAAGATTACTAATGCCGCAGTTCGAATGCGCAGAACGGTTTCAATAACGTTTAAAAACGCAAATAAAAATGAAAAACAAAGACGGATAATTTCGGGAAAGAAGGAACGGAAAGAAGACAACGGTGAGGAATCGAATAGGACGATACGGTTCAAATGGCGCCGACGGCTAGTTATTTGGATTTACGGATTGAAAGATAGAGCATTTTTCGCGTAGGGTGGGCAAATAGTAAAAACGCAGATAAAAATGAAAAACAAAGACGGATAATTTCGGAAAAAAAGGAACGGAAAGAAGACAACGTTGAGGAATCGAATAGAAAATCGGATCGAAGTGAAAAGAAAAGAAACGAAAATTAAAAGGGGACTGCGAACGAGAAGAAGCAAAAAGGAGTGCAACACGAGGACTTCCCAGGAGGTCACCCATCCTAGTACTACTCTCGCCCAAGCACGCTTAACTTCGGAGTTCTGATGGGATCCGGTGCTTTAGTGCTGGTATGATCGCACCCGTCAGAAATTGGATTGGAAGATTACTAATGCCGCAGTTCGAATGCGCAGAACGGTTTCAATAACGTTTAAAAACGCAAATAAAAATGAAAAACAAAGACGGATAATTTCGGGAAAGAAGGAACGGAAAGAAGACAACGGTGAGGAATCGAATAGGACGATACGGTTCAAATGGCGCCGACGGCTAGTTATTTGGATTTACGGATTGAAAGATAGAGCATTTTTCGCGTAGGGTGGGCAAATAGTAAAAACGCAGATAAAAATGAAAAACAAAGACGGATAATTTCGGAAAAAAAGGAACGGAAAGAAGACAACGTTGAGGAATCGAATAGAAAATCGGATCGAAGTGAAAAGAAAAGAAACGAAAATTAAAAGGGGACTGCGAACGAGAAGAAGCAAAAAGGAGTGCAACACGAGGACTTCCCAGGAGGTCACCCATCCTAGTACTACTCTCGCCCAAGCACGCTTAACTTCGGAGTTCTGATGGGATCCGGTGCTTTAGTGCTGGTATGATCGCACCCGTCAGAAATTGGATTGGAAGATTACTAATGCCGCAGTTCGAATGCGCAGAACGGTTTCAATAACGTTTAAAAACGCAAATAAAAATGAAAAACAAAGACGGATAATTTCGGGAAAGAAGGAACGGAAAGAAGACAACGGTGAGGAATCGAATAGGACGATACGGTTCAAATGGCGCCGACGGCTAGTTATTTGGATTTACGGATTGAAAGATAGAGCAGTTTTCGCGTAGGGTGGGCAAATAGTAAAAACGCAGATAAAAATGAAAAACAAAGACGGATAATTTCGGAAAAAAAGGAACGGAAAGAAGACAACGTTGAGGAATCGAATAGAAAATCGGATCGAAGTGGAAAGAAAAGAAACGAAAATTAAAAGGGGACTGCGAACGAGAAGAAGCAAAAAGGAGTGCAACACGAGGACTTCCCAGGAGGTCACCCATCCTAGTACTACTCTCGCCCAAGCACGCTTAACTTCGGAGTTCTGATGGGATCCGGTGCTTTAGTGCTGGTATGATCGCACCCGTCAGAAATTGGATTGGAAGATTACTAATGCCGCAGTTCGAATGCGCAGAACGGTTTCAATAACGTTTAAAAACGCAAATAAAAATGAAAAACAAAGACGGATAATTTCGGGAAAGAAGGAACGGAAAGAAGACAACGGTGAGGAATCGAATAGGACGATACGGTTCAAATGGCGCCGACGGCTAGTTATTTGGATTTACGGATTGAAAGATAGAGCATTTTTCGCGTAGGGTGGGCAAATAGTAAAAACGCAGATAAAAATGAAAAACAAAGACGGATAATTTCGGAAAAAAAGGAACGGAAAGAAGACAACGTTGAGGAATCGAATAGAAAATCGGATCGAAGTGAAAAGAAAAGAAACGAAAATTAAAAGGGGACTGCGAACGAGAAGAAGCAAAAAGGAGTGCAACACGAGGACTTCCCAGGAGGTCACCCATCCTAGTACTACTCTCGCCCAAGCACGCTTAACTTCGGAGTTCTGATGGGATCCGGTGCTTTAGTGCTGGTATGATCGCACCCGTCAGAAATTGGATTGGAAGATTACTAATGCCGCAGTTCGAATGCGCAGAACGGTTTCAATAACGTTTAAAAACGCAAATAAAAATGAAAAACAAAGACGGATAATTTCGGGAAAGAAGGAACGGAAAGAAGACAACGGTGAGGAATCGAATAGGACGATACGGTTCAAATGGCGCCGACGGCTAGTTATTTGGATTTACGGATTGAAAGATAGAGCATTTTTCGCGTAGGGTGGGCAAATAGTAAAAACGCAGATAAAAATGAAAAACAAAGACGGATAATTTCGGAAAAAAAGGAACGGAAAGAAGACAACGTTGAGGAATCGAATAGAAAATCGGATCGAAGTGAAAAGAAAAGAAACGAAAATTAAAAGGGGACTGCGAACGAGAAGAAGCAAAAAGGAGTGCAACACGAGGACTTCCCAGGAGGTCACCCATCCTAGTACTACTCTCGCCCAAGCACGCTTAACTTCGGAGTTCTGATGGGATCCGGTGCTTTAGTGCTGGTATGATCGCACCCGTCAGAAATTGGATTGGAAGATTACTAATGCCGCAGTTCGAATGCGCAGAACGGTTTCAATAACGTTTAAAAACGCAAATAAAAATGAAAAACAAAGACGGATAATTTCGGGAAAGAAGGAACGGAAAGAAGACAACGGTGAGGAATCGAATAGGACGATACGGTTCAAATGGCGCCGACGGCTAGTTATTTGGATTTACGGATTGAAAGATAGAGCATTTTTCGCGTAGGGTGGGCAAATAGTAAAAACGCAGATAAAAATGAAAAACAAAGACGGATAATTTCGGAAAAAAAGGAACGGAAAGAAGACAACGTTGAGGAATCGAATAGAAAATCGGATCGAAGTGAAAAGAAAAGAAACGAAAATTAAAAGGGGACTGCGAACGAGAAGAAGCAAAAAGGAGTGCAACACGAGGACTTCCCAGGAGGTCACCCATCCTAGTACTACTCTCGCCCAAGCACGCTTAACTTCGGAGTTCTGATGGGATCCGGTGCTTTAGTGCTGGTATGATCGCACCCGTCAGAAATTGGATTGGAAGATTACTAATGCCGCAGTTCGAATGCGCAGAACGGTTTCAATAACGTTTAAAAACGCAAATAAAAATGAAAAACAAAGACGGATAATTTCGGGAAAGAAGGAACGGAAAGAAGACAACGGTGAGGAATCGAATAGGACGATACGGTTCAAATGGCGCCGACGGCTAGTTATTTGGATTTACGGATTGAAAGATAGAGCATTTTTCGCGTAGGGTGGGCAAATAGTAAAAACGCAGATAAAAATGAAAAACAAAGACGGATAATTTCGGAAAAAAAGGAACGGAAAGAAGACAACGTTGAGGAATCGAATAGAAAATCGGATCGAAGTGAAAAGAAAAGAAACGAAAATTAAAAGGGGACTGCGAACGAGAAGAAGCAAAAAGGAGTGCAACACGAGGACTTCCCAGGAGGTCACCCATCCTAGTACTACTCTCGCCCAAGCACGCTTAACTTCGGAGTTCTGATGGGATCCGGTGCTTTAGTGCTGGTATGATCGCACCCGTCAGAAATTGGATTGGAAGATTACTAATGCCGCAGTTCGAATGCGCAGAACGGTTTCAATAACGTTTAAAAACGCAAATAAAAATGAAAAACAAAGACGGATAATTTCGGGAAAGAAGGAACGGAAAGAAGACAACGGTGAGGAATCGAATAGGACGATACGGTTCAAATGGCGCCGACGGCTAGTTATTTGGATTTACGGATTGAAAGATAGAGCATTTTTCGCGTAGGGTGGGCAAATAGTAAAAACGCAGATAAAAATGAAAAACAAAGACGGATAATTTCGGAAAAAAAGGAACGGAAAGAAGACAACGTTGAGGAATCGAATAGAAAATCGGATCGAAGTGAAAAGAAAAGAAACGAAAATTAAAAGGGGACTGCGAACGAGAAGAAGCAAAAAGGAGTGCAACACGAGGACTTCCCAGGAGGTCACCCATCCTAGTACTACTCTCGCCCAAGCACGCTTAACTTCGGAGTTCTGATGGGATCCGGTGCTTTAGTGCTGGTATGATCGCACCCGTCAGAAATTGGATTGGAAGATTACTAATGCCGCAGTTCGAATGCGCAGAACGGTTTCAATAACGTTTAAAAACGCAAATAAAAATGAAAAACAAAGACGGATAATTTCGGGAAAGAAGGAACGGAAAGAAGACAACGGTGAGGAATCGAATAGGACGATACGGTTCAAATGGCGCCGACGGCTAGTTATTTGGATTTACGGATTGAAAGATAGAGCATTTTTCGCGTAGGGTGGGCAAATAGTAAAAACGCAGATAAAAATGAAAAACAAAGACGGATAATTTCGGAAAAAAAGGAACGGAAAGAAGACAACGTTGAGGAATCGAATAGAAAATCGGATCGAAGTGAAAAGAAAAGAAACGAAAATTAAAAGGGGACTGCGAACGAGAAGAAGCAAAAAGGAGTGCAACACGAGGACTTCCCAGGAGGTCACCCATCCTAGTACTACTCTCGCCCAAGCACGCTTAACTTCGGAGTTCTGATGGGATCCGGTGCTTTAGTGCTGGTATGATCGCACCCGTCAGAAATTGGATTGGAAGATTACTAATGCCGCAGTTCGAATGCGCAGAACGGTTTCAATAACGTTTAAAAACGCAAATAAAAATGAAAAACAAAGACGGATAATTTCGGGAAAGAAGGAACGGAAAGAAGACAACGGTGAGGAATCGAATAGGACGATACGGTTCAAATGGCGCCGACGGCTAGTTATTTGGATTTACGGATTGAAAGATAGAGCATTTTTCGCGTAGGGTGGGCAAATAGTAAAAACGCAGATAAAAATGAAAAACAAAGACGGATAATTTCGGAAAAAAAGGAACGGAAAGAAGACAACGTTGAGGAATCGAATAGAAAATCGGATCGAAGTGAAAAGAAAAGAAACGAAAATTAAAAGGGGACTGCGAACGAGAAGAAGCAAAAAGGAGTGCAACACGAGGACTTCCCAGGAGGTCACCCATCCTAGTACTACTCTCGCCCAAGCACGCTTAACTTCGGAGTTCTGATGGGATCCGGTGCTTTAGTGCTGGTATGATCGCACCCGTCAGAAATTGGATTGGAAGATTACTAATGCCGCAGTTCGAATGCGCAGAACGGTTTCAATAACGTTTAAAAACGCAAATAAAAATGAAAAACAAAGACGGATAATTTCGGGAAAGAAGGAACGGAAAGAAGACAACGGTGAGGAATCGAATAGGACGATACGGTTCAAATGGCGCCGACGGCTAGTTATTTGGATTTACGGATTGAAAGATAGAGCATTTTTCGCGTAGGGTGGGCAAATAGTAAAAACGCAGATAAAAATGAAAAACAAAGACGGATAATTTCGGAAAAAAAGGAACGGAAAGAAGACAACGTTGAGGAATCGAATAGAAAATCGGATCGAAGTGAAAAGAAAAGAAACGAAAATTAAAAGGGGACTGCGAACGAGAAGAAGCAAAAAGGAGTGCAACACGAGGACTTCCCAGGAGGTCACCCATCCTAGTACTACTCTCGCCCAAGCACGCTTAACTTCGGAGTTCTGATGGGATCCGGTGCTTTAGTGCTGGTATGATCGCACCCGTCAGAAATTGGATTGGAAGATTACTAATGCCGCAGTTCGAATGCGCAGAACGGTTTCAATAACGTTTAAAAACGCAAATAAAAATGAAAAACAAAGACGGATAATTTCGGGAAAGAAGGAACGGAAAGAAGACAACGGTGAGGAATCGAATAGGACGATACGGTTCAAATGGCGCCGACGGCTAGTTATTTGGATTTACGGATTGAAAGATAGAGCATTTTTCGCGTAGGGTGGGCAAATAGTAAAAACGCAGATAAAAATGAAAAACAAAGACGGATAATTTCGGAAAAAAAGGAACGGAAAGAAGACAACGTTGAGGAATCGAATAGAAAATCGGATCGAAGTGAAAAGAAAAGAAACGAAAATTAAAAGGGGACTGCGAACGAGAAGAAGCAAAAAGGAGTGCAACACGAGGACTTCCCAGGAGGTCACCCATCCTAGTACTACTCTCGCCCAAGCACGCTTAACTTCGGAGTTCTGATGGGATCCGGTGCTTTAGTGCTGGTATGATCGCACCCGTCAGAAATTGGATTGGAAGATTACTAATGCCGCAGTTCGAATGCGCAGAACGGTTTCAATAACGTTTAAAAACGCAAATAAAAATGAAAAACAAAGACGGATAATTTCGGGAAAGAAGGAACGGAAAGAAGACAACGGTGAGGAATCGAATAGGACGATACGGTTCAAATGGCGCCGACGGCTAGTTATTTGGATTTACGGATTGAAAGATAGAGCATTTTTCGCGTAGGGTGGGCAAATAGTAAAAACGCAGATAAAAATGAAAAACAAAGACGGATAATTTCGGAAAAAAAGGAACGGAAAGAAGACAACGTTGAGGAATCGAATAGAAAATCGGATCGAAGTGGAAAGAAAAGAAACGAAAATTAAAAGGGGACTGCGAACGAGAAGAAGCAAAAAGGAGTGCAACACGAGGACTTCCCAGGAGGTCACCCATCCTAGTACTACTCTCGCCCAAGCACGCTTAACTTCGGAGTTCTGATGGGATCCGGTGCTTTAGTGCTGGTATGATCGCACCCGTCAGAAATTGGATTGGAAGATTACTAATGCCGCAGTTCGAATGCGCAGAACGGTTTCAATAACGTTTAAAAACGCAAATAAAAATGAAAAACAAAGACGGATAATTTCGGGAAAGAAGGAACGGAAAGAAGACAACGGTGAGGAATCGAATAGGACGATACGGTTCAAATGGCGCCGACGGCTAGTTATTTGGATTTACGGATTGAAAGATAGAGCATTTTTCGCGTAGGGTGGGCAAATAGTAAAAACGCAGATAAAAATGAAAAACAAAGACGGATAATTTCGGAAAAAAAGGAACGGAAAGAAGACAACGTTGAGGAATCGAATAGAAAATCGGATCGAAGTGAAAAGAAAAGAAACGAAAATTAAAAGGGGACTGCGAACGAGAAGAAGCAAAAAGGAGTGCAACACGAGGACTTCCCAGGAGGTCACCCATCCTAGTACTACTCTCGCCCAAGCACGCTTAACTTCGGAGTTCTGATGGGATCCGGTGCTTTAGTGCTGGTATGATCGCACCCGTCAGAAATTGGATTGGAAGATTACTAATGCCGCAGTTCGAATGCGCAGAACGGTTTCAATAACGTTTAAAAACGCAAATAAAAATGAAAAACAAAGACGGATAATTTCGGGAAAGAAGGAACGGAAAGAAGACAACGGTGAGGAATCGAATAGGACGATACGGTTCAAATGGCGCCGACGGCTAGTTATTTGGATTTACGGATTGAAAGATAGAGCATTTTTCGCGTAGGGTGGGCAAATAGTAAAAACGCAGATAAAAATGAAAAACAAAGACGGATAATTTCGGAAAAAAAGGAACGGAAAGAAGACAACGTTGAGGAATCGAATAGAAAATCGGATCGAAGTGAAAAGAAAAGAAACGAAAATTAAAAGGGGACTGCGAACGAGAAGAAGCAAAAAGGAGTGCAACACGAGGACTTCCCAGGAGGTCACCCATCCTAGTACTACTCTCGCCCAAGCACGCTTAACTTCGGAGTTCTGATGGGATCCGGTGCTTTAGTGCTGGTATGATCGCACCCGTCAGAAATTGGATTGGAAGATTACTAATGCCGCAGTTCGAATGCGCAGAACGGTTTCAATAACGTTTAAAAACGCAAATAAAAATGAAAAACAAAGACGGATAATTTCGGGAAAGAAGGAACGGAAAGAAGACAACGGTGAGGAATCGAATAGGACGATACGGTTCAAATGGCGCCGACGGCTAGTTATTTGGATTTACGGATTGAAAGATAGAGCATTTTTCGCGTAGGGTGGGCAAATAGTAAAAACGCAGATAAAAATGAAAAACAAAGACGGATAATTTCGGAAAAAAAGGAACGGAAAGAAGACAACGTTGAGGAATCGAATAGAAAATCGGATCGAAGTGAAAAGAAAAGAAACGAAAATTAAAAGGGGACTGCGAACGAGAAGAAGCAAAAAGGAGTGCAACACGAGGACTTCCCAGGAGGTCACCCATCCTAGTACTACTCTCGCCCAAGCACGCTTAACTTCGGAGTTCTGATGGGATCCGGTGCTTTAGTGCTGGTATGATCGCACCCGTCAGAAATTGGATTGGAAGATTACTAATGCCGCAGTTCGAATGCGCAGAACGGTTTCAATAACGTTTAAAAACGCAAATAAAAATGAAAAACAAAGACGGATAATTTCGGGAAAGAAGGAACGGAAAGAAGACAACGGTGAGGAATCGAATAGGACGATACGGTTCAAATGGCGCCGACGGCTAGTTATTTGGATTTACGGATTGAAAGATAGAGCATTTTTCGCGTAGGGTGGGCAAATAGTAAAAACGCAGATAAAAATGAAAAACAAAGACGGATAATTTCGGAAAAAAAGGAACGGAAAGAAGACAACGTTGAGGAATCGAATAGAAAATCGGATCGAAGTGAAAAGAAAAGAAACGAAAATTAAAAGGGGACTGCGAACGAGAAGAAGCAAAAAGGAGTGCAACACGAGGACTTCCCAGGAGGTCACCCATCCTAGTACTACTCTCGCCCAAGCACGCTTAACTTCGGAGTTCTGATGGGATCCGGTGCTTTAGTGCTGGTATGATCGCACCCATCAGAAATTGGATTGGAAGATTACTAATGCCGCAGTTCGAATGCGCAGAACGGTTTCAATAACGTTTAAAAACGCAAATAAAAATGAAAAACAAAGACGGATAATTTCGGGAAAGAAGGAACGGAAAGAAGACAACGGTGAGGAATCGAATAGGACGATACGGTTCAAATGGCGCCGACGGCTAGTTATTTGGATTTACGGATTGAAAGATAGAGCATTTTTCGCGTAGGGTGGGCAAATAGTAAAAACGCAGATAAAAATGAAAAACAAAGACGGATAATTTCGGAAAAAAAGGAACGGAAAGAAGACAACGTTGAGGAATCGAATAGAAAATCGGATCGAAGTGAAAAGAAAAGAAACGAAAATTAAAAGGGGACTGCGAACGAGAAGAAGCAAAAAGGAGTGCAACACGAGGACTTCCCAGGAGGTCACCCATCCTAGTACTACTCTCGCCCAAGCACGCTTAACTTCGGAGTTCTGATGGGATCCGGTGCTTTAGTGCTGGTATGATCGCACCCGTCAGAAATTGGATTGGAAGATTACTAATGCCGCAGTTCGAATGCGCAGAACGGTTTCAATAACGTTTAAAAACGCAAATAAAAATGAAAAACAAAGACGGATAATTTCGGGAAAGAAGGAACGGAAAGAAGACAACGGTGAGGAATCGAATAGGACGATACGGTTCAAATGGCGCCGACGGCTAGTTATTTGGATTTACGGATTGAAAGATAGAGCATTTTTCGCGTAGGGTGGGCAAATAGTAAAAACGCAGATAAAAATGAAAAACAAAGACGGATAATTTCGGAAAAAAAGGAACGGAAAGAAGACAACGTTGAGGAATCGAATAGAAAATCGGATCGAAGTGAAAAGAAAAGAAACGAAAATTAAAAGGGGACTGCGAACGAGAAGAAGCAAAAAGGAGTGCAACACGAGGACTTCCCAGGAGGTCACCCATCCTAGTACTACTCTCGCCCAAGCACGCTTAACTTCGGAGTTCTGATGGGATCCGGTGCTTTAGTGCTGGTATGATCGCACCCGTCAGAAATTGGATTGGAAGATTACTAATGCCGCAGTTCGAATGCGCAGAACGGTTTCAATAACGTTTAAAAACGCAAATAAAAATGAAAAACAAAGACGGATAATTTCGGGAAAGAAGGAACGGAAAGAAGACAACGGTGAGGAATCGAATAGGACGATACGGTTCAAATGGCGCCGACGGCTAGTTATTTGGATTTACGGATTGAAAGATAGAGCATTTTTCGCGTAGGGTGGGCAAATAGTAAAAACGCAGATAAAAATGAAAAACAAAGACGGATAATTTCGGAAAAAAAGGAACGGAAAGAAGACAACGTTGAGGAATCGAATAGAAAATCGGATCGAAGTGAAAAGAAAAGAAACGAAAATTAAAAGGGGACTGCGAACGAGAAGAAGCAAAAAGGAGTGCAACACGAGGACTTCCCAGGAGGTCACCCATCCTAGTACTACTCTCGCCCAAGCACGCTTAACTTCGGAGTTCTGATGGGATCCGGTGCTTTAGTGCTGGTATGATCGCACCCGTCAGAAATTGGATTGGAAGATTACTAATGCCGCAGTTCGAATGCGCAGAACGGTTTCAATAACGTTTAAAAACGCAAATAAAAATGAAAAACAAAGACGGATAATTTCGGGAAAGAAGGAACGGAAAGAAGACAACGGTGAGGAATCGAATAGGACGATACGGTTCAAATGGCGCCGACGGCTAGTTATTTGGATTTACGGATTGAAAGATAGAGCATTTTTCGCGTAGGGTGGGCAAATAGTAAAAACGCAGATAAAAATGAAAAACAAAGACGGATAATTTCGGAAAAAAAGGAACGGAAAGAAGACAACGTTGAGGAATCGAATAGAAAATCGGATCGAAGTGAAAAGAAAAGAAACGAAAATTAAAAGGGGACTGCGAACGAGAAGAAGCAAAAAGGAGTGCAACACGAGGACTTCCCAGGAGGTCACCCATCCTAGTACTACTCTCGCCCAAGCACGCTTAACTTCGGAGTTCTGATGGGATCCGGTGCTTTAGTGCTGGTATGATCGCACCCGTCAGAAATTGGATTGGAAGATTACTAATGCCGCAGTTCGAATGCGCAGAACGGTTTCAATAACGTTTAAAAACGCAAATAAAAATGAAAAACAAAGACGGATAATTTCGGGAAAGAAGGAACGGAAAGAAGACAACGGTGAGGAATCGAATAGGACGATACGGTTCAAATGGCGCCGACGGCTAGTTATTTGGATTTACGGATTGAAAGATAGAGCATTTTTCGCGTAGGGTGGGCAAATAGTAAAAACGCAGATAAAAATGAAAAACAAAGACGGATAATTTCGGAAAAAAAGGAACGGAAAGAAGACAACGTTGAGGAATCGAATAGAAAATCGGATCGAAGTGAAAAGAAAAGAAACGAAAATTAAAAGGGGACTGCGAACGAGAAGAAGCAAAAAGGAGTGCAACACGAGGACTTCCCAGGAGGTCACCCATCCTAGTACTACTCTCGCCCAAGCACGCTTAACTTCGGAGTTCTGATGGGATCCGGTGCTTTAGTGCTGGTATGATCGCACCCGTCAGAAATTGGATTGGAAGATTACTAATGCCGCAGTTCGAATGCGCAGAACGGTTTCAATAACGTTTAAAAACGCAAATAAAAATGAAAAACAAAGACGGATAATTTCGGGAAAGAAGGAACGGAAAGAAGACAACGGTGAGGAATCGAATAGGACGATACGGTTCAAATGGCGCCGACGGCTAGTTATTTGGATTTACGGATTGAAAGATAGAGCATTTTTCGCGTAGGGTGGGCAAATAGTAAAAACGCAGATAAAAATGAAAAACAAAGACGGATAATTTCGGAAAAAAAGGAACGGAAAGAAGACAACGTTGAGGAATCGAATAGAAAATCGGATCGAAGTGAAAAGAAAAGAAACGAAAATTAAAAGGGGACTGCGAACGAGAAGAAGCAAAAAGGAGTGCAACACGAGGACTTCCCAGGAGGTCACCCATCCTAGTACTACTCTCGCCCAAGCACGCTTAACTTCGGAGTTCTGATGGGATCCGGTGCTTTAGTGCTGGTATGATCGCACCCGTCAGAAATTGGATTGGAAGATTACTAATGCCGCAGTTCGAATGCGCAGAACGGTTTCAATAACGTTTAAAAACGCAAATAAAAATGAAAAACAAAGACGGATAATTTCGGGAAAGAAGGAACGGAAAGAAGACAACGGTGAGGAATCGAATAGGACGATACGGTTCAAATGGCGCCGACGGCTAGTTATTTGGATTTACGGATTGAAAGATAGAGCATTTTTCGCGTAGGGTGGGCAAATAGTAAAAACGCAGATAAAAATGAAAAACAAAGACGGATAATTTCGGAAAAAAAGGAACGGAAAGAAGACAACGTTGAGGAATCGAATAGAAAATCGGATCGAAGTGAAAAGAAAAGAAACGAAAATTAAAAGGGGACTGCGAACGAGAAGAAGCAAAAAGGAGTGCAACACGAGGACTTCCCAGGAGGTCACCCATCCTAGTACTACTCTCGCCCAAGCACGCTTAACTTCGGAGTTCTGATGGGATCCGGTGCTTTAGTGCTGGTATGATCGCACCCGTCAGAAATTGGATTGGAAGATTACTAATGCCGCAGTTCGAATGCGCAGAACGGTTTCAATAACGTTTAAAAACGCAAATAAAAATGAAAAACAAAGACGGATAATTTCGGGAAAGAAGGAACGGAAAGAAGACAACGGTGAGGAATCGAATAGGACGATACGGTTCAAATGGCGCCGACGGCTAGTTATTTGGATTTACGGATTGAAAGATAGAGCATTTTTCGCGTAGGGTGGGCAAATAGTAAAAACGCAGATAAAAATGAAAAACAAAGACGGATAATTTCGGAAAAAAAGGAACGGAAAGAAGACAACGTTGAGGAATCGAATAGAAAATCGGATCGAAGTGAAAAGAAAAGAAACGAAAATTAAAAGGGGACTGCGAACGAGAAGAAGCAAAAAGGAGTGCAACACGAGGACTTCCCAGGAGGTCACCCATCCTAGTACTACTCTCGCCCAAGCACGCTTAACTTCGGAGTTCTGATGGGATCCGGTGCTTTAGTGCTGGTATGATCGCACCCGTCAGAAATTGGATTGGAAGATTACTAATGCCGCAGTTCGAATGCGCAGAACGGTTTCAATAACGTTTAAAAACGCAAATAAAAATGAAAAACAAAGACGGATAATTTCGGGAAAGAAGGAACGGAAAGAAGACAACGGTGAGGAATCGAATAGGACGATACGGTTCAAATGGCGCCGACGGCTAGTTATTTGGATTTACGGATTGAAAGATAGAGCATTTTTCGCGTAGGGTGGGCAAATAGTAAAAACGCAGATAAAAATGAAAAACAAAGACGGATAATTTCGGAAAAAAAGGAACGGAAAGAAGACAACGTTGAGGAATCGAATAGAAAATCGGATCGAAGTGAAAAGAAAAGAAACGAAAATTAAAAGGGGACTGCGAACGAGAAGAAGCAAAAAGGAGTGCAACACGAGGACTTCCCAGGAGGTCACCCATCCTAGTACTACTCTCGCCCAAGCACGCTTAACTTCGGAGTTCTGATGGGATCCGGTGCTTTAGTGCTGGTATGATCGCACCCGTCAGAAATTGGATTGGAAGATTACTAATGCCGCAGTTCGAATGCGCAGAACGGTTTCAATAACGTTTAAAAACGCAAATAAAAATGAAAAACAAAGACGGATAATTTCGGGAAAGAAGGAACGGAAAGAAGACAACGGTGAGGAATCGAATAGGACGATACGGTTCAAATGGCGCCGACGGCTAGTTATTTGGATTTACGGATTGAAAGATAGAGCATTTTTCGCGTAGGGTGGGCAAATAGTAAAAACGCAGATAAAAATGAAAAACAAAGACGGATAATTTCGGAAAAAAAGGAACGGAAAGAAGACAACGTTGAGGAATCGAATAGAAAATCGGATCGAAGTGAAAAGAAAAGAAACGAAAATTAAAAGGGGACTGCGAACGAGAAGAAGCAAAAAGGAGTGCAACACGAGGACTTCCCAGGAGGTCACCCATCCTAGTACTACTCTCGCCCAAGCACGCTTAACTTCGGAGTTCTGATGGGATCCGGTGCTTTAGTGCTGGTATGATCGCACCCGTCAGAAATTGGATTGGAAGATTACTAATGCCGCAGTTCGAATGCGCAGAACGGTTTCAATAACGTTTAAAAACGCAAATAAAAATGAAAAACAAAGACGGATAATTTCGGGAAAGAAGGAACGGAAAGAAGACAACGGTGAGGAATCGAATAGGACGATACGGTTCAAATGGCGCCGACGGCTAGTTATTTGGATTTACGGATTGAAAGATAGAGCATTTTTCGCGTAGGGTGGGCAAATAGTAAAAACGCAGATAAAAATGAAAAACAAAGACGGATAATTTCGGAAAAAAAGGAACGGAAAGAAGACAACGTTGAGGAATCGAATAGAAAATCGGATCGAAGTGAAAAGAAAAGAAACGAAAATTAAAAGGGGACTGCGAACGAGAAGAAGCAAAAAGGAGTGCAACACGAGGACTTCCCAGGAGGTCACCCATCCTAGTACTACTCTCGCCCAAGCACGCTTAACTTCGGAGTTCTGATGGGATCCGGTGCTTTAGTGCTGGTATGATCGCACCCGTCAGAAATTGGATTGGAAGATTACTAATGCCGCAGTTCGAATGCGCAGAACGGTTTCAATAACGTTTAAAAACGCAAATAAAAATGAAAAACAAAGACGGATAATTTCGGGAAAGAAGGAACGGAAGGAAGACAACGGTGAGGAATCGAATAGGACGATACGGTTCAAATGGCGCCGACGGCTAGTTATTTGGATTTACGGATTGAAAGATAGAGCATTTTTCGCGTAGGGTGGGCAAATAGTAAAAACGCAGATAAAAATGAAAAACAAAGACGGATAATTTCGGAAAAAAAGGAACGGAAAGAAGACAACGTTGAGGAATCGAATAGAAAATCGTATCGAAGTGAAAAGAAAAGAAACGAAAATTAAAAGGGGACTGCGAACGAGAAGAAGCAAAAAGGAGTGCAACACGAGGACTTCCCAGGAGGTCACCCATCCTAGTACTACTCTCGCCCAAGCACGCTTAACTTCGGAGTTCTGATGGGATCCGGTGCTTTAGTGCTGGTATGATCGCACCCGTCAGAAATTGGATTGGAAGATTACTAATGCCGCAGTTCGAATGCGCAGAACGGTTTCAATAACGTTTAAAAACGCAAATAAAAATGAAAAACAAAGACGGATAATTTCGGGAAAGAAGGAACGGAAAGAAGACAACGGTGAGGAATCGAATAGGACGATACGGTTCAAATGGCGCCGACGGCTAGTTATTTGGATTTACGGATTGAAAGATAGAGCATTTTTCGCGTAGGGTGGGCAAATAGTAAAAACGCAGATAAAAATGAAAAACAAAGACGGATAATTTCGGAAAAAAAGGAACGGAAAGAAGACAACGTTGAGGAATCGAATAGAAAATCGGATCGAAGTGAAAAGAAAAGAAACGAAAATTAAAAGGGGACTGCGAACGAGAAGAAGCAAAAAGGAGTGCAACACGAGGACTTCCCAGGAGGTCACCCATCCTAGTACTACTCTCGCCCAAGCACGCTTAACTTCGGAGTTCTGATGGGATCCGGTGCTTTAGTGCTGGTATGATCGCACCCGTCAGAAATTGGATTGGAAGATTACTAATGCCGCAGTTCGAATGCGCAGAACGGTTTCAATAACGTTTAAAAACGCAAATAAAAATGAAAAACAAAGACGGATAATTTCGGGAAAGAAGGAACGGAAGGAAGACAACGGTGAGGAATCGAATAGGACGATACGGTTCAAATGGCGCCGACGGCTAGTTATTTGGATTTACGGATTGAAAGATAGAGCATTTTTCGCGTAGGGTGGGCAAATAGTAAAAACGCAGATAAAAATGAAAAACAAAGACGGATAATTTCGGAAAAAAAGGAACGGAAAGAAGACAACGTTGAGGAATCGAATAGAAAATCGGATCGAAGTGAAAAGAAAAGAAACGAAAATTAAAAGGGGACTGCGAACGAGAAGAAGCAAAAAGGAGTGCAACACGAGGACTTCCCAGGAGGTCACCCATCCTAGTACTACTCTCGCCCAAGCACGCTTAACTTCGGAGTTCTGATGGGATCCGGTGCTTTAGTGCTGGTATGATCGCACCCGTCAGAAATTGGATTGGAAGATTACTAATGCCGCAGTTCGAATGCGCAGAACGGTTTCAATAACGTTTAAAAACGCAAATAAAAATGAAAAACAAAGACGGATAATTTCGGGAAAGAAGGAACGGAAAGAAGACAACGGTGAGGAATCGAATAGGACGATACGGTTCAAATGGCGCCGACGGCTAGTTATTTGGATTTACGGATTGAAAGATAGAGCATTTTTCGCGTAGGGTGGGCAAATAGTAAAAACGCAGATAAAAATGAAAAACAAAGACGGATAATTTCGGAAAAAAAGGAACGGAAAGAAGACAACGTTGAGGAATCGAATAGAAAATCGGATCGAAGTGAAAAGAAAAGAAACGAAAATTAAAAGGGGACTGCGAACGAGAAGAAGCAAAAAGGAGTGCAACACGAGGACTTCCCAGGAGGTCACCCATCCTAGTACTACTCTCGCCCAAGCACGCTTAACTTCGAAGTTCTGATGGGATCCGGAGCTTTAGTGCTGGTATGATCGCACCCGTCAGAAATTGGATTGGAAGATTACTAATGCCGCAGTTCGAATGCGCAGAACGGTTTCAATAACGTTTAAAAACGCAAATAAAAATGAAAAACAAAGACGGATAATTTCGGGAAAGAAGGAACGGAAGGAAGACAACGGTGAGGAATCGAATAGGACGATACGGTTCAAATGGCGCCGACGGCTAGTTATTTGGATTTACGGATTGAAAGATAGAGCATTTTTCGCGTAGGGTGGGCAAATAGTAAAAACGCAGATAAAAATGAAAAACAAAGACGGATAATTTCGGAAAAAAAGGAACGGAAAGAAGACAACGTTGAGGAATCGAATAGAAAATCGGATCGAAGTGAAAAGAAAAGAAACGAAAATTAAAAGGGGACTGCGAACGAGAAGAAGCAAAAAGGAGTGCAACACGAGGACTTCCCAGGAGGTCACCCATCCTAGTACTACTCTCGCCCAAGCACGCTTAACTTCGGAGTTCTGATGGGATCCGGTGCTTTAGTGCTGGTATGATCGCACCCGTCAGAAATTGGATTGGAAGATTACTAATGCCGCAGTTCGAATGCGCAGAACGGTTTCAATAACGTTTAAAAACGCAAATAAAAATGAAAAACAAAGACGGATAATTTCGGGAAAGAAGGAACGGAAAGAAGACAACGGTGAGGAATCGAATAGGACGATACGGTTCAAATGGCGCCGACGGCTAGTTATTTGGATTTACGGATTGAAAGATAGAGCATTTTTCGCGTAGGGTGGGCAAATAGTAAAAACGCAGATAAAAATGAAAAACAAAGACGGATAATTTCGGAAAAAAAGGAACGGAAAGAAGACAACGTTGAGGAATCGAATAGAAAATCGGATCGAAGTGAAAAGAAAAGAAACGAAAATTAAAAGGGGACTGCGAACGAGAAGAAGCAAAAGGAGTGCAACACGAGGACTTCCCAGGAGGTCACCCATCCTAGTACTACTCTCGCCCAAGCACGCTTAACTTCGGAGTTCTGATGGGATCCGGTGCTTTAGTGCTGGTATGATCGCACCCGTCAGAAATTGGATTGGAAGATTACTAATGCCGCAGTTCGAATGCGCAGAACGGTTTCAATAACGTTTAAAAACGCAAATAAAAATGAAAAACAAAGACGGATAATTTCGGGAAAGAAGGAACGGAAAGAAGACAACGGTGAGGAATCGAATAGGACGATACGGTTCAAATGGCGCCGACGGCTAGTTATTTGGATTTACGGATTGAAAGATAGAGCATTTTTCGCGTAGGGTGGGCAAATAGTAAAAACGCAGATAAAAATGAAAAACAAAGACGGATAATTTCGGAAAAAAAGGAACGGAAAGAAGACAACGTTGAGGAATCGAATAGAAAATCGGATCGAAGTGAAAAGAAAAGAAACGAAAATTAAAAGGGGACTGCGAACGAGAAGAAGCAAAAAGGAGTGCAACACGAGGACTTCCCAGGAGGTCACCCATCCTAGTACTACTCTCGCCCAAGCACGCTTAACTTTGGAGTTCTGATGGGATCCGGTGCTTTAGTGCTGGTATGATCGCACCCGTCAGAAATTGGATTGGAAGATTACTAATGCCGCAGTTCGAATGCGCAGAACGGTTTCAATAACGTTTAAAAACGCAAATAAAAATGAAAAACAAAGACGGATAATTTCGGGAAAGAAGACAACGGTGAGGAATCGAATAGGACGATACGGTTCAAATGGCGCCGACGGCTAGTTATTTGGATTTACGGATTGAAAGATAGAGCATTTTTCGCGTAGGGTGGGCAAATAGTAAAAACGCAGATAAAAATGAAAAACAAAGACGGATAATTTCGGAAAAAAAGGAACGGAAAGAAGACAACGTTGAGGAATCGAATAGAAAATCGGATCGAAGTGAAAAGAAAAGAAACGAAAATTAAAAGGGGACTGCGAACGAGAAGAAGCAAAAAGGAGTGCAACACGAGGACTTCCCAGGAGGTCACCCATCCTAGTACTACTCTCGCCCAAGCACGCTTAACTTCGGAGTTCTGATGGGATCCGGTGCTTTAGTGCTGGTATGATCGCACCCGTCAGAAATTGGATTGGAAGATTACTAATGCCGCAGTTCGAATGCGCAGAACGGTTTCAATAACGTTTAAAAACGCAAATAAAAATGAAAAACAAAGACGGATAATTTCGGGAAAGAAGGAACGGAAAGAAGACAACGGTGAGGAATCGAATAGGACGATACGGTTCAAATGGCGCCGACGGCTAGTTATTTGGATTTACGGATTGAAAGATAGAGCATTTTTCGCGTAGGGTGGGCAAATAGTAAAAACGCAGATAAAAATGAAAAACAAAGACGGATAATTTCGGAAAAAAAGGAACGGAAAGAAGACAACGTTGAGGAATCGAATAGAAAATCGGATCGAAGTGAAAAGAAAAGAAACGAAAATTAAAAGGGGACTGCGAACGAGAAGAAGCAAAAAGGAGTGCAACACGAGGACTTCCCAGGAGGTCACCCATCCTAGTACTACTCTCGCCCAAGCACGCTTAACTTCGGAGTTCTGATGGGATCCGGTGCTTTAGTGCTGGTATGATCGCACCCGTCAGAAATTGGATTGGAAGATTACTAATGCCGCAGTTCGAATGCGCAGAACGGTTTCAATAACGTTTAAAAACGCAAATAAAAATGAAAAACAAAGACGGATAATTTCGGGAAAGAAGGAACGGAAAGAAGACAACGGTGAGGAATCGAATAGGACGATACGGTTCAAATGGCGCCGACGGCTAGTTATTTGGATTTACGGATTGAAAGATAGAGCATTTTTCGCGTAGGGTGGGCAAATAGTAAAAACGCAGATAAAAATGAAAAACAAAGACGGATAATTTCGGAAAAAAAGGAACGGAAAGAAGACAACGTTGAGGAATCGAATAGAAAATCGGATCGAAGTGAAAAGAAAAGAAACGAAAATTAAAAGGGGACTGCGAACGAGAAGAAGCAAAAAGGAGTGCAACACGAGGACTTCCCAGGAGGTCACCCATCCTAGTACTACTCTCGCCCAAGCACGCTTAACTTCGGAGTTCTGATGGGATCCGGTGCTTTAGTGCTGGTATGATCGCACCCGTCAGAAATTGGATTGGAAGATTACTAATGCCGCAGTTCGAATGCGCAGAACGGTTTCAATAACGTTTAAAAACGCAAATAAAAATGAAAAACAAAGACGGATAATTTCGGGAAAGAAGGAACGGAAAGAAGACAACGGTGAGGAATCGAATAGGACGATACGGTTCAAATGGCGCCGACGGCTAGTTATTTGGATTTACGGATTGAAAGATAGAGCATTTTTCGCGTAGGGTGGGCAAATAGTAAAAACGCAGATAAAAATGAAAAACAAAGACGGATAATTTCGGAAAAAAAGGAACGGAAAGAAGACAACGTTGAGGAATCGAATAGAAAATCGGATCGAAGTGAAAAGAAAAGAAACGAAAATTAAAAGGGGACTGCGAACGAGAAGAAGCAAAAAGGAGTGCAACACGAGGACTTCCCAGGAGGTCACCCATCCTAGTACTACTCTCGCCCAAGCACGCTTAACTTCGGAGTTCTGATGGGATCCGGTGCTTTAGTGCTGGTATGATCGCACCCGTCAGAAATTGGATTGGAAGATTACTAATGCCGCAGTTCGAATGCGCAGAACGGTTTCAATAACGTTTAAAAACGCAAATAAAAATGAAAAACAAAGACGGATAATTTCGGGAAAGAAGGAACGGAAAGAAGACAACGGTGAGGAATCGAATAGGACGATACGGTTCAAATGGCGCCGACGGCTAGTTATTTGGATTTACGGATTGAAAGATAGAGCATTTTTCGCGTAGGGTGGGCAAATAGTAAAAACGCAGATAAAAATGAAAAACAAAGACGGATAATTTCGGAAAAAAAGGAACGGAAAGAAGACAACGTTGAGGAATCGAATAGAAAATCGGATCGAAGTGAAAAGAAAAGAAACGAAAATTAAAAGGGGACTGCGAACGAGAAGAAGCAAAAAGGAGTGCAACACGAGGACTTCCCAGGAGGTCACCCATCCTAGTACTACTCTCGCCCAAGCACGCTTAACTTCGGAGTTCTGATGGGATCCGGTGCTTTAGTGCTGGTATGATCGCACCCGTCAGAAATTGGATTGGAAGATTACTAATGCCGCAGTTCGAATGCGCAGAACGGTTTCAATAACGTTTAAAAACGCAAATAAAAATGAAAAACAAAGACGGATAATTTCGGGAAAGAAGGAACGGAAAGAAGACAACGGTGAGGAATCGAATAGGACGATACGGTTCAAATGGCGCCGACGGCTAGTTATTTGGATTTACGGATTGAAAGATAGAGCATTTTTCGCGTAGGGTGGGCAAATAGTAAAAACGCAGATAAAAATGAAAAACAAAGACGGATAATTTCGGAAAAAAAGGAACGGAAAGAAGACAACGTTGAGGAATCGAATAGAAAATCGGATCGAAGTGAAAAGAAAAGAAACGAAAATTAAAAGGGGACTGCGAACGAGAAGAAGCAAAAAGGAGTGCAACACGAGGACTTCCCAGGAGGTCACCCATCCTAGTACTACTCTCGCCCAAGCACGCTTAACTTCGGAGTTCTGATGGGATCCGGTGCTTTAGTGCTGGTATGATCGCACCCGTCAGAAATTGGATTGGAAGATTACTAATGCCGCAGTTCGAATGCGCAGAACGGTTTCAATAACGTTTAAAAACGCAAATAAAAATGAAAAACAAAGACGGATAATTTCGGGAAAGAAGGAACGGAAAGAAGACAACGGTGAGGAATCGAATAGGACGATACGGTTCAAATGGCGCCGACGGCTAGTTATTTGGATTTACGGATTGAAAGATAGAGCATTTTTCGCGTAGGGTGGGCAAATAGTAAAAACGCAGATAAAAATGAAAAACAAAGACGGATAATTTCGGAAAAAAAGGAACGGAAAGAAGACAACGTTGAGGAATCGAATAGAAAATCGGATCGAAGTGAAAAGAAAAGAAACGAAAATTAAAAGGGGACTGCGAACGAGAAGAAGCAAAAAGGAGTGCAACACGAGGACTTCCCAGGAGGTCACCCATCCTAGTACTACTCTCGCCCAAGCACGCTTAACTTCGGAGTTCTGATGGGATCCGGTGCTTTAGTGCTGGTATGATCGCACCCGTCAGAAATTGGATTGGAAGATTACTAATGCCGCAGTTCGAATGCGCAGAACGGTTTCAATAACGTTTAAAAACGCAAATAAAAATGAAAAACAAAGACGGATAATTTCGGGAAAGAAGGAACGGAAAGAAGACAACGGTGAGGAATCGAATAGGACGATACGGTTCAAATGGCGCCGACGGCTAGTTATTTGGATTTACGGATTGAAAGATAGAGCATTTTTCGCGTAGGGTGGGCAAATAGTAAAAACGCAGATAAAAATGAAAAACAAAGACGGATAATTTCGGAAAAAAAGGAACGGAAAGAAGACAACGTTGAGGAATCGAATAGAAAATCGGATCGAAGTGAAAAGAAAAGAAACGAAAATTAAAAGGGGACTGCGAACGAGAAGAAGCAAATAGGAGTGCAACACGAGGACTTCCCAGGAGGTCACCCATCCTAGTACTACTCTCGCCCAAGCACGCTTAACTTCGGAGTTCTGATGGGATCCGGTGCTTTAGTGCTGGTATGATCGCACCCGTCAGAAATTGGATTGGAAGATTACTAATGCCGCAGTTCGAATGCGCAGAACGGTTTCAATAACGTTTAAAAACGCAAATAAAAATGAAAAACAAAGACGGATAATTTCGGGAAAGAAGGAACGGAAAGAAGACAACGGTGAGGAATCGAATAGGACGATACGGTTCAAATGGCGCCGACGGCTAGTTATTTGGATTTACGGATTGAAAGATAGAGCATTTTTCGCGTAGGGTGGGCAAATAGTAAAAACGCAGATAAAAATGAAAAACAAAGACGGATAATTTCGGAAAAAAAGGAACGGAAAGAAGACAACGTTGAGGAATCGAATAGAAAATCGGATCGAAGTGAAAAGAAAAGAAACGAAAATTAAAAGGGGACTGCGAACGAGAAGAAGCAAAAAGGAGTGCAACACGAGGACTTCCCAGGAGGTCACCCATCCTAGTACTACTCTCGCCCAAGCACGCTTAACTTCGGAGTTCTGATGGGATCCGGTGCTTTAGTGCTGGTATGATCGCACCCGTCAGAAATTGGATTGGAAGATTACTAATGCCGCAGTTCGAATGCGCAGAACGGTTTCAATAACGTTTAAAAACGCAAATAAAAATGAAAAACAAAGACGGATAATTTCGGGAAAGAAGGAACGGAAAGAAGACAACGGTGAGGAATCGAATAGGACGATACGGTTCAAATGGCGCCGACGGCTAGTTATTTGGATTTACGGATTGAAAGATAGAGCATTTTTCGCGTAGGGTGGGCAAATAGTAAAAACGCAGATAAAAATGAAAAACAAAGACGGATAATTTCGGAAAAAAAGGAACGGAAAGAAGACAACGTTGAGGAATCGAATAGAAAATCGGATCGAAGTGAAAAGAAAAGAAACGAAAATTAAAAGGGGACTGCGAACGAGAAGAAGCAAAAAGGAGTGCAACACGAGGACTTCCCAGGAGGTCACCCATCCTAGTACTACTCTCGCCCAAGCACGCTTAACTTCGGAGTTTTGATGGGATCCGGTGCTTTAGTGCTGGTATGATCGCACCCGTCAGAAATTGGATTGGAAGATTACTAATGCCGCAGTTCGAATGCGCAGAACGGTTTCAATAACGTTTAAAAACGCAAATAAAAATGAAAAACAAAGACGGATAATTTCGGGAAAGAAGGAACGGAAAGAAGACAACGGTGAGGAATCGAATAGGACGATACGGTTCAAATGGCGCCGACGGCTAGTTATTTGGATTTACGGATTGAAAGATAGAGCATTTTTCGCGTAGGGTGGGCAAATAGTAAAAACGCAGATAAAAATGAAAAACAAAGACGGATAATTTCGGAAAAAAAGGAACGGAAAGAAGACAACGTTGAGGAATCGAATAGAAAATCGGATCGAAGTGAAAAGAAAAGAAACGAAAATTAAAAGGGGACTGCGAACGAGAAGAAGCAAAAAGGAGTGCAACACGAGGACTTCCCAGGAGGTCACCCATCCTAGTACTACTCTCGCCCAAGCACGCTTAACTTCGGAGTTCTGATGGGATCCGGTGCTTTAGTGCTGGTATGATCGCACCCGTCAGAAATTGGATTGGAAGATTACTAATGCCGCAGTTCGAATGCGCAGAACGGTTTCAATAACGTTTAAAAACGCAAATAAAAATGAAAAACAAAGACGGATAATTTCGGGAAAGAAGGAACGGAAAGAAGACAACGGTGAGGAATCGAATAGGACGATACGGTTCAAATGGCGCCGACGGCTAGTTATTTGGATTTACGGATTGAAAGATAGAGCATTTTTCGCGTAGGGTGGGCAAATAGTAAAAACGCAGATAAAAATGAAAAACAAAGACGGATAATTTCGGAAAAAAAGGAACGGAAAGAAGACAACGTTGAGGAATCGAATAGAAAATCGGATCGAAGTGAAAAGAAAAGAAACGAAAATTAAAAGGGGACTGCGAACGAGAAGAAGCAAAAAGGAGTGCAACACGAGGACTTCCCAGGAGGTCACCCATCCTAGTACTACTCTCGCCCAAGCACGCTTAACTTCGGAGTTCTGATGGGATCCGGTGCTTTAGTGCTGGTATGATCGCACCCGTCAGAAATTGGATTGGAAGATTACTAATGCCGCAGTTCGAATGCGCAGAACGGTTTCAATAACGTTTAAAAACGCAAATAAAAATGAAAAACAAAGACGGATAATTTCGGGAAAGAAGGAACGGAAAGAAGACAACGGTGAGGAATCGAATAGGACGATACGGTTCAAATGGCGCCGACGGCTAGTTATTTGGATTTACGGATTGAAAGATAGAGCATTTTTCGCGTAGGGTGGGCAAATAGTAAAAACGCAGATAAAAATGAAAAACAAAGACGGATAATTTCGGAAAAAAAGGAACGGAAAGAAGACAACGTTGAGGAATCGAATAGAAAATCGGATCGAAGTGAAAAGAAAAGAAACGAAAATTAAAAGGGGACTGCGAACGAGAAGAAGCAAAAAGGAGTGCAACACGAGGACTTCCCAGGAGGTCACCCATCCTAGTACTACTCTCGCCCAAGCACGCTTAACTTCGGAGTTCTGATGGGATCCGGTGCTTTAGTGCTGGTATGATCGCACCCGTCAGAAATTGGATTGGAAGATTACTAATGCCGCAGTTCGAATGCGCAGAACGGTTTCAATAACGTTTAAAAACGCAAATAAAAATGAAAAACAAAGACGGATAATTTCGGGAAAGAAGGAACGGAAAGAAGACAACGGTGAGGAATCGAATAGGACGATACGGTTCAAATGGCGCCGACGGCTAGTTATTTGGATTTACGGATTGAAAGATAGAGCATTTTTCGCGTAGGGTGGGCAAATAGTAAAAACGCAGATAAAAATGAAAAACAAAGACGGATAATTTCGGAAAAAAAGGAACGGAAAGAAGACAACGTTGAGGAATCGAATAGAAAATCGGATCGAAGTGAAAAGAAAAGAAACGAAAATTAAAAGGGGACTGCGAACGAGAAGAAGCAAAAAGGAGTGCAACACGAGGACTTCCCAGGAGGTCACCCATCCTAGTACTACTCTCGCCCAAGCACGCTTAACTTCGGAGTTCTGATGGGATCCGGTGCTTTAGTGCTGGTATGATCGCACCCGTCAGAAATTGGATTGGAAGATTACTAATGCCGCAGTTCGAATGCGCAGAACGGTTTCAATAACGTTTAAAAACGCAAAAAAAAAATGAAAAACAAAGACGGATAATTTCGGGAAAGAAGGAACGGAAAGAAGACAACGGTGAGGAATCGAATAGGACGATACGGTTCAAATGGCGCCGACGGCTAGTTATTTGGATTTACGGATTGAAAGATAGAGCATTTTTCGCGTAGGGTGGGCAAATAGTAAAAACGCAGATAAAAATGAAAAACAAAGACGGATAATTTCGGAAAAAAAGGAACGGAAAGAAGACAACGTTGAGGAATCGAATAGAAAATCGGATCGAAGTGAAAAGAAAAGAAACGAAAATTAAAAGGGGACTGCGAACGAGAAGAAGCAAAAAGGAGTGCAACACGAGGACTTCCCAGGAGGTCACCCATCCTAGTACTACTCTCGCCCAAGCACGCTTAACTTCGGAGTTCTGATGGGATCCGGTGCTTTAGTGCTGGTATGATCGCACCCGTCAGAAATTGGATTGGAAGATTACTAATGCCGCAGTTCGAATGCGCAGAACGGTTTCAATAACGTTTAAAAACGCAAATAAAAATGAAAAACAAAGACGGATAATTTCGGGAAAGAAGGAACGGAAAGAAGACAACGGTGAGGAATCGAATAGGACGATACGGTTCAAATGGCGCCGACGGCTAGTTATTTGGATTTACGGATTGAAAGATAGAGCATTTTTCGCGTAGGGTGGGCAAATAGTAAAAACGCAGATAAAAATGAAAAACAAAGACGGATAATTTCGGAAAAAAAGGAACGGAAAGAAGACAACGTTGAGGAATCGAATAGAAAATCGGATCGAAGTGAAAAGAAAAGAAACGAAAATTAAAAGGGGACTGCGAACGAGAAGAAGCAAAAAGGAGTGCAACACGAGGACTTCCCAGGAGGTCACCCATCCTAGTACTACTCTCGCCCAAGCACGCTTAACTTCGGAGTTCTGATGGGATCCGGTGCTTTAGTGCTGGTATGATCGCACCCGTCAGAAATTGGATTGGAAGATTACTAATGCCGCAGTTCGAATGCGCAGAACGGTTTCAATAACGTTTAAAAACGCAAATAAAAATGAAAAACAAAGACGGATAATTTCGGGAAAGAAGGAACGGAAAGAAGACAACGGTGAGGAATCGAATAGGACGATACGGTTCAAATGGCGCCGACGGCTAGTTATTTGGATTTACGGATTGAAAGATAGAGCATTTTTCGCGTAGGGTGGGCAAATAGTAAAAACGCAGATAAAAATGAAAAACAAAGACGGATAATTTCGGAAAAAAAGGAACGGAAAGAAGACAACGTTGAGGAATCGAATAGAAAATCGGATCGAAGTGAAAAGAAAAGAAACGAAAATTAAAAGGGGACTGCGAACGAGAAGAAGCAAAAAGGAGTGCAACACGAGGACTTCCCAGGAGGTCACCCATCCTAGTACTACTCTCGCCCAAGCACGCTTAACTTCGGAGTTCTGATGGGATCCGGTGCTTTAGTGCTGGTATGATCGCACCCGTCAGAAATTGGATTGGAAGATTACTAATGCCGCAGTTCGAATGCGCAGAACGGTTTCAATAACGTTTAAAAACGCAAATAAAAATGAAAAACAAAGACGGATAATTTCGGGAAAGAAGGAACGGAAAGAAGACAACGGTGAGGAATCGAATAGGACGATACGGTTCAAATGGCGCCGACGGCTAGTTATTTGGATTTACGGATTGAAAGATAGAGCATTTTTCGCGTAGGGTGGGCAAATAGTAAAAACGCAGATAAAAATGAAAAACAAAGACGGATAATTTCGGAAAAAAAGGAACGGAAAGAAGACAACGTTGAGGAATCGAATAGAAAATCGGATCGAAGTGAAAAGAAAAGAAACGAAAATTAAAAGGGGACTGCGAACGAGAAGAAGCAAAAAGGAGTGCAACACGAGGACTTCCCAGGAGGTCACCCATCCTAGTACTACTCTCGCCCAAGCACGCTTAACTTCGGAGTTCTGATGGGATCCGGTGCTTTAGTGCTGGTATGATCGCACCCGTCAGAAATTGGATTGGAAGATTACTAATGCCGCAGTTCGAATGCGCAGAACGGTTTCAATAACGTTTAAAAACGCAAATAAAAATGAAAAACAAAGACGGATAATTTCGGGAAAGAAGGAACGGAAAGAAGACAACGGTGAGGAATCGAATAGGACGATACGGTTCAAATGGCGCCGACGGCTAGTTATTTGGATTTACGGATTGAAAGATAGAGCATTTTTCGCGTAGGGTGGGCAAATAGTAAAAACGCAGATAAAAATGAAAAACAAAGACGGATAATTTCGGAAAAAAAGGAACGGAAAGAAGACAACGTTGAGGAATCGAATAGAAAATCGGATCGAAGTGAAAAGAAAAGAAACGAAAATTAAAAGGGGACTGCGAACGAGAAGAAGCAAAAAGGAGTGCAACACGAGGACTTCCCAGGAGGTCACCCATCCTAGTACTACTCTCGCCCAAGCACGCTTAACTTCGGAGTTCTGATGGGATCCGGTGCTTTAGTGCTGGTATGATCGCACCCGTCAGAAATTGGATTGGAAGATTACTAATGCCGCAGTTCGAATGCGCAGAACGGTTTCAATAACGTTTAAAAACGCAAATAAAAATGAAAAACAAAGACGGATAATTTCGGGAAAGAAGGAACGGAAAGAAGACAACGGTGAGGAATCGAATAGGACGATACGGTTCAAATGGCGCCGACGGCTAGTTATTTGGATTTACGGATTGAAAGATAGAGCATTTTTCGCGTAGGGTGGGCAAATAGTAAAAACGCAGATAAAAATGAAAAACAAAGACGGATAATTTCGGAAAAAAAGGAACGGAAAGAAGACAACGTTGAGGAATCGAATAGAAAATCGGATCGAAGTGAAAAGAAAAGAAACGAAAATTAAAAGGGGACTGCGAACGAGAAGAAGCAAAAAGGAGTGCAACACGAGGACTTCCCAGGAGGTCACCCATCCTAGTACTACTCTCGCCCAAGCACGCTTAACTTCGGAGTTCTGATGGGATCCGGTGCTTTAGTGCTGGTATGATCGCACCCGTCAGAAATTGGATTGGAAGATTACTAATGCCGCAGTTCGAATGCGCAGAACGGTTTCAATAACGTTTAAAAACGCAAATAAAAATGAAAAACAAAGACGGATAATTTCGGGAAAGAAGGAACGGAAAGAAGACAACGGTGAGGAATCGAATAGGACGATACGGTTCAAATGGCGCCGACGGCTAGTTATTTGGATTTACGGATTGAAAGATAGAGCATTTTTCGCGTAGGGTGGGCAAATAGTAAAAACGCAGATAAAAATGAAAAACAAAGACGGATAATTTCGGAAAAAAAGGAACGGAAAGAAGACAACGTTGAGGAATCGAATAGAAAATCGGATCGAAGTGAAAAGAAAAGAAACGAAAATTAAAAGGGGACTGCGAACGAGAAGAAGCAAAAAGGAGTGCAACACGAGGACTTCCCAGGAGGTCACCCATCCTAGTACTACTCTCGCCCAAGCACGCTTAACTTCGGAGTTCTGATGGGATCCGGTGCTTTAGTGCTGGTATGATCGCACCCGTCAGAAATTGGATTGGAAGATTACTAATGCCGCAGTTCGAATGCGCAGAACGGTTTCAATAACGTTTAAAAACGCAAAAAAAAATGAAAAACAAAGACGGATAATTTCGGGAAAGAAGGAACGGAAAGAAGACAACGGTGAGGAATCGAATAGGACGATACGGTTCAAATGGCGCCGACGGCTAGTTATTTGGATTTACGGATTGAAAGATAAAGCATTTTTCGCGTAGGGTGGGCAAATAGTAAAAACGCAGATAAAAATGAAAAACAAAGACGGATAATTTCGGAAAAAAAGGAACGGAAAGAAGACAACGTTGAGGAATCGAATAGAAAATCGGATCGAAGTGAAAAGAAAAGAAACGAAAATTAAAAGGGGACTGCGAACGAGAAGAAGCAAAAAGGAGTGCAACACGAGGACTTCCCAGGAGGTCACCCATCCTAGTACTACTCTCGCCCAAGCACGCTTAACTTCGGAGTTCTGATGGGATCCGGTGCTTTAGTGCTGGTATGATCGCACCCGTCAGAAATTGGATTGGAAGATTACTAATGCCGCAGTTCGAATGCGCAGAACGGTTTCAATAACGTTTAAAAACGCAAATAAAAATGAAAAACAAAGACGGATAATTTCGGGAAAGAAGGAACGGAAAGAAGACAACGGTGAGGAATCGAATAGGACGATACGGTTCAAATGGCGCCGACGGCTAGTTATTTGGATTTACGGATTGAAAGATAGAGCATTTTTCGCGTAGGGTGGGCAAATAGTAAAAACGCAGATAAAAATGAAAAACAAAGACGGATAATTTCGGAAAAAAAGGAACGGAAAGAAGACAACGTTGAGGAATCGAATAGAAAATCGGATCGAAGTGAAAAGAAAAGAAACGAAAATTAAAAGGGGACTGCGAACGAGAAGAAGCAAAAAGGAGTGCAACACGAGGACTTCCCAGGAGGTCACCCATCCTAGTACTACTCTCGCCCAAGCACGCTTAACTTCGGAGTTCTGATGGGATCCGGTGCTTTAGTGCTGGTATGATCGCACCCGTCAGAAATTGGATTGGAAGATTACTAATGCCGCAGTTCGAATGCGCAGAACGGTTTCAATAACGTTTAAAAACGCAAATAAAAATGAAAAACAAAGACGGATAATTTCGGGAAAGAAGGAACGGAAAGAAGACAACGGTGAGGAATCGAATAGGACGATACGGTTCAAATGGCGCCGACGGCTAGTTATTTGGATTTACGGATTGAAAGATAGAGCATTTTTCGCGTAGGGTGGGCAAATAGTAAAAACGCAGATAAAAATGAAAAACAAAGACGGATAATTTCGGAAAAAAAGAAACGAAAAGAAGACAACGTTGAGGAATCGAATAGAAAATCGGATCGAAGTGAAAAGAAAAGAAACGAAAATTAAAAGGGGACTGCGAACGAGAAGAAGCAAAAAGGAGTGCAACACGAGGACTTCCCAGGAGGTCACCCATCCTAGTACTACTCTCGCCCAAGCACGCTTAACTTCGGAGTTCTGATGGGATCCGGTGCTTTAGTGCTGGTATGATCGCACCCGTCAGAAATTGGATTGGAAGATTACTAATGCCGCAGTTCGAATGCGCAGAACGGTTTCAATAACGTTTAAAAACGCAAATAAAAATGAAAAACAAAGACGGATAATTTCGGGAAAGAAGGAACGGAAAGAAGACAACGGTGAGGAATCGAATAGGACGATACGGTTCAAATGGCGCCGACGGCTAGTTATTTGGATTTACGGATTGAAAGATAGAGCATTTTTCGCGTAGGGTGGGCAAATAGTAAAAACGCAGATAAAAATGAAAAACAAAGACGGATAATTTCGGAAAAAAAGGAACGGAAAGAAGACAACGTTGAGGAATCGAATAGAAAATCGGATCGAAGTGAAAAGAAAAGAAACGAAAATTAAAAGGGGACTGCGAACGAGAAGAAGCAAAAAGGAGTGCAACACGAGGACTTCCCAGGAGGTCACCCATCCTAGTACTACTCTCGCCCAAGCACGCTTAACTTCGGAGTTCTGATGGGATCCGGTGCTTTAGTGCTGGTATGATCGCACCCGTCAGAAATTGGATTGGAAGATTACTAATGCCGCAGTTCGAATGCGCAGAACGGTTTCAATAACGTTTAAAAACGCAAATAAAAATGAAAAACAAAGACGGATAATTTCGGGAAAGAAGGAACGGAAAGAAGACAACGGTGAGGAATCGAATAGGACGATACGGTTCAAATGGCGCCGACGGCTAGTTATTTGGATTTACGGATTGAAAGATAGAGCATTTTTCGCGTAGGGTGGGCAAATAGTAAAAACGCAGATAAAAATGAAAAACAAAGACGGATAATTTCGGAAAAAAAGGAACGGAAAGAAGACAACGTTGAGGAATCGAATAGAAAATCGGATCGAAGTGAAAAGAAAAGAAACGAAAATTAAAAGGGGACTGCGAACGAGAAGAAGCAAAAAGGAGTGCAACACAAGGACTTCCCAGGAGGTCACCCATCCTAGTACTACTCTCGCCCAAGCACGCTTAACTTCGGAGTTCTGATGGGATCCGGTGCTTTAGTGCTGGTATGATCGCACCCGTCAGAAATTGGATTGGAAGATTACTAATGCCGCAGTTCGAATGCGCAGAACGGTTTCAATAACGTTTAAAAACGCAAATAAAAATGAAAAGCAAAGACGGATAATTTCGGGAAAGAAGGAACGGAAAGAAGACAACGGTGAGGAATCGAATAGGACGATACGGTTCAAATGGCGCCGACGGCTAGTTATTTGGATTTACGGATTGAAAGATAGAGCATTTTTCGCGTAGGGTGGGCAAATAGTAAAAACGCAGATAAAAATGAAAAACAAAGACGGATAATTTCGGAAAAAAAGGAACGGAAAGAAGACAACGTTGAGGAATCGAATAGAAAATCGGATCGAAGTGAAAAGAAAAGAAACGAAAATTAAAAGGGGACTGCGAACGAGAAGAAGCAAAAAGGAGTGCAACACGAGGACTTCCCAGGAGGTCACCCATCCTAGTACTACTCTCGCCCAAGCACGCTTAACTTCGGAGTTCTGATGGGATCCGGTGCTTTAGTGCTGGTATGATCGCACCCGTCAGAAATTGGATTGGAAGATTACTAATGCCGCAGTTCGAATGCGCAGAACGGTTTCAATAACGTTTAAAAACGCAAATAAAAATGAAAAACAAAGACGGATAATTTCGGGAAAGAAGGAACGGAAAGAAGACAACGGTGAGGAATCGAATAAGACGATACGGTTCAAATGGCGCCGACGGCTAGTTATTTGGATTTACGGATTGAAAGATAGAGCATTTTTCGCGTAGGGTGGGCAAATAGTAAAAACGCAGATAAAAATGAAAAACAAAGACGGATAATTTCGGAAAAAAAGGAACGGAAAGAAGACAACGTTGAGGAATCGAATAGAAAATCGGATCGAAGTGAAAAGAAAAGAAACGAAAATTAAAAGGGGACTGCGAACGAGAAGAAGCAAAAAGGAGTGCAACACGAGGACTTCCCAGGAGGTCACCCATCCTAGTACTACTCTCGCCCAAGCACGCTTAACTTCGGAGTTCTGATGGGATCCGGTGCTTTAGTGCTGGTATGATCGCACCCGTCAGAAATTGGATTGGAAGATTACTAATGCCGCAGTTCGAATGCGCAGAACGGTTTCAATAACGTTTAAAAACGCAAATAAAAATGAAAAACAAAGACGGATAATTTCGGGAAAGAAGGAACGGAAAGAAGACAACGGTGAGGAATCGAATAGGACGATACGGTTCAAATGGCGCCGACGGCTAGTTATTTGAATTTACGGATTGAAAGATAGAGCATTTTTCGCGTAGGGTGGGCAAATAGTAAAAACGCAGATAAAAATGAAAAACAAAGACGGATAATTTCGGAAAAAAAGGAACGGAAAGAAGACAACGTTGAGGAATCGAATAGAAAATCGGATCGAAGTGAAAAGAAAAGAAACGAAAATTAAAAGGGGACTGCGAACGAGAAGAAGCAAAAAGGAGTGCAACACGAGGACTTCCCAGGAGGTCACCCATCCTAGTACTACTCTCGCCCAAGCACGCTTAACTTCGGAGTTCTGATGGGATCCGGTGCTTTAGTGCTGGTATGATCGCACCCGTCAGAAATTGGATTGGAAGATTACTAATGCCGCAGTTCGAATGCGCAGAACGGTTTCAATAACGTTTAAAAACGCAAATAAAAATGAAAAACAAAGACGGATAATTTCGGGAAAGAAGGAACGGAAAGAAGACAACGGTGAGGAATCGAATAGGACGATACGGTTCAAATGGCGCCGACGGCTAGTTATTTGGATTTACGGATTGAAAGATAGAGCATTTTTCGCGTAGGGTGGGCAAATAGTAAAAACGCAGATAAAAATGAAAAACAAAGACGGATAATTTCGGAAAAAAAGGAACGGAAAGAAGACAACGTTGAGGAATCGAATAGAAAATCGGATCGAAGTGAAAAGAAAAGAAACGAAAATTAAAAGGGGACTGCGAACGAGAAGAAGCAAAAAGGAGTGCAACACGAGGACTTCCCAGGAGGTCACCCATCCTAGTACTACTCTCGCCCAAGCACGCTTAACTTCGGAGTTCTGATGGGATCCGGTGCTTTAGTGCTGGTATGATCGCACCCGTCAGAAATTGGATTGGAAGATTACTAATGCCGCAGTTCGAATGCGCAGAACGGTTTCAATAACGTTTAAAAACGCAAAAAAAAATGAAAAACAAAGACGGATAATTTCGGGAAAGAAGGAACGGAAAGAAGACAACGGTGAGGAATCGAATAGGACGATACGGTTCAAATGGCGCCGACGGCTAGTTATTTGGATTTACGGATTGAAAGATAAAGCATTTTTCGCGTAGGGTGGGCAAATAGTAAAAACGCAGATAAAAATGAAAAACAAAGACGGATAATTTCGGAAAAAAAGGAACGGAAAGAAGACAACGTTGAGGAATCGAATAGAAAATCGGATCGAAGTGAAAAGAAAAGAAACGAAAATTAAAAGGGGACTGCGAACGAGAAGAAGCAAAAAGGAGTGCAACACGAGGACTTCCCAGGAGGTCACCCATCCTAGTACTACTCTCGCCCAAGCACGCTTAACTTCGGAGTTCTGATGGGATCCGGTGCTTTAGTGCTGGTATGATCGCACCCGTCAGAAATTGGATTGGAAGATTACTAATGCCGCAGTTCGAATGCGCAGAACGGTTTCAATAACGTTTAAAAACGCAAATAAAAATGAAAAACAAAGACGGATAATTTCGGGAAAGAAGGAACGGAAAGAAGACAACGGTGAGGAATCGAATAGGACGATACGGTTCAAATGGCGCCGACGGCTAGTTATTTGGATTTACGGATTGAAAGATAGAGCATTTTTCGCGTAGGGTGGGCAAATAGTAAAAACGCAGATAAAAATGAAAAACAAAGACGGATAATTTCGGAAAAAAAGGAACGGAAAGAAGACAACGTTGAGGAATCGAATAGAAAATCGGATCGAAGTGAAAAGAAAAGAAACGAAAATTAAAAGGGGACTGCGAACGAGAAGAAGCAAAAAGGAGTGCAACACGAGGACTTCCCAGGAGGTCACCCATCCTAGTACTACTCTCGCCCAAGCACGCTTAACTTCGGAGTTCTGATGGGATCCGGTGCTTTAGTGCTGGTATGATCGCACCCGTCAGAAATTGGATTGGAAGATTACTAATGCCGCAGTTCGAATGCGCAGAACGGTTTCAATAACGTTTAAAAACGCAAATAAAAATGAAAAACAAAGACGGATAATTTCGGGAAAGAAGGAACGGAAAGAAGACAACGGTGAGGAATCGAATAGGACGATACGGTTCAAATGGCGCCGACGGCTAGTTATTTGGATTTACGGATTGAAAGATAGAGCATTTTTCGCGTAGGGTGGGCAAATAGTAAAAACGCAGATAAAAATGAAAAACAAAGACGGATAATTTCGGAAAAAAAGAAACGGAAAGAAGACAACGTTGAGGAATCGAATAGAAAATCGGATCGAAGTGAAAAGAAAAGAAACGAAAATTAAAAGGGGACTGCGAACGAGAAGAAGCAAAAAGGAGTGCAACACGAGGACTTCCCAGGAGGTCACCCATCCTAGTACTACTCTCGCCCAAGCACGCTTAACTTCGGAGTTCTGATGGGATCCGGTGCTTTAGTGCTGGTATGATCGCACCCGTCAGAAATTGGATTGGAAGATTACTAATGCCGCAGTTCGAATGCGCAGAACGGTTTCAATAACGTTTAAAAACGCAAATAAAAATGAAAAACAAAGACGGATAATTTCGGGAAAGAAGGAACGGAAAGAAGACAACGGTGAGGAATCGAATAGGACGATACGGTTCAAATGGCGCCGACGGCTAGTTATTTGGATTTACGGATTGAAAGATAGAGCATTTTTCGCGTAGGGTGGGCAAATAGTAAAAACGCAGATAAAAATGAAAAACAAAGACGGATAATTTCGGAAAAAAAGGAACGGAAAGAAGACAACGTTGAGGAATCGAATAGAAAATCGGATCGAAGTGAAAAGAAAAGAAACGAAAATTAAAAGGGGACTGCGAACGAGAAGAAGCAAAAAGGAGTGCAACACGAGGACTTCCCAGGAGGTCACCCATCCTAGTACTACTCTCGCCCAAGCACGCTTAACTTCGGAGTTCTGATGGGATCCGGTGCTTTAGTGCTGGTATGATCGCACCCGTCAGAAATTGGATTGGAAGATTACTAATGCCGCAGTTCGAATGCGCAGAACGGTTTCAATAACGTTTAAAAACGCAAATAAAAATGAAAAACAAAGACGGATAATTTCGGGAAAGAAGGAACGGAAAGAAGACAACGGTGAGGAATCGAATAGGACGATACGGTTCAAATGGCGCCGACGGCTAGTTATTTGGATTTACGGATTGAAAGATAGAGCATTTTTCGCGTAGGGTGGGCAAATAGTAAAAACGCAGATAAAAATGAAAAACAAAGACGGATAATTTCGGAAAAAAAGGAACGGAAAGAAGACAACGTTGAGGAATCGAATAGAAAATCGGATCGAAGTGAAAAGAAAAGAAACGAAAATTAAAAGGGGACTGCGAACGAGAAGAAGCAAAAAGGAGTGCAACACGAGGACTTCCCAGGAGGTCAAGCATCCTAGTACTACTCTCGCCCAAGCACGCTTAACTTCGGAGTTCTGATGGGATCCGGTGCTTTAGTGCTGGTATGATCGCACCCGTCAGAAATTGGATTGGAAGATTACTAATGCCGCAGTTCGAATGCGCAGAACGGTTTCAATAACGTTTAAAAACGCAAATAAAAATGAAAAACAAAGACGGATAATTTCGGGAAAGAAGGAACGGAAAGAAGACAACGGTGAGGAATCGAATAGGACGATACGGTTCAAATGGCGCCGACGGCTAGTTATTTGGATTTACGGATTGAAAGATAGAGCATTTTTCGCGTAGGGTGGGCAAATAGTAAAAACGCAGATAAAAATGAAAAACAAAGACGGATAATTTCGGAAAAAAAGGAACGGAAAGAAGACAACGTTGAGGAATCGAATAGAAAATCGGATCGAAGTGAAAAGAAAAGAAACGAAAATTAAAAGGGGACTGCGAACGAGAAGAAGCAAAAAGGAGTGCAACACGAGGACTTCCCAGGAGGTCACCCATCCTAGTACTACTCTCGCCCAAGCACGCTTAACTTCGGAGTTCTGATGGGATCCGGTGCTTTAGTGCTGGTATGATCGCACCCGTCAGAAATTGGATTGGAAGATTAATAATGCCGCAGTTCGAATGCGCAGAACGGTTTCAATAACGTTTAAAAACGCAAATAAAAATGAAAAACAAAGACGGATAATTTCGGGAAAGAAGGAACGGAAAGAAGACAACGGTGAGGAATCGAATAGGACGATACGGTTCAAATGGCGCCGACGGCTAGTTATTTGGATTTACGGATTGAAAGATAGAGCATTTTTCGCGTAGGGTGGGCAAATAGTAAAAACGCAGATAAAAATGAAAAACAAAGACGGATAATTTCGGAAAAAAAGGAACGGAAAGAAGACAACGTTGAGGAATCGAATAGAAAATCGGATCGAAGTGAAAAGAAAAGAAACGAAAATTAAAAGGGGACTGCGAACGAGAAGAAGCAAAAAGGAGTGCAACACGAGGACTTCCCAGGAGGTCACCCATCCTAGTACTACTCTCGCCCAAGCACGCTTAACTTCGGAGTTCTGATGGGATCCGGTGCTTTAGTGCTGGTATGATCGCACCCGTCAGAAATTGGATTGGAAGATTACTAATGCCGCAGTTCGAATGCGCAGAACGGTTTCAATAACGTTTAAAAACGCAAATAAAAATGAAAAACAAAGACGGATAATTTCGGGAAAGAAGGAACGGAAAGAAGACAACGGTGAGGAATCGAATAGGACGATACGGTTCAAATGGCGCCGACGGCTAGTTATTTGGATTTACGGATTGAAAGATAGAGCATTTTTCGAGTAGGGTGGGCAAATAGTAAAAACGCAGATAAAAATGAAAAACAAAGACGGATAATTTCGGAAAAAAAGGAACGGAAAGAAGACAACGTTGAGGAATCGAATAGAAAATCGGATCGAAGTGAAAAGAAAAGAAACGAAAATTAAAAGGGGACTGCGAACGAGAAGAAGCAAAAAGGAGTGCAACACGAGGACTTCCCAGGAGGTCACCCATCCTAGTACTACTCTCGCCCAAGCACGCTTAACTTCGGAGTTCTGATGGGATCCGGTGCTTTAGTGCTGGTATGATCGCACCCGTCAGAAATTGGATTGGAAGATTACTAATGCCGCAGTTCGAATGCGCAGAACGGTTTCAATAACGTTTAAAAACGCAAATAAAAATGAAAAACAAAGACGGATAATTTCGGGAAAGAAGGAACGGAAAGAAGACAACGGTGAGGAATCGAATAGGACGATACGGTTCAAATGGCGCCGACGGCTAGTTATTTGGATTTACGGATTGAAAGGTAGAGCATTTTTCGCGTAGGGTGGGCAAATAGTAAAAACGCAGATAAAAATGAAAAACAAAGACGGATAATTTCGGAAAAAAAGGAACGGAAAGAAGACAACGTTGAGGAATCGAATAGAAAATCGGATCGAAGTGAAAAGAAAAGAAACGAAAATTAAAAGGGGACTGCGAACGAGAAGAAGCAAAAAGGAGTGCAACACGAGGACTTCCCAGGAGGTCACCCATCCTAGTACTACTCTCGCCCAAGCACGCTTAACTTCGGAGTTCTGATGGGATCCGGTGCTTTAGTGCTGGTATGATCGCACCCGTCAGAAATTGGATTGGAAGATTACTAATGCCGCAGTTCGAATGCGCAGAACGGTTTCAATAACGTTTAAAAACGCAAATAAAAATGAAAAACAAAGACGGATAATTTCGGGAAAGAAGGAACGGAAAGAAGACAACGGTGAGGAATCGAATAGGACGATACGGTTCAAATGGCGCCGACGGCTAGTTATTTGGATTTACGGCTTGAAAGATAGAGCATTTTTCGCGTAGGGTGGGCAAATAGTAAAAACGCAGATAAAAATGAAAAACAAAGACGGATAATTTCGGAAAAAAAGGAACGGAAAGAAGACAACGTTGAGGAATCGAATAGAAAATCGGATCGAAGTGAAAAGAAAAGAAACGAAAATTAAAAGGGGACTGCGAACGAGAAGAAGCAAAAAGGAGTGCAACACGAGGACTTCCCAGGAGGTCACCCATCCTAGTACTACTCTCGCCCAAGCACGCTTAACTTCGGAGTTCTGATGGGATCCGGTGCTTTAGTGCTGGTATGATCGCACCCGTCAGAAATTGGATTGGAAGATTACTAATGCCGCAGTTCGAATGCGCAGAACGGTTTCAATAACGTTTAAAAACGCAAATAAAAATGAAAAACAAAGACGGATAATTTCGGGAAAGAAGGAACGGAAAGAAGACAACGGTGAGGAATCGAATAGGACGATACGGTTCAAATGGCGCCGACGGCTAGTTATTTGGATTTACGGATTGAAAGATAGAGCATTTTTCGCGTAGGGTGGGCAAATAGTAAAAACGCAGATAAAAATGAAAAACAAAGACGGATAATTTCGGAAAAAAAGGAACGGAAAGAAGACAACGTTGAGGAATCGAATAGAAAATCGGATCGAAGTGAAAAGAAAAGAAACGAAAATTAAAAGGGGACTGCGAACGAGAAGAAGCAAAAAGGAGTGCAACACGAGGACTTCCCAGGAGGTCACCCATCCTAGTACTACTCTCGCCCAAGCACGCTTAACTTCGGAGTTCTGATGGGATCCGGTGCTTTAGTGCTGGTATGATCGCACCCGTCAGAAATTGGATTGGAAGATTACTAATGCCGCAGTTCGAATGCGCAGAACGGTTTCAATAACGTTTAAAAACGCAAATAAAAATGAAAAACAAAGACGGATAATTTCGGGAAAGAAGGAACGGAAAGAAGACAACGGTGAGGAATCGAATAGGACGATACGGTTCAAATGGCGCCGACGGCTAGTTATTTGGATTTACGGATTGAAAGGTAGAGCATTTTTCGCGTAGGGTGGGCAAATAGTAAAAACGCAGATAAAAATGAAAAACAAAGACGGATAATTTCGGAAAAAAAGGAACGGAAAGAAGACAACGTTGAGGAATCGAATAGAAAATCGGATCGAAGTGAAAAGAAACGAAAATTAAAAGGGGACTGCGAACGAGAAGAAGCAAAAAGGAGTGCAACACGAGGACTTCCCAGGAGGTCACCCATCCTAGTACTACTCTCGCCCAAGCACGCTTAACTTCGGAGTTCTGATGGGATCCGGTGCTTTAGTGCTGGTATGATCGCACCCGTCAGAAATTGGATTGGAAGATTACTAATGCCGCAGTTCGAATGCGCAGAACGGTTTCAATAACGTTTCAAAACGCAAATAAAAATGAAAAACAAAGACGGATAATTTCGGGAAAGAAGGAACGGAAAGAAGACAACGGTGAGGAATCGAATAGGACGATACGGTTCAAATGGCGCCGACGGCTAGTTATTTGGATTTACGGATTGAAAGATAGAGCATTTTTCGCGTAGGGTGGGCAAATAGTAAAAACGCAGATAAAAATGAAAAACAAAGACGGATAATTTCGGAAAAAAAGGAACGGAAAGAAGACAACGTTGAGGAATCGAATAGAAAATCGGATCGAAGTGAAAAGAAAAGAAACGAAAATTAAAAGGGGACTGCGAACGAGAAGAAGCAAAAAGGAGTGCAACACGAGGACTTCCCAGGAGGTCACCCATCCTAGTACTACTCTCGCCCAAGCACGCTTAACTTCGGAGTTCTGATGGGATCCGGTGCTTTAGTGCTGGTATGATCGCACCCGTCAGAAATTGGATTGGAAGATTACTAATGCCGCAGTTCGAATGCGCAGAACGGTTTCAATAACGTTTAAAAACGCAAATAAAAATGAAAAACAAAGACGGATAATTTCGGGAAAGAAGGAACGGAAAGAAGACAACGGTGAGGAATCGAATAGGACGATACGGTTCAAATGGCGCCGACGGCTAGTTATTTGGATTTACGGATTGAAAGATAGAGCATTTTTCGCGTAGGGTGGGCAAATAGTAAAAACGCAGATAAAAATGAAAAACAAAGACGGATAATTTCGGAAAAAAAGGAACGGAAAGAAGACAACGTTGAGGAATCGAATAGAAAATCGGATCGAAGTGAAAAGAAAAGAAACGAAAATTAAAAGGGGACTGCGAACGAGAAGAAGCAAAAAGGAGTGCAACACGAGGACTTCCCAGGAGGTCACCCATCCTAGTACTACTCTCGCCCAAGCACGCTTAACTTCGGAGTTCTGATGGGATCCGGTGCTTTAGTGCTGGTATGATCGCACCCGTCAGAAATTGGATTGGAAGATTACTAATGCCGCAGTTCGAATGCGCAGAACGGTTTCAATAACGTTTAAAAACGCAAATAAAAATGAAAAACAAAGACGGATAATTTCGGGAAAGAAGGAACGGAAAGAAGACAACGGTGAGGATCGAATAGGACGATACGGTTCAAATGGCGCCGACGGCTAGTTATTTGGATTTACGGATTGAAAGATAGAGCATTTTTCGCGTAGGGTGGGCAAATAGTAAAAACGCAGATAAAAATGAAAAACAAAGACGGATAATTTCGGAAAAAAAGGAACGGAAAGAAGACAACGTTGAGGAATCGAATAGAAAATCGGATCGAAGTGAAAAGAAAAGAAACGAAAATTAAAAGGGGACTGCGAACGAGAAGAAGCAAAAAGGAGTGCAACACGAGGACTTCCCAGGAGGTCACCCATCCTAGTACTACTCTCGCCCAAGCACGCTTAACTTCGGAGTTCTGATGGGATCCGGTGCTTTAGTGCTGGTATGATCGCACCCGTCAGAAATTGGATTGGAAGATTACTAATGCCGCAGTTCGAATGCGCAGAACGGTTTCAATAACGTTTAAAAACGCAAATAAAAATGAAAAACAAAGACGGATAATTTCGGGAAAGAAGGAACGGAAAGAAGACAACGGTGAGGAATCGAATAGGACGATACGGTTCAAATGGCGCCGACGGCTAGTTATTTGGATTTACGGATTGAAAGGTAGAGCATTTTTCGCGTAGGGTGGGCAAATAGTAAAAACGCAGATAAAAATGAAAAACAAAGACGGATAATTTCGGAAAAAAAGGAACGGAAAGAAGACAACGTTGAGGAATCGAATAGAAAATCGGATCGAAGTGAAAAGAAAAGAAACGAAAATTAAAAGGGGACTGCGAACGAGAAGAAGCAAAAAGGAGTGCAACACGAGGACTTCCCAGGAGGTCACCCATCCTAGTACTACTCTCGCCCAAGCACGCTTAACTTCGGAGTTCTGATGGGATCCGGTGCTTTAGTGCTGGTATGATCGCACCCGTCAGAAATTGGATTGGAAGATTACTAATGCCGCAGTTCGAATGCGCAGAACGGTTTCAATAACGTTTAAAAACGCAAATAAAAATGAAAAACAAAGACGGATAATTTCGGGAAAGAAGGAACGGAAAGAAGACAACGGTGAGGAATCGAATAGGACGATACGGTTCAAATGGCGCCGACGGCTAGTTATTTGGATTTACGGATTGAAAGATAGAGCATTTTTCGCGTAGGGTGGGCAAATAGTAAAAACGCAGATAAAAATGAAAAACAAAGACGGATAATTTCGGAAAAAAAGGAACGGAAAGAAGACAACGTTGAGGAATCGAATAGAAAATCGGATCGAAGTGAAAAGAAAAGAAACGAAAATTAAAAGGGGACTGCGAACGAGAAGAAGCAAAAAGGAGTGCTGTGACGACCGCCCATGACTCCCGCACCAAAACAAGGAAATAATGCGCTGAAAGGTGTGCCAGGCAGCCATGGACGATAGTCAGGGTAAAACAAAACAAAAGAATCTCTATCGCATAACTCACAGCGCATGGATAAAATACAATAGAGAAATATAATATAGTGAAGCTCCATAGAACAGAACATCATCATATAAGCATCACAGTAGTTTTATACAATCATCTACTCAAATCCATACATGAAAGCCTCACTACAAATCACTCAACCAAATACAGCAGCGGATACCCAGTACATATAGTAAGAAAACTAATATGCAAAGCCTCCTGCTCGTCTTCGTCATCTTCATCGTAGAACTCCTAGCACAGCACCTGTCACCTGCTACCTAGTCTGCCCATCCCAACATGGATGAACAGCCCAAGGTAATAAGAGGAGACATAAAACCTTGAGTCAGACAAAGTCTTAGTGAGCAGTAAATCAACTATCAAGCATACCAAAAGAGCATAAAGGATAAAAGGAATAGGAACTAAACCATCCCACTCCACCTCTTTCTACAGTGATAGCCCCAGACATACACTAAGGAGAAGCAAGCATAACAACATAGACAATTAAGGTAAAGCGAATACCACTCGAGTCAAGGACGATGTTTTCCAAATACAAACCCCCAAGGCCTAAACCAAGATCAGATAAGCACCCAGAAAACACCGCTCTTGAAGCCGAATGATAATACAACCAAACATCCATGACTCTGGCTATCACTGTTATCCTTGCCTCGATTTCACCGTTAGTTGAATGACCATCTGTCAAGGGCTAATGGTAACCCCGGTTCTAACCATAACTCCGCACACTGCCTTGTGCCTAGGACTTATCTACTTTGCCCAGAGTACTCAACTACCTACCTGTAGTCTTTTGGGTGTCCCGACTACCTACCTGTAGTCGTTATGGGCGCCCCATGTACTCTTGCTTTTGAGCATGCTAGAACCTTCAACAACGACGAGATCCAAGCCTCCTAACCATCCTTCTTGACGACTATCCTCATACAAGCTCAAGCTACCTCTTGAACAATCCATTATCAACCAACTTGAACTACTCTTCAAGTTATCAACATGCTTGGAATGATCCCTGCTTGGATTAAGCCAAGACTCACATCATACTTCGCTTCATCGCATCAAAGCAAAGTCTCAACTCAACAACATGGTTTGCCTCATCAAATCATGGCAAAGCCCCATCTCAACATCATCCAATCTATACATATGAGCTTCAACATCCGCTACATATGCCTTAAGCAGCTTTCACCATTCAAGAGCCTTCTTCCATAGCTTTTGAATCCTCTTTCATCATCTTGTTCCAAATCAACTACTAGCTAACTTGGAAACAATCAAATCAATCATACATTCAAATAATCAATCATTCAAACAAGATCTATTAAGCAATTTAAGCAATATCAACTATAATGGCAATTTCGTAAATAAACGAGCAAAAGTCCAACATATGTGAAATCATGGTTTTTAGCATAGATCTATCAATTATAAAACATGGGTTTTGTCTCTAATGCTTATTAAACAAACTTGCATAAGTAAACATCTTCAAAAACCATGGATCTAGACTTAGATCTAAGAAAAATGCATGAAATCTCTAACTTTAACACCCAAACATGCCACCAATCCAATATACTCCTTTGGATCCGCGTGAGAGATAACTACCACTCACCAAATCACCCAAACACTACAAAAACTACACACTTCAGATCTGGACAGCGAAGATCAAGGTTTGATCCGGCAATATCTCGCTCCAATCGATGAATTCTAGCTCGAACGGATGAAGATCTTCAACTTTGGCACTTGGATCTTCGATCTCGATCTTCGATCTTGGATGGACGTTAGAATTAGATTGGAATGGAGAAAAGAAGATGAAGAAATGTTGTAGTCGAGTCTTCAAAATGGCAGCACTTCGTCGCTTCAAAAACCGGTGCCAAAAAGTGAGCCAAACCCCTCTATTTATAGGCTGAATCAACCATGAGTCGTCGCTCTTAGGTCGTCGCCGACCCAACTCCTGAGTCGTCCCCGACTCATCCACATGCTGACTTACCATAAGCCACTCACACGACTCAACAACCCTGCCGACCTACGACTTAATACCAGAGCCGACCTAACTAATCAACGACTCAACACCAAGCTGCCTAACGACTTACGACTCATCGTTAAGTCGTGCCTACCGACTCAGTTGCAAACGACCTAACAACACAGCCTTATGGCCGACCTAAGTCCTAGCCGACTCAACTGCACAGCCTTCCGACTCAAGCCAACGACTCAATACACCAAGGCACAAGGTCATACGACTCAAACCCAAACCGACTCAACACCTACCGACTCACGACTCAAGACCAGTGCCGACTCAACATAAGTCGGTCACGACCTAAAAGCCTCCGACCTAAGACACTGCCGCGTTTTCCCCAAGTCCTAAGTCGTACGACGACTCAACAATACACACTCACGACTCAACTATGATGCCGACTCACGACTCATCAGGCCCTACGACTCAAAACCCTGCCGACTCATTATCCACGACCTAAGCCTAAACCCCTTAAGTCGCTACACCCTTAACCCGTTAACTCCTTAACTCGGCAAACCCTATGAGTCGTAACTCGTTGACTCGGCCACACTTCTTATCTCGGCCCTCTATGAGTCGGTCATCCTATGAGTCGCCTAACTTCTTGAGTCGGTCCATCCTTATCTCGGCCAACACTTTAAACCGCTACCCCTCCTTGAGTCGGTCCCCTATGAGTCGGTCACGACTCATCACTTGTACCCGGGTTGACTTCTAAACGACTCAAGCTAGAAGCAACACAAACAACACTAACAACCTGTAAATTCTACGATTTATCGACTCGTAAAATACGGGTCGTTACAAGTGCAACACGAGGACTTCCCAGGAGGTCACCCATCCTAGTACTACTCTCGCCCAAGCACGCTTAACTTCGGAGTTCTGATGGGATCCGGTGCTTTAGTGCTGGTATGATCGCACCCGTCAGAAATTGGATTGGAAGATTACTAATGCCGCAGTTCGAATGCGCAGAACGGTTTCAATAACGTTTAAAAACGCAAATAAAAATGAAAAACAAAGACGGATAATTTCGGGAAAGAAGGAACGGAAAGAAGACAACGGTGAGGAATCGAATAGGACGATACGGTTCAAATGGCGCCGACGGCTAGTTATTTGGATTTACGGATTGAAAGGTAGAGCATTTTTCGCGTAGGGTGGGCAAATAGTAAAAACGCAGATAAAAATGAAAAACAAAGACGGATAATTTCGGAAAAAAAGGAACGGAAAGAAGACAACGTTGAGGAATCGAATAGAAAATCGGATCGAAGTGAAAAGAAAAGAAACGAAAATTAAAAGGGGACTGCGAACGAGAAGAAGCAAAAAGGAGTGCAACACGAGGACTTCCCAGGAGGTCACCCATCCTAGTACTACTCTCGCCCAAGCACGCTTAACTTCGGAGTTCTGATGGGATCCGGTGCTTTAGTGCTGGTATGATCGCACCCGTCAGAAATTGGATTGGAAGATTACTAATGCCGCAGTTCGAATGCGCAGAACGGTTTCAATAACGTTTAAAAACGCAAATAAAAATGAAAAACAAAGACGGATAATTTCGGGAAAGAAGGAACGGAAAGAAGACAACGGTGAGGAATCGAATAGGACGATACGGTTCAAATGGCGCCGACGGCTAGTTATTTGGATTTACGGATTGAAAGATAGAGCATTTTTCGCGTAGGGTGGGCAAATAGTAAAAACGCAGATAAAAATGAAAAACAAAGACGGATAATTTCGGAAAAAAGGAACGGAAAGAAGACAACGTTGAGGAATCGAATAGAAAATCGGATCGAAGTGAAAAGAAAAGAAACGAAAATTAAAAGGGGACTGCGAACGAGAAGAAGCAAAAAGGCGTGCAACACGAGGACTTCCCAGGAGGTCACCCATCCTAGTACTACTCTCGCCCAAGCACGCTTAACTTCGGAGTTCTGATGGGATCCGGTGCTTTAGTGCTGGTATGATCGCACCCGTCAGAAATTGGATTGGAAGATTACTAATGCCGCAGTTCGAATGCGCAGAACGGTTTCAATAACGTTTAAAAACGCAAATAAAAATGAAAAACAAAGACGGATAATTTCGGGAAAGAAGGAACGGAAAGAAGACAACGGTGAGGAATCGAATAGGACGATACGGTTCAAATGGCGCCGACGGCTAGTTATTTGGATTTACGGATTGAAAGGTAGAGCATTTTTCGCGTAGGGTGGGCAAATAGTAAAAACGCAGATAAAAATGAAAAACAAAGACGGATAATTTCGGAAAAAAAGGAACGGAAAGAAGACAACGTTGAGGAATCGAATAGAAAATCGGATCGAAGTGAAAAGAAAAGAAACGAAAATTAAAAGGGGACTGCGAACGAGAAGAAGCAAAAAGGAGTGCAACACGAGGACTTCCCAGGAGGTCACCCATCCTAGTACTACTCTCGCCCAAGCACGCTTAACTTCGGAGTTCTGATGGGATCCGGTGCTTTAGTGCTGGTATGATCGCACCCGTCAGAAATTGGATTGGAAGATTACTAATGCCGCAGTTCGAATGCGCAGAACGGTTTCAATAACGTTTAAAAACGCAAATAAAAATGAAAAACAAAGACGGATAATTTCGGGAAAGAAGGAACGGAAAGAAGACAACGGTGAGGAATCGAATAGGACGATACGGTTCAAATGGCGCCGACGGCTAGTTATTTGGATTTACGGATTGAAAGGTAGAGCATTTTTCGCGTAGGGTGGGCAAATAGTAAAAACGCAGATAAAAATGAAAAACAAAGACGGATAATTTCGGAAAAAAAGGAACGGAAAGAAGACAACGTTGAGGAATCGAATAGAAAATCGGATCGAAGTGAAAAGAAAAGAAACGAAAATTAAAAGGGGACTGCGAACGAGAAGAAGCAAAAAGGAGTGCAACACGAGGACTTCCCAGGAGGTCACCCATCCTAGTACTACTCTCGCCCAAGCACGCTTAACTTCGGAGTTCTGATGGGATCCGGTGCTTTAGTGCTGGTATGATCGCACCCGTCAGAAATTGGATTGGAAGATTACTAATGCCGCAGTTCGAATGCGCAGAACGGTTTCAATAACGTTTAAAAACGCAAATAAAAATGAAAAACAAAGACGGATAATTTCGGGAAAGAAGGAACGGAAAGAAGACAACGGTGAGGAATCGAATAGGACGATACGGTTCAAATGGCGCCGACGGCTAGTTATTTGGATTTACGGATTGAAAGATAGAGCATTTTTCGCGTAGGGTGGGCAAATAGTAAAAACGCAGATAAAAATGAAAAACAAAGACGGATAATTTCGGAAAAAAAGGAACGGAAAGAAGACAACGTTGAGGAATCGAATAGAAAATCGGATCGAAGTGAAAAGAAAAGAAACGAAAATTAAAAGGGGACTGCGAACGAGAAGAAGCAAAAAGGAGTGCAACACGAGGACTTCCCAGGAGGTCACCCATCCTAGTACTACTCTCGCCCAAGTACGCTTAACTTCGGAGTTCTGATGGGATCCGGTGCTTTAGTGCTGGTATGATCGCACCCGTCAGAAATTGGATTGGAAGATTACTAATGCCGCAGTTCGAATGCGCAGAACGGTTTCAATAACGTTTAAAAACGCAAATAAAAATGAAAAACAAAGACGGATAATTTCGGGAAAGAAGGAACGGAAAGAAGACAACGGTGAGGAATCGAATAGGACGATACGGTTCAAATGGCGCCGACGGCTAGTTATTTGGATTTACGGATTGAAAGATAGAGCATTTTTCGCGTAGGGTGGGCAAATAGTAAAAACGCAGATAAAAATGAAAAACAAAGACGGATAATTTCGGAAAAAAAGGAACGGAAAGAAGACAACGTTGAGGAATCGAATAGAAAATCGGATCGAAGTGAAAAGAAAAGAAACGAAAATTAAAAGGGGACTGCGAACGAGAAGAAGCAAAAAGGAGTGCAACACGAGGACTTCCCAGGAAGTCACCCATCCTAGTACTACTCTCGCCCAAGCACGCTTAACTTCGGAGTTCTGATGCGATCCGGTGCTTTAGTGCTGGTATGATCGCACCCGTCAGAAATTGGATTGGAAGATTACTAATGCCGCAGTTCGAATGCGCAGAACGGTTTCAATAACGTTTAAAAACGCAAATAAAAATGAAAAACAAAGACGGATAATTTTGGGAAAGAAGGAACGGAAAGAAGACAACGGTGAGGAATCGAATAGGACGATACGGTTCAAATGGCGCCGACGGCTAGTTATTTGGATTTACGGATTGAAAGATAGAGCATTTTTCGCGTAGGGTGGGCAAATAGTAAAAACGCAGATAAAAATGAAAAACAAAGACGGATAATTTCGGAAAAAAAGGAACGGAAAGAAGACAACGTTGAGGAATCGAATAGAAAATCGGATCGAAGTGAAAAGAAAAGAAACGAAAATTAAAAGGGGACTGCGAACGAGAAGAAGCAAAAAGGAGTGCAACACGAGGACTTCCCAGGAGGTCACCCATCCTAGTACTACTCTCGCCCAAGCACGCTTAACTTCGGAGTTCTGATGGGATCCGGTGCTTTAGTGCTGGTATGATCGCACCCGTCAGAAATTGGATTGGAAGATTACTAATGCCGCAGTTCGAATGCGCAGAACGGTTTCAATAACGTTTAAAAACGCAAATAAAAATGAAAAACAAAGACGGATAATTTCGGGAAAGAAGGAACGGAAAGAAGACAACGGTGAGGAATCGAATAGGACGATACGGTTCAAATGGCGCCGACGGCTAGTTATTTGGATTTACGGATTGAAAGATAGAGCATTTTTCGCGTAGGGTGGGCAAATAGTAAAAACGCAGATAAAAATGAAAAACAAAGACGGATAATTTCGGAAAAAAAGGAACGGAAAGAAGACAACGTTGAGGAATCGAATAGAAAATCGGATCGAAGTGAAAAGAAAAGAAACGAAAATTAAAAGGGGACTGCGAACGAGAAGAAGCAAAAAGGAGTGCAACACGAGGACTTCCCAGGAGGTCACCCATCCTAGTACTACTCTCGCCCAAGCACGCTTAACTTCGGAGTTCTGATGGGATCCGGTGCTTTAGTGCTGGTATGATCGCACCCGTCAGAAATTGGATTGGAAGATTACTAATGCCGCAGTTCGAATGCGCAGAACGGTTTCAATAACGTTTAAAAACGCAAATAAAAATGAAAAACAAAGACGGATAATTTCGGGAAAGAAGGAACGGAAAGAAGACAACGGTGAGGAATCGAATAGGACGATACGGTTCAAATGGCGCCGACGGCTAGTTATTTGGATTTACGGATTGAAAGATAGAGCATTTTTCGCGTAGGGTGGGCAAATAGTAAAAACGCAGATAAAAATGAAAAACAAAGACGGATAATTTCGGAAAAAAAGGAACGGAAAGAAGACAACGTTGAGGAATCGAATAGAAAATCGGATCGAAGTGAAAAGAAAAGAAACGAAAATTAAAAGGGGACTGCGAACGAGAAGAAGCAAAAAGGAGTGCAACACGAGGACTTCCCAGGAGGTCACCCATCCTAGTACTACTCTCGCCCAAGCACGCTTAACTTCGGAGTTCTGATGGGATCCGGTGCTTTAGTGCTGGTATGATCGCACCCGTCAGAAATTGGATTGGAAGATTACTAATGCCGCAGTTCGAATGCGCAGAACGGTTTCAATAACGTTTAAAAACGCAAATAAAAATGAAAAACAAAGACGGATAATTTCGGGAAAGAAGGAACGGAAAGAAGACAACGGTGAGGAATCGAATAGGACGATACGGTTCAAATGGCGCCGACGGCTAGTTATTTGGATTTACGGATTGAAAGATAGAGCATTTTTCGCGTAGGGTGGGCAAATAGTAAAAACGCAGATAAAAATGAAAAACAAAGACGGATAATTTCGGAAAAAAAGGAACGGAAAGAAGACAACGTTGAGGAATCGAATAGAAAATCGGATCGAAGTGAAAAGAAAAGAAACGAAAATTAAAAGGGGACTGCGAACGAGAAGAAGCAAAAAGGAGTGCAACACGAGGACTTCCCAGGAGGTCACCCATCCTAGTACTACTCTCGCCCAAGCACGCTTAACTTCGGAGTTCTGATGGGATCCGGTGCTTTAGTGCTGGTATGATCGCACCCGTCAGAAATTGGATTGGAAGATTACTAATGCCGCAGTTCGAATGCGCAGAACGGTTTCAATAACGTTTAAAAACGCAAATAAAAATGAAAAACAAAGACGGATAATTTCGGGAAAGAAGGAACGGAAAGAAGACAACGGTGAGGAATCGAATAGGACGATACGGTTCAAATGGCGCCGACGGCTAGTTATTTGGATTTACGGATTGAAAGATAGAGCATTTTTCGCGTAGGGTGGGCAAATAGTAAAAACGCAGATAAAAATGAAAAACAAAGACGGATAATTTCGGAAAAAAAGGAACGGAAAGAAGACAACGTTGAGGAATCGAATAGAAAATCGGATCGAAGTGAAAAGAAAAGAAACGAAAATTAAAAGGGGACTGCGAACGAGAAGAAGCAAAAAGGAGTGCAACACGAGGACTTCCCAGGAGGTCACCCATCCTAGTACTACTCTCGCCCAAGCACGCTTAACTTCGGAGTTCTGATGGGATCCGGTGCTTTAGTGCTGGTATGATCGCACCCGTCAGAAATTGGATTGGAAGATTACTAATGCCGCAGTTCGAATGCGCAGAACGGTTTCAATAACGTTTAAAAACGCAAATAAAAATGAAAAACAAAGACGGATAATTTCGGGAAAGAAGGAACGGAAAGAAGACAACGGTGCGGAATCGAATAGGACGATACGGTTCAAATGGCGCCGACGGCTAGTTATTTGGATTTACGGATTGAAAGATAGAGCATTTTTCGCGTAGGGTGGGCAAATAGTAAAAACGCAGATAAAAATGAAAAACAAAGACGGATAATTTCGGAAAAAAAGGAACGGAAAGAAGACAACGTTGAGGAATCGAATAGAAAATCGGATCGAAGTGAAAAGAAAAGAAACGAAAATTAAAAGGGGACTGCGAACGAGAAGAAGCAAAAAGGAGTGCAACACGAGGACTTCCCAGGAGGTCACCCATCCTAGTACTACTCTCGCCCAAGCACGCTTAACTTCGGAGTTCTGATGGGATCCGGTGCTTTAGTGCTGGTATGATCGCACCCGTCAGAAATTGGATTGGAAGATTACTAATGCCGCAGTTCGAATGCGCAGAACGGTTTCAATAACGTTTAAAAACGCAAATAAAAATGAAAAACAAAGACGGATAATTTTGGGAAAGAAGGAACGGAAAGAAGACAACGGTGAGGAATCGAATAGGACGATACGGTTCAAATGGCGCCGACGGCTAGTTATTTGGATTTACGGATTGAAAGATAGAGCATTTTTCGCGTAGGGTGGGCAAATAGTAAAAACGCAGATAAAAATGAAAAACAAAGACGGATAATTTCGGAAAAAAAGGAACGGAAAGAAGACAACGTTGAGGAATCGAATAGAAAATCGGATCGAAGTGAAAAGAAAAGAAACGAAAATTAAAAGGGGACTGCGAACGAGAAGAAGCAAAAAGGAGTGCAACACGAGGACTTCCCAGGAGGTCACCCATCCTAGTACTACTCTCGCCCAAGCACGCTTAACTTCGGAGTTCTGATGGGATCCGGTGCTTTAGTGCTGGTATGATCGCACCCGTCAGAAATTGGATTGGAAGATTACTAATGCCGCAGTTCGAATGCGCAGAACGGTTTCAATAACGTTTAAAAACGCAAATAAAAATGAAAAACAAAGACGGATAATTTCGGGAAAGAAGGAACGGAAAGAAGACAACGGTGAGGAATCGAATAGGACGATACGGTTCAAATGGCGCCGACGGCTAGTTATTTGGATTTACGGATTGAAAGATAGAGCATTTTTCGCGTAGGGTGGGCAAATAGTAAAAACGCAGATAAAAATGAAAAACAAAGACGGATAATTTCGGAAAAAAAGGAACGGAAAGAAGACAACGTTGAGGAATCGAATAGAAAATCGGATCGAAGTGAAAAGAAAAGAAACGAAAATTAAAAGGGGACTGCGAACGAGAAGAAGCAAAAAGGAGTGCAACACGAGGACTTCCCAGGAGGTCACCCATCCTAGTACTACTCTCGCCCAAGCACGCTTAACTTCGGAGTTCTGATGGGATCCGGTGCTTTAGTGCTGGTATGATCGCACCCGTCAGAAATTGGATTGGAAGATTACTAATGCCGCAGTTCGAATGCGCAGAACGGTTTCAATAACGTTTAAAAACGCAAATAAAAATGAAAAACAAAGACGGATAATTTCGGGAAAGAAGGAACGGAAAGAAGACAACGGTGAGGAATCGAATAGGACGATACGGTTCAAATGGCGCCGACGGCTAGTTATTTGGATTTACGGATTGAAAGATAGAGCATTTTTCGCGTAGGGTGGGCAAATAGTAAAAACGCAGATAAAAATGAAAAACAAAGACGGATAATTTCGGAAAAAAAGGAACGGAAAGAAGACAACGTTGAGGAATCGAATAGAAAATCGGATCGAAGTGAAAAGAAAAGAAACGAAAATTAAAAGGGGACTGCGAACGAGAAGAAGCAAAAAGGAGTGCAACACGAGGACTTCCCAGGAGGTCACCCATCCTAGTACTACTCTCGCCCAAGCACGCTTAACTTCGGAGTTCTGATGGGATCCGGTGCTTTAGTGCTGGTATGATCGCACCCGTCAGAAATTGGATTGGAAGATTACTAATGCCGCAGTTCGAATGCGCAGAACGGTTTCAATAACGTTTAAAAACGCAAATAAAAATGAAAAACAAAGACGGATAATTTCGGGAAAGAAGGAACGGAAAGAAGACAACGGTGAGGAATCGAATAGGACGATACGGTTCAAATGGCGCCGACGGCTAGTTATTTGGATTTACGGATTGAAAGATAGAGCATTTTTCGCGTAGGGTGGGCAAATAGTAAAAACGCAGATAAAAATGAAAAACAAAGACGGATAATTTCGGAAAAAAAGGAACGGAAAGAAGACAACGTTGAGGAATCGAATAGAAAATCGGATCGAAGTGAAAAGAAAAGAAACGAAAATTAAAAGGGGACTGCGAACGAGAAGAAGCAAAAAGGAGTGCAACACGAGGACTTCCCAGGAGGTCACCCATCCTAGTACTACTCTCGCCCAAGCACGCTTAACTTCGGAGTTCTGATGGGATCCGGTGCTTTAGTGCTGGTATGATCGCACCCGTCAGAAATTGGATTGGAAGATTACTAATGCCGCAGTTCGAATGCGCAGAACGGTTTCAATAACGTTTAAAAACGCAAATAAAAATGAAAAACAAAGACGGATAATTTCGGGAAAGAAGGAACGGAAAGAAGACAACGGTGAGGAATCGAATAGGACGATACGGTTCAAATGGCGCCGACGGCTAGTTATTTGGATTTACGGATTGAAAGATAGAGCATTTTTCGCGTAGGGTGGGCAAATAGTAAAAACGCAGATAAAAATGAAAAACAAAGACGGATAATTTCGGAAAAAAAGGAACGGAAAGAAGACAACGTTGAGGAATCGAATAGAAAATCGGATCGAAGTGAAAAGAAAAGAAACGAAAATTAAAAGGGGACTGCGAACGAGAAGAAGCAAAAAGGAGTGCAACACGAGGACTTCCCAGGAGGTCACCCATCCTAGTACTACTCTCGCCCAAGCACGCTTAACTTCGGAGTTCTGATGGGATCCGGTGCTTTAGTGCTGGTATGATCGCACCCGTCAGAAATTGGATTGGAAGATTACTAATGCCGCAGTTCGAATGCGCAAAACGGTTTCAATAACGTTTAAAAACGCAAATAAAAATGAAAAACAAAGACGGATAATTTCGGGAAAGAAGGAACGGAAAGAAGACAACGGTGCGGAATCGAATAGGACGATACGGTTCAAATGGCGCCGACGGCTAGTTATTTGGATTTACGGATTGAAAGATAGAGCATTTTTCGCGTAGGGTGGGCAAATAGTAAAAACGCAGATAAAAATGAAAAACAAAGACGGATAATTTCGGAAAAAAAGGAACGGAAAGAAGACAACGTTGAGGAATCGAATAGAAAATCGGATCGAAGTGAAAAGAAAAGAAACGAAAATTAAAAGGGGACTGCGAACGAGAAGAAGCAAAAAGGAGTGCAACACGAGGACTTCCCAGGAGGTCACCCATCCTAGTACTACTCTCGCCCAAGCACGCTTAACTTCGGAGTTCTGATGGGATCCGGTGCTTTAGTGCTGGTATGATCGCACCCGTCAGAAATTGGATTGGAAGATTACTAATGCCGCAGTTCGAATGCGCAGAACGGTTTCAATAACGTTTAAAAACGCAAATAAAAATGAAAAACAAAGACGGATAATTTCGGGAAAGAAGGAACGGAAAGAAGACAACGGTGAGGAATCGAATAGGACGATACGGTTCAAATGGCGCCGACGGCTAGTTATTTGGATTTACGGATTGAAAGATAGAGCATTTTTCGCGTAGGGTGGGCAAATAGTAAAAACGCAGATAAAAATGAAAAACAAAGACGGATAATTTCGGAAAAAAAGGAACGGAAAGAAGACAACGTTGAGGAATCGAATAGAAAATCGGATCGAAGTGAAAAGAAAAGAAACGAAAATTAAAAGGGGACTGCGAACGAGAAGAAGCAAAAAGGAGTGCAACACGAGGACTTCCCAGGAGGTCACCCATCCTAGTACTACTCTCGCCCAAGCACGCTTAACTTCGGAGTTCTGATGGGATCCGGTGCTTTAGTGCTGGTATGATCGCACCCGTCAGAAATTGGATTGGAAGATTACTAATGCCGCAGTTCGAATGCGCAGAACGGTTTCAATAACGTTTAAAAACGCAAATAAAAATGAAAAACAAAGACGGATAATTTCGGGAAAGAAGGAACGGAAAGAAGACAACGGTGAGGAATCGAATAGGACGATACGGTTCAAATGGCGCCGACGGCTAGTTATTTGGATTTACGGATTGAAAGATAGAGCATTTTTCGCGTAGGGTGGGCAAATAGTAAAAACGCAGATAAAAATGAAAAACAAAGACGGATAATTTCGGAAAAAAAGGAACGGAAAGAAGACAACGTTGAGGAATCGAATAGAAAATCGGATCGAAGTGAAAAGAAAAGAAACGAAAATTAAAAGGGGACTGCGAACGAGAAGAAGCAAAAAGGAGTGCAACACGAGGACTTCCCAGGAGGTCACCCATCCTAGTACTACTCTCGCCCAAGCACGCTTAACTTCGGAGTTCTGATGGGATCCGGTGCTTTAGTGCTGGTATGATCGCACCCGTCAGAAATTGGATTGGAAGATTACTAATGCCGCAGTTCGAATGCGCAGAACGGTTTCAATAACGTTTAAAAACGCAAATAAAAATGAAAAACAAAGACGGATAATTTCGGGAAAGAAGGAACGGAAAGAAGACAACGGTGAGGAATCGAATAGGACGATACGGTTCAAATGGCGCCGACGGCTAGTTATTTGGATTTACGGATTGAAAGATAGAGCATTTTTCGCGTAGGGTGGGCAAATAGTAAAAACGCAGATAAAAATGAAAAACAAAGACGGATAATTTCGGAAAAAAAGGAACGGAAAGAAGACAACGTTGAGGAATCGAATAGAAAATCGGATCGAAGTGAAAAGAAAAGAAACGAAAATTAAAAGGGGACTGCGAACGAGAAGAAGCAAAAAGGAGTGCAACACGAGGACTTCCCAGGAGGTCACCCATCCTAGTACTACTCTCGCCCAAGCACGCTTAACTTCGGAGTTCTGATGGGATCCGGTGCTTTAGTGCTGGTATGATCGCACCCGTCAGAAATTGGATTGGAAGATTACTAATGCCGCAGTTCGAATGCGCAGAACGGTTTCAATAACGTTTAAAAACGCAAATAAAAATGAAAAACAAAGACGGATAATTTCGGGAAAGAAGGAACGGAAAGAAGACAACGGTGAGGAATCGAATAGGACGATACGGTTCAAATGGCGCCGACGGCTAGTTATTTGGATTTACGGATTGAAAGATAGAGCATTTTTCGCGTAGGGTGGGCAAATAGTAAAAACGCAGATAAAAATGAAAAACAAAGACGGATAATTTCGGAAAAAAAGGAACGGAAAGAAGACAACGTTGAGGAATCGAATAGAAAATCGGATCGAAGTGAAAAGAAAAGAAACGAAAATTAAAAGGGGACTGCGAACGAGAAGAAGCAAAAAGGAGTGCAACACGAGGACTTCCCAGGAGGTCACCCATCCTAGTACTACTCTCGCCCAAGCACGCTTAACTTCGGAGTTCTGATGGGATCCGGTGCTTTAGTGCTGGTATGATCGCACCCGTCAGAAATTGGATTGGAAGATTACTAATGCCGCAGTTCGAATGCGCAGAACGGTTTCAATAACGTTTAAAAACGCAAATAAAAATGAAAAACAAAGACGGATAATTTCGGGAAAGAAGGAACGGAAAGAAGACAACGGTGAGGAATCGAATAGGACGATACGGTTCAAATGGCGCCGACGGCTAGTTATTTGGATTTACGGATTGAAAGATAGAGCATTTTTCGCGTAGGGTGGGCAAATAGTAAAAACGCAGATAAAAATGAAAAACAAAGACGGATAATTTCGGAAAAAAAGGAACGGAAAGAAGACAACGTTGAGGAATCGAATAGAAAATCGGATCGAAGTGAAAAGAAAAGAAACGAAAATTAAAAGGGGACTGCGAACGAGAAGAAGCAAAAAGGAGTGCAACACGAGGACTTCCCAGGAGGTCACCCATCCTAGTACTACTCTCGCCCAAGCACGCTTAACTTCGGAGTTCTGATGGGATCCGGTGCTTTAGTGCTGGTATGATCGCACCCGTCAGAAATTGGATTGGAAGATTACTAATGCCGCAGTTCGAATGCGCAGAACGGTTTCAATAACGTTTAAAAACGCAAATAAAAATGAAAAACAAAGACGGATAATTTCGGGAAAGAAGGAACGGAAAGAAGACAACGGTGAGGAATCGAATAGGACGATACGGTTCAAATGGCGCCGACGGCTAGTTATTTGGATTTACGGATTGAAAGATAGAGCATTTTTCGCGTAGGGTGGGCAAATAGTAAAAACGCAGATAAAAATGAAAAACAAAGACGGATAATTTCGGAAAAAAAGGAACGGAAAGAAGACAACGTTGAGGAATCGAATAGAAAATCGGATCGAAGTGAAATGAAAAGAAACGAAAATTAAAAGGGGACTGCGAACGAGAAGAAGCAAAAAGGAGTGCAACACGAGGACTTCCCAGGAGGTCACCCATCCTAGTACTACTCTCGCCCAAGCACGCTTAACTTCGGAGTTCTGATGGGATCCGGTGCTTTAGTGCTGGTATGATCGCACCCGTCAGAAATTGGATTGGAAGATTACTAATGCCGCAGTTCGAATGCGCAGAACGGTTTCAATAACGTTTAAAAACGCAAATAAAAATGAAAAACAAAGACGGATAATTTCGGGAAAGAAGGAACGGAAAGAAGACAACGGTGAGGAATCGAATAGGACGATACGGTTCAAATGGCGCCGACGGCTAGTTATTTGGATTTACGGATTGAAAGATAGAGCATTTTTCGCGTAGGGTGGGCAAATAGTAAAAACGCAGATAAAAATGAAAAACAAAGACGGATAATTTCGGAAAAAAAGGAACGGAAAGAAGACAACGTTGAGGAATCGAATAGAAAATCGGATCGAAGTGAAAAGAAAAGAAACGAAAATTAAAAGGGGACTGCGAACGAGAAGAAGCAAAAAGGAGTGCAACACGAGGACTTCCCAGGAGGTCACCCATCCTAGTACTACTCTCGCCCAAGCACGCTTAACTTCGGAGTTCTGATGGGATCCGGTGCTTTAGTGCTGGTATGATCGCACCCGTCAGAAATTGGATTGGAAGATTACTAATGCCGCAGTTCGAATGCGCAGAACGGTTTCAATAACGTTTAAAAACGCAAATAAAAATGAAAAACAAAGACGGATAATTTCGGGAAAGAAGGAACGGAAAGAAGACAACGGTGAGGAATCGAATAGGACGATACGGTTCAAATGGCGCCGACGGCTAGTTATTTGGATTTACGGATTGAAAGATAGAGCATTTTTCGCGTAGGGTGGGCAAATAGTAAAAACGCAGATAAAAATGAAAAACAAAGACGGATAATTTCGGAAAAAAAGGAACGGAAAGAAGACAACGTTGAGGAATCGAATAGAAAATCGGATCGAAGTGAAAAGAAAAGAAACGAAAATTAAAAGGGGACTGCGAACGAGAAGAAGCAAAAAGGAGTGCAACACGAGGACTTCCCAGGAGGTCACCCATCCTAGTACTACTCTCGCCCAAGCACGCTTAACTTCGGAGTTCTGATGGGATCCGGCGCTTTAGTGCTGGTATGATCGCACCCGTCAGAAATTGGATTGGAAGATTACTAATGCCGCAGTTCGAATGCGCAGAACGGTTTCAATAACGTTTAAAAACGCAAATAAAAATGAAAAACAAAGACGGATAATTTCGGGAAAGAAGGAACGGAAAGAAGACAACGGTGAGGAATCGAATAGGACGATACGGTTCAAATGGCGCCGACGGCTAGTTATTTGGATTTACGGATTGAAAGATAGAGCATTTTTCGCGTAGGGTGGGCAAATAGTAAAAACGCAGATAAAAATGAAAAACAAAGACGGATAATTTCGGAAAAAAAGGAACGGAAAGAAGACAACGTTGAGGAATCGAATAGAAAATCGGATCGAAGTGAAAAGAAAAGAAACGAAAATTAAAAGGGGACTGCGAACGAGAAGAAGCAAAAAGGAGTGCAACACGAGGACTTCCCAGGAGGTCACCCATCCTAGTACTACTCTCGCCCAAGCACGCTTAACTTCGGAGTTCTGATGGGATCCGGTGCTTTAGTGCTGGTATGATCGCACCCGTCAGAAATTGGATTGGAAGATTACTAATGCCGCAGTTCGAATGCGCAGAACGGTTTCAATAACGTTTAAAAACGCAAATAAAAATGAAAAACAAAGACGGATAATTTCGGGAAAGAAGGAACGGAAAGAAGACAACGGTGAGGAATCGAATAGGACGATACGGTTCAAATGGCGCCGACGGCTAGTTATTTGGATTTACGGATTGAAAGATAGAGCATTTTTCGCGTAGGGTGGGCAAATAGTAAAAACGCAGATAAAAATGAAAAACAAAGACGGATAATTTCGGAAAAAAAGGAACGGAAAGAAGACAACGTTGAGGAATCGAATAGAAAATCGGATCGAAGTGAAAAGAAAAGAAACGAAAATTAAAAGGGGACTGCGAACGAGAAGAAGCAAAAAGGAGTGCAACACGAGGACTTCCCAGGAGGTCACCCATCCTAGTACTACTCTCGCCCAAGCACGCTTAACTTCGGAGTTCTGATGGGATCCGGTGCTTTAGTGCTGGTATGATCGCACCCGTCAGAAATTGGATTGGAAGATTACTAATGCCGCAGTTCGAATGCGCAGAACGGTTTCAATAACGTTTAAAAACGCAAATAAAAATGAAAAACAAAGACGGATAATTTCGGGAAAGAAGGAACGGAAAGAAGACAACGGTGAGGAATCGAATAGGACGATACGGTTCAAATGGCGCCGACGGCTAGTTATTTGGATTTACGGATTGAAAGATAGAGCATTTTTCGCGTAGGGTGGGCAAATAGTAAAAACGCAGATAAAAATGAAAAACAAAGACGGATAATTTCGGAAAAAAAGGAACGGAAAGAAGACAACGTTGAGGAATCGAATAGAAAATCGGATCGAAGTGAAAAGAAAAGAAACGAAAATTAAAAGGGGACTGCGAACGAGAAGAAGCAAAAAGGAGTGCAACACGAGGACTTCCCAGGAGGTCACCCATCCTAGTACTACTCTCGCCCAAGCACGCTTAACTTCGGAGTTCTGATGGGATCCGGTGCTTTAGTGCTGGTATGATCGCACCCGTCAGAAATTGGATTGGAAGATTACTAATGCCGCAGTTCGAATGCGCAGAACGGTTTCAATAACGTTTAAAAACGCAAATAAAAATGAAAAACAAAGACGGATAATTTCGGGAAAGAAGGAACGGAAAGAAGACAACGGTGAGGAATCGAATAGGACGATACGGTTCAAATGGCGCCGACGGCTAGTTATTTGGATTTACGGATTGAAAGATAGAGCATTTTTCGCGTAGGGTGGGCAAATAGTAAAAACGCAGATAAAAATGAAAAACAAAGACGGATAATTTCGGAAAAAAAGGAACGGAAAGAAGACAACGTTGAGGAATCGAATAGAAAATCGGATCGAAGTGAAATGAAAAGAAACGAAAATTAAAAGGGGACTGCGAACGAGAAGAAGCAAAAAGGAGTGCAACACGAGGACTTCCCAGGAGGTCACCCATCCTAGTACTACTCTCGCCCAAGCACGCTTAACTTCGGAGTTCTGATGGGATCCGGTGCTTTAGTGCTGGTATGATCGCACCCGTCAGAAATTGGATTGGAAGATTACTAATGCCGCAGTTCGAATGCGCAGAACGGTTTCAATAACGTTTAAAAACGCAAATAAAAATGAAAAACAAAGACGGATAATTTCGGGAAAGAAGGAACGGAAAGAAGACAACGGTGAGGAATCGAATAGGACGATACGGTTCAAATGGCGCCGACGGCTAGTTATTTGGATTTACGGATTGAAAGATAGAGCATTTTTCGCGTAGGGTGGGCAAATAGTAAAAACGCAGATAAAAATGAAAAACAAAGACGGATAATTTCGGAAAAAAAGGAACGGAAAGAAGACAACGTTGAGGAATCGAATAGAAAATCGGATCGAAGTGAAAAGAAAAGAAACGAAAATTAAAAGGGGACTGCGAACGAGAAGAAGCAAAAAGGAGTGCAACACGAGGACTTCCCAGGAGGTCACCCATCCTAGTACTACTCTCGCCCAAGCACGCTTAACTTCGGAGTTCTGATGGGATCCGGTGCTTTAGTGCTGGTATGATCGCACCCGTCAGAAATTGGATTGGAAGATTACTAATGCCGCAGTTCGAATGCGCAGAACGGTTTCAATAACGTTTAAAAACGCAAATAAAAATGAAAAACAAAGACGGATAATTTCGGGAAAGAAGGAACGGAAAGAAGACAACGGTGAGGAATCGAATAGGACGATACGGTTCAAATGGCGCCGACGGCTAGTTATTTGGATTTACGGATTGAAAGATAGAGCATTTTTCGCGTAGGGTGGGCAAATAGTAAAAACGCAGATAAAAATGAAAAACAAAGACGGATAATTTCGGAAAAAAAGGAACGGAAAGAAGACAACGTTGAGGAATCGAATAGAAAATCGGATCGAAGTGAAAAGAAAAGAAACGAAAATTAAAAGGGGACTGCGAACGAGAAGAAGCAAAAAGGAGTGCAACACGAGGACTTCCCAGGAGGTCACCCATCCTAGTACTACTCTCGCCCAAGCACGCTTAACTTCGGAGTTCTGATGGGATCCGGCGCTTTAGTGCTGGTATGATCGCACCCGTCAGAAATTGGATTGGAAGATTACTAATGCCGCAGTTCGAATGCGCAGAACGGTTTCAATAACGTTTAAAAACGCAAATAAAAATGAAAAACAAAGACGGATAATTTCGGGAAAGAAGGAACGGAAAGAAGACAACGGTGAGGAATCGAATAGGACGATACGGTTCAAATGGCGCCGACGGCTAGTTATTTGGATTTACGGATTGAAAGATAGAGCATTTTTCGCGTAGGGTGGGCAAATAGTAAAAACGCAGATAAAAATGAAAAACAAAGACGGATAATTTCGGAAAAAAAGGAACGGAAAGAAGACAACGTTGAGGAATCGAATAGAAAATCGGATCGAAGTGAAAAGAAAAGAAACGAAAATTAAAAGGGGACTGCGAACGAGAAGAAGCAAAAAGGAGTGCAACACGAGGACTTCCCAGGAGGTCACCCATCCTAGTACTACTCTCGCCCAAGCACGCTTAACTTCGGAGTTCTGATGGGATCCGGTGCTTTAGTGCTGGTATGATCGCACCCGTCAGAAATTGGATTGGAAGATTACTAATGCCGCAGTTCGAATGCGCAGAACGGTTTCAATAACGTTTAAAAACGCAAATAAAAATGAAAAACAAAGACGGATAATTTCGGGAAAGAAGGAACGGAAAGAAGACAACGGTGAGGAATCGAATAGGACGATACGGTTCAAATGGCGCCGACGGCTAGTTATTTGGATTTACGGATTGAAAGATAGAGCATTTTTCGCGTAGGGTGGGCAAATAGTAAAAACGCAGATAAAAATGAAAAACAAAGACGGATAATTTCGGAAAAAAAGGAACGGAAAGAAGACAACGTTGAGGAATCGAATAGAAAATCGGATCGAAGTGAAAAGAAAAGAAACGAAAATTAAAAGGGGACTGCGAACGAGAAGAAGCAAAAAGGAGTGCAACACGAGGACTTCCCAGGAGGTCACCCATCCTAGTACTACTCTCGCCCAAGCACGCTTAACTTCGGAGTTCTGATGGGATCCGGTGCTTTAGTGCTGGTATGATCGCACCCGTCAGAAATTGGATTGGAAGATTACTAATGCCGCAGTTCGAATGCGCAGAACGGTTTCAATAACGTTTAAAAACGCAAATAAAAATGAAAAACAAAGACGGATAATTTCGGGAAAGAAGGAACGGAAAGAAGACAACGGTGAGGAATCGAATAGGACGATACGGTTCAAATGGCGCCGACGGCTAGTTATTTGGATTTACGGATTGAAAGATAGAGCATTTTTCGCGTAGGGTGGGCAAATAGTAAAAACGCAGATAAAAATGAAAAACAAAGACGGATAATTTCGGAAAAAAAGGAACGGAAAGAAGACAACGTTGAGGAATCGAATAGAAAATCGGATCGAAGTGAAAAGAAAAGAAACGAAAATTAAAAGGGGACTGCGAACGAGAAGAAGCAAAAAGGAGTGCAACACGAGGACTTCCCAGGAGGTCACCCATCCTAGTACTACTCTCGCCCAAGCACGCTTAACTTCGGAGTTCTGATGGGATCCGGTGCTTTAGTGCTGGTATGATCGCACCCGTCAGAAATTGGATTGGAAGATTACTAATGCCGCAGTTCGAATGCGCAGAACGGTTTCAATAACGTTTAAAAACGCAAATAAAAATGAAAAACAAAGACGGATAATTTCGGGAAAGAAGGAACGGAAAGAAGACAACGGTGAGGAATCGAATAGGACGATACGGTTCAAATGGCGCCGACGGCTAGTTATTTGGATTTACGGATTGAAAGATAGAGCATTTTTCGCGTAGGGTGGGCAAATAGTAAAAACGCAGATAAAAATGAAAAACAAAGACGGATAATTTCGGAAAAAAAGGAACGGAAAGAAGACAACGTTGAGGAATCGAATAGAAAATCGGATCGAAGTGAAAAGAAAAGAAACGAAAATTAAAAGGGGACTGCGAACGAGAAGAAGCAAAAAGGAGTGCAACACGAGGACTTCCCAGGAGGTCACCCATCCTAGTACTACTCTCGCCCAAGCACGCTTAACTTCGGAGTTCTGATGGGATCCGGTGCTTTAGTGCTGGTATGATCGCACCCGTCAGAAATTGGATTGGAAGATTACTAATGCCGCAGTTCGAATGCGCAGAACGGTTTCAATAACGTTTAAAAACGCAAATAAAAATGAAAAACAAAGACGGATAATTTCGGGAAAGAAGGAACGGAAAGAAGACAACGGTGAGGAATCGAATAGGACGATACGGTTCAAATGGCGCCGACGGCTAGTTATTTGGATTTACGGATTGAAAGATAGAGCATTTTTCGCGTAGGGTGGGCAAATAGTAAAAACGCAGATAAAAATGAAAAACAAAGACGGATAATTTCGGAAAAAAAGGAACGGAAAGAAGACAACGTTGAGGAATCGAATAGAAAATCGGATCGAAGTGAAAAGAAAAGAAACGAAAATTAAAAGGGGACTGCGAACGAGAAGAAGCAAAAAGGAGTGCAACACGAGGACTTCCCAGGAGGTCACCCATCCTAGTACTACTCTCGCCCAAGCACGCTTAACTTCGGAGTTCTGATGGGATCCGGTGCTTTAGTGCTGGTATGATCGCACCCGTCAGAAATTGGATTGGAAGATTACTAATGCCGCAGTTCGAATGCGCAGAACGGTTTCAATAACGTTTAAAAACGCAAATAAAAATGAAAAACAAAGACGGATAATTTCGGGAAAGAAGGAACGGAAAGAAGACAACGGTGAGGAATCGAATAGGACGATACGGTTCAAATGGCGCCGACGGCTAGTTATTTGGATTTACGGATTGAAAGATAGAGCATTTTTCGCGTAGGGTGGGCAAATAGTAAAAACGCAGATAAAAATGAAAAACAAAGACGGATAATTTCGGAAAAAAAGGAACGGAAAGAAGACAACGTTGAGGAATCGAATAGAAAATCGGATCGAAGTGAAAAGAAAAGAAACGAAAATTAAAAGGGGACTGCGAACGAGAAGAAGCAAAAAGGAGTGCAACACGAGGACTTCCCAGGAGGTCACCCATCCTAGTACTACTCTCGCCCAAGCACGCTTAACTTCGGAGTTCTGATGGGATCCGGTGCTTTAGTGCTGGTATGATCGCACCCGTCAGAAATTGGATTGGAAGATTACTAATGCCGCAGTTCGAATGCGCAGAACGGTTTCAATAACGTTTAAAAACGCAAATAAAAATGAAAAACAAAGACGGATAATTTCGGGAAAGAAGGAACGGAAAGAAGACAACGGTGAGGAATCGAATAGGACGATACGGTTCAAATGGCGCCGACGGCTAGTTATTTGGATTTACGGATTGAAAGATAGAGCATTTTTCGCGTAGGGTGGGCAAATAGTAAAAACGCAGATAAAAATGAAAAACAAAGACGGATAATTTCGGAAAAAAAGGAACGGAAAGAAGACAACGTTGAGGAATCGAATAGAAAATCGGATCGAAGTGAAAAGAAAAGAAACGAAAATTAAAAGGGGACTGCGAACGAGAAGAAGCAAAAAGGAGTGCAACACGAGGACTTCCCAGGAGGTCACCCATCCTAGTACTACTCTCGCCCAAGCACGCTTAACTTCGGAGTTCTGATGGGATCCGGTGCTTTAGTGCTGGTATGATCGCACCCGTCAGAAATTGGATTGGAAGATTACTAATGCCGCAGTTCGAATGCGCAGAACGGTTTCAATAACGTTTAAAAACGCAAATAAAAATGAAAAACAAAGACGGATAATTTCGGGAAAGAAGGAACGGAAAGAAGACAACGGTGAGGAATCGAATAGGACGATACGGTTCAAATGGCGCCGACGGCTAGTTATTTGGATTTACGGATTGAAAGATAGAGCATTTTTCGCGTAGGGTGGGCAAATAGTAAAAACGCAGATAAAAATGAAAAACAAAGACGGATAATTTCGGAAAAAAAGGAACGGAAAGAAGACAACGTTGAGGAATCGAATAGAAAATCGGATCGAAGTGAAAAGAAAAGAAACGAAAATTAAAAGGGGACTGCGAACGAGAAGAAGCAAAAAGGAGTGCAACACGAGGACTTCCCAGGAGGTCACCCATCCTAGTACTACTCTCGCCCAAGCACGCTTAACTTCGGGGTTCTGATGGGATCCGGTGCTTTAGTGCTGGTATGATCGCACCCGTCAGAAATTGGATTGGAAGATTACTAATGCCGCAGTTCGAATGCGCAGAACGGTTTCAATAACGTTTAAAAACGCAAATAAAAATGAAAAACAAAGACGGATAATTTCGGGAAAGAAGGAACGGAAAGAAGACAACGGTGAGGAATCGAATAGGACGATACGGTTCAAATGGCGCCGACGGCTAGTTATTTGGATTTACGGATTGAAAGATAGAGCATTTTTCGCGTAGGGTGGGCAAATAGTAAAAACGCAGATAAAAATGAAAAACAAAGACGGATAATTTCGGAAAAAAAGGAACGGAAAGAAGACAACGTTGAGGAATCGAATAGAAAATCGGATCGAAGTGAAAAGAAAAGAAACGAAAATTAAAAGGGGACTGCGAACGAGAAGAAGCAAAAAGGAGTGCAACACGAGGACTTCCCAGGAGGTCACCCATCCTAGTACTACTCTCGCCCAAGCACGCTTAACTTCGGGGTTCTGATGGGATCCGGTGCTTTAGTGCTGGTATGATCGCACCCGTCAGAAATTGGATTGGAAGATTACTAATGCCGCAGTTCGAATGCGCAGAACGGTTTCAATAACGTTTAAAAACGCAAATAAAAATGAAAAACAAAGACGGATAATTTCGGGAAAGAAGGAACGGAAAGAAGACAACGGTGAGGAATCGAATAGGACGATACGGTTCAAATGGCGCCGACGGCTAGTTATTTGGATTTACGGATTGAAAGATAGAGCATTTTTCGCGTAGGGTGGGCAAATAGTAAAAACGCAGATAAAAATGAAAAACAAAGACGGATAATTTCGGAAAAAAAGGAACGGAAAGAAGACAACGTTGAGGAATCGAATAGAAAATCGGATCGAAGTGAAAAGAAAAGAAACGAAAATTAAAAGGGGACTGCGAACGAGAAGAAGCAAAAAGGAGTGCAACACGAGGACTTCCCAGGAGGTCACCCATCCTAGTACTACTCTCGCCCAAGCACGCTTAACTTCGGAGTTCTGATGGGATCCGGTGCTTTAGTGCTGGTATGATCGCACCCGTCAGAAATTGGATTGGAAGATTACTAATGCCGCAGTTCGAATGCGCAGAACGGTTTCAATAACGTTTAAAAACGCAAATAAAAATGAAAAACAAAGACGGATAATTTCGGGAAAGAAGGAACGGAAAGAAGACAACGGTGAGGAATCGAATAGGACGATACGGTTCAAATGGCGCCGACGGCTAGTTATTTGGATTTACGGATTGAAAGATAGAGCATTTTTCGCGTAGGGTGGGCAAATAGTAAAAACGCAGATAAAAATGAAAAACAAAGACGGATAATTTCGGAAAAAAAGGAACGGAAAGAAGACAACGTTGAGGAATCGAATAGAAAATCGGATCGAAGTGAAAAGAAAAGAAACGAAAATTAAAAGGGGACTGCGAACGAGAAGAAGCAAAAAGGAGTGCAACACGAGGACTTCCCAGGAGGTCACCCATCCTAGTACTACTCTCGCCCAAGCACGCTTAACTTCGGAGTTCTGATGGGATCCGGTGCTTTAGTGCTGGTATGATCGCACCCGTCAGAAATTGGATTGGAAGATTACTAATGCCGCAGTTCGAATGCGCAGAACGGTTTCAATAACGTTTAAAAACGCAAATAAAAATGAAAAACAAAGACGGATAATTTCGGGAAAGAAGGAACGGAAAGAAGACAACGGTGAGGAATCGAATAGGACGATACGGTTCAAATGGCGCCGACGGCTAGTTATTTGGATTTACGGATTGAAAGATAGAGCATTTTTCGCGTAGGGTGGGCAAATAGTAAAAACGCAGATAAAAATGAAAAACAAAGACGGATAATTTCGGAAAAAAAGGAACGGAAAGAAGACAACGTTGAGGAATCGAATAGAAAATCGGATCGAAGTGAAAAGAAAAGAAACGAAAATTAAAAGGGGACTGCGAACGAGAAGAAGCAAAAAGGAGTGCAACACGAGGACTTCCCAGGAGGTCACCCATCCTAGTACTACTCTCGCCCAAGCACGCTTAACTTCGGAGTTCTGATGGGATCCGGTGCTTTAGTGCTGGTATGATCGCACCCGTCAGAAATTGGATTGGAAGATTACTAATGCCGCAGTTCGAATGCGCAGAACGGTTTCAATAACGTTTAAAAACGCAAATAAAAATGAAAAACAAAGACGGATAATTTCGGGAAAGAAGGAACGGAAAGAAGACAACGGTGAGGAATCGAATAGGACGATACGGTTCAAATGGCGCCGACGGCTAGTTATTTGGATTTACGGATTGAAAGATAGAGCATTTTTCGCGTAGGGTGGGCAAATAGTAAAAACGCAGATAAAAATGAAAAACAAAGACGGATAATTTCGGAAAAAAAGGAACGGAAAGAAGACAACGTTGAGGAATCGAATAGAAAATCGGATCGAAGTGAAAAGAAAAGAAACGAAAATTAAAAGGGGACTGCGAACGAGAAGAAGCAAAAAGGAGTGCAACACGAGGACTTCCCAGGAGGTCACCCATCCTAGTACTACTCTCGCCCAAGCACGCTTAACTTCGGAGTTCTGATGGGATCCGGTGCTTTAGTGCTGGTATGATCGCACCCGTCAGAAATTGGATTGGAAGATTACTAATGCCGCAGTTCGAATGCGCAGAACGGTTTCAATAACGTTTAAAAACGCAAATAAAAATGAAAAACAAAGACGGATAATTTCGGGAAAGAAGGAACGGAAAGAAGACAACGGTGAGGAATCGAATAGGACGATACGGTTCAAATGGCGCCGACGGCTAGTTATTTGGATTTACGGATTGAAAGATAGAGCATTTTTCGCGTAGGGTGGGCAAATAGTAAAAACGCAGATAAAAATGAAAAACAAAGACGGATAATTTCGGAAAAAAAGGAACGGAAAGAAGACAACGTTGAGGAATCGAATAGAAAATCGGATCGAAGTGAAAAGAAAAGAAACGAAAATTAAAAGGGGACTGCGAACGAGAAGAAGCAAAAAGGAGTGCAACACGAGGACTTCCCAGGAGGTCACCCATCCTAGTACTACTCTCGCCCAAGCACGCTTAACTTCGGAGTTCTGATGGGATCCGGTGCTTTAGTGCTGGTATGATCGCACCCGTCAGAAATTGGATTGGAAGATTACTAATGCCGCAGTTCGAATGCGCAGAACGGTTTCAATAACGTTTAAAAACGCAAATAAAAATGAAAAACAAAGACGGATAATTTCGGGAAAGAAGGAACGGAAAGAAGACAACGGTGAGGAATCGAATAGGACGATACGGTTCAAATGGCGCCGACGGCTAGTTATTTGGATTTACGGATTGAAAGATAGAGCATTTTTCGCGTAGGGTGGGCAAATAGTAAAAACGCAGATAAAAATGAAAAACAAAGACGGATAATTTCGGAAAAAAAGGAACGGAAAGAAGACAACGTTGAGGAATCGAATAGAAAATCGGATCGAAGTGAAAAGAAAAGAAACGAAAATTAAAAGGGGACTGCGAACGAGAAGAAGCAAAAAGGAGTGCAACACGAGGACTTCCCAGGAGGTCACCCATCCTAGTACTACTCTCGCCCAAGCACGCTTAACTTCGGAGTTCTGATGGGATCCGGTGCTTTAGTGCTGGTATGATCGCACCCGTCAGAAATTGGATTGGAAGATTACTAATGCCGCAGTTCGAATGCGCAGAACGGTTTCAATAACGTTTAATGTAACGCTTCGGATTTTCGTACTTCGAAAATTCGACATCGATACTCACTTTATCGACTGCCGAGAAATCGAAGGCCGAAAAACCGAGATGTTATGGGTTTTAAAAAGAAAAGAAAAGAAAGAAGAGAGAAAAAGAAGAATTAAAAAGAAAAATAGAGGGAAAAGAAGACAGACAATTTTTTTTTGAAAACAGAGAAAGAAAACAGAGAATAGAAGAATTTTAAAAATAGAAGAAAAAGAGAATAGAGGAAAAAGGAAAAAAACAGAAGAAAATAGGACGAGAAAGGAAACAACAGAACAACAACAGAATCTCACAATTCGCAGCGGAACAACATATAATAATAAATGAATAATCTTTAAACAAAGAACCATATCAGTTATTACATTACATTTCATTACATCACATCATATCATCAGAGTGTACAACAACATACAACAATAAATAGTGCAGCGGAAAAAGAAATACTATATAAACTAGTAATACGCCATGCCATCCAGCTTGCCTCCAGCAACTCCTGAATATCCAGAATATCCTGATAAACCTAACTCTTGACTGTCCGTGTGGAAATTGGTGGGCACCCAGAGTTTAGGAAGGAAAACAATAAACTCCAAGTCAGTCATGTGACTGGTGTGAGAACTCAAAATAGTTTATTTATCTTTAAAATCAAAATAGAGGAATATTTTTAAATCAATTCGCAATGCTTTTAAAAATGAGACTACCATAAGGCCTCCCGCACACACACACAATGCAAACGCAGAATCGGAGGAGATTTCTCCTTATGATAGTCAAAGATGCTTGATACGCATTTAAAATAATATTTGATATTATTATTAGTGCATAGTGTAGGAAAAATTCATTTCGAAAGTAGAATATAAATCTTAGCCAACATACGACCATTATCGTATGCCTACTATAGCTACTATCCAAACAGTGGTGACCACCATAAGTGAATAGCAGGTTCTACAACTAATACCGTACAAGTTTCGTATTGGGAATTGGATTTCCAACAAATGGTCAGGCTAAGGAACTTCCTACTGCCACATGGGATCGCCTCTGGCTGGACGTCCCGAGAACTTAACCAGCTCTCTGCCAACACAAGGCCGGGTTACCTTTATCACTAGGTAACTACTACACGAATATGGCATCCCCCGGTCCCATCGGACCTTTAACCGAGCGCTCGTCACCAACAACACCACACAGAAATAGATATAGTGTATCAACATGAGTAAGTATCTGGGCTCCATACCATGATACCACCCTTTCCAGAAGGAAATGCACATACCCTAAAGGGAGCTACCCCTCATAACCTTGCCGCATCATTCCTGTTTTGACCATTACCGGGATGTGAGGCTCGATGAATTCACGTCCACAAAAACATACTTTATACAAAAGCCATGCTTTGGGTCAACAAATGATCAACACAATGATCACTAAGATAGACGATCAAATAAATGATCCTGTCACAATAATCAACACAATGATCATTTCAGCATCACTCAGCATGTCACATTACCAAATTGGGAATATATCGCTGATAACTTCAACTATATAACCTTTGAGCTCGTACGTCTCAAAGAAGGGTGTTAAGCAAAGAATAAATTCTCCGCCACCAACAGAAATATATTTGAATGAAATCGGCTTTATATCTCAAATTGTAATGTCAGGCATACAATCCATACAAGTCTGTTCCGGGATCGAACAGAACCGAAGGCACTTACAAAGAAGTCCTTGCAATCCGGATATCCACAATCCTGATCGGATTTCCCATCACTTAGGGAGTCTCTATACCGTTGCAACTCAGTGCAGAGACAATCGATAGGTCATCCTATCGCTTTCGCAAATACCGGGTCTTCAACACCGATCTTCAATGCAATTCACAACGACGTATCACATATTCGGAATGGGTTATACGACCCCATGGTCCTTTTCCGGTTAACCCGAATAGTGAGCGCTTATTCAAAAATAAGTGTGCATTCCAATTCAATCAATTTACATCAAATACCCATTCAAAGGGAAATACTGATAGTCGGTTATTGAACTATCAATTGATATGCACAACATCACCAGATTCCAAATAATTTTCCCAAATTATTTATTTTCCAAAATATCTTTACAAGATATATAATTTCAACACTTCAAAAATAAATCAATATTTATTTTCAACAAGTTTCACTTACACATATAAATTCCATAATGAATTTATATTTCAAGATATCCATGCATATGCGATTTCAATAATTCATTTCAATTTATCTTCAGAAAAAGATAAATTCTAATTATTCACTTCATATTGGAAAACATTTCCATACTTATTTATTCATAAGTAATTCACAAATCTCTTTTATTTTCAACACTTAGAAAATATTCAATATACTTAAATCGAATTAAGTATATATTTCATTCTTTAAGGAAATTATTCACTTAAACATATTTACTTGGGCCAAAACGAATGTTACGTAAAACATCGTTACGACAACCCAAAATCACTAGTATAGGGATTCGAATTTAAAATAGATATATAAATCCCAATACTATTAAAAACATTTCCTTTCGGAAATCATTTACTATAACAACAGTGTTATAGTCTACCATTTCCTTTTATTTCTCGAAAACGTCTATTCCAACAATAAATGTTGAAATCTATGGTTTCGAATCTCAACACATTTTAAACCATCGTTAGATCGTTTTAATTCTATTTAAAACATCAAATCTAAAATATTTTCTTTAACGTATTATTCACTATTCAAAAACGTGAATATACTACGTTAACAATTTCATCCTTTTATTCATTTTAATTCAAAGGATTATTCACTATTTAAAAATGTGAATATAACTCCATTTATAAGTTATAGCAATTAACTTATCAAAATAAGTCGTTTGCGAATTTATAAAACAACGTTTATAAATTCTATTTCTATTTATATATAAAAACTTCCTTTTACAAATTCCTTTATTAACCTATTCCAGTTTATAACTCAATTATAAACTACAAGTTCATATTATAAGTTAATTACTTATAAAACGATTATTTTACAAAATCGTTCATTTAACTTCCCGAATTATTAATCTTAACTTATAAGATTGTTTATTTATCCAAAATTCATTCTTTCGATAACTTTATAAATTTTATAAACCTATTGCTTATAAAATTTTCATTTATAACTTCACAGTTTATAATTTCATAAATTTCATTCATTTAGGAAATTCATTTTCACTACATTCAAACACTTATAAAAACTCGTTTTATAATGTCCATAATTCAATTTATAAATATCCATTTATAAATCTCTTAATATAAATCAGTTTATATTATTATTCTAAAACGTCTTTAAATTCCTTTATAATTTCATCATTTCGATTTATAAACTAATCAAATTTTATAAATCTTAAATTTAAACTTTTAATAATAAACTCAAAAATCCAGTTTAAACTATTTTATAAAATCATTGATCCATATTTCTCGAAAACCAGCTTTTAACTATATTTCACAAAACCATAATTTTTATAACTTTAAAAATTATAACGTTTATTTATTTATAATGGATCAATTCCAAAAATATTTTATATTTCAAAAATCACTTTGAAAATCATTTTAAAATCCCGAAATCTGGGTCCAATGATGCTACACACCAAATAGTCAATCACGACTAACAACGATCCATCATATATCGTATATGATAATCAACGAATATCAAAATATCCATAATCAAATAAAAACTGTTGAGGAATCCAGTTGGATCCCTCCAACCTGTTTCCTGCATCCAAAAACATTAGCACAATACCAATTTCGCTCTAGTACGAAATTATCGCGGTACATGTTCTTATTAAATATTATCCGCTTAATAACGGCGTAATAGGGTCTCATCCGCTAAACAAAAAATGCGGGAAATCAACAACTGCAATATATACATATGCCAATATATATATATTGATATTGTATATAATACCCATTTCACTGTTTATGAAATATTCGCGGTATATGTTTATATTAAATAACATCCGCTTACTAACGGCGCATAATGTCTATTTTAACAATCAATAATTTACAGTCATCATTCAAACATGCATTCAAATATTTTAAATCTAACTATTTAAAATAAAATCGAAATCTATTCGATTGAGTGAGAAATTCTCACCTTGGTTTTAATTTCCGTTTAAGCTTTTATTTCGAATAAAATTAAACGCGCGTTTAATTTTACCCGAAATTCTCACTAACTCCAAACGACTCCAAACCAACTCCATCGCGTAGTGCTCGTCCATACGATTCCAACGCAACTGGGTTTGCATTTTTTCGACCTCGTATGAAAAAGTTATGCATATTTGAAGATCGTACACGATTTTATAAACTTAAATTCAACATAACTTTTATAATTTAACATACAACTCATTTCCAGCCCTTAGATCCCACTCCCACACATCTCCACCGTACCCTTCATCTTCCCAAACCCACGTTCATCTTCAGGAAACTTGCCGCACAACATAACCCATCAACCAAGAACTAGGGTTCCAAATTCAACCTCCATCACTCGATGATTCTTCGATCAAGACGCGCCAATTCGTAGCCCTACACCTCCACTGCACTCGGCCCCCATCCCCCTGAGCTCGGCCCCCTATTCCACCCTGTAGGGCGTGCGCACCTGACCACGAACGGCCCCCCCTAGACGCCACCACATCGCTCCGTTTTACATCACAGCCGTTGGATCTTGAGATCTCGACGTGCTCTTCATCTTTCATGTTGGGAGTTTCGTCTAATAGTCGACGGATTTGGAGATTTGGAGGGAGGAAGGTGGGTGTTTTCTGGCCATTGGTTAATAAGTGGCGGCTAGGGTTTGTTAGATTAGGGTTTTGTGTTATTTTCTAATTTATGAAGGGGGTGTCTCTATTTATAGAAAAAGCAAACGTAAACACTATTCATCCCGGGAATTTCGAACTCCGATTTAGACGCCGTAACCAGCGTACCTAGGGTTTATCCCGCGTTCCGGACACAATGGAACAGGTTTCGGAAGCTAATTCGGAAGTATGTGCGAGTTATGGCTGAAAACGTTCAATTTGAATTAAACCGATTTAAGTCGATTTCTAGGCGTTTTAATTTGTACCGGACAAACGGTAAATCCAATTGACTTGAAATTTGAAACCTTACAATAATATCACATTACGGATCCGATGAAACTGGTTTCGTCGAATTCCGAGACTTTTTGAAAAATGGCTATTTTGACTCGCCAAATTTAAATTAAAAACGATTCGATGCGTTTCGAGCTGCCACGATCAAACGATAGCTCCGATTGACACGAAAATTGAAATACGATAATAACTAACTATTACGGATCCAATGAAACTGGTTTCGTTCAATTCTGAGACTGTTCAAAAATTGGCTATTTTACAGTCGATTATTTAATATTAAAATATTCAATTTTCACAGATTAACTTTTAATTCGATTTTAAAAGTTCTAAAATATTTCTATAACTCCAGTATGATTAAATAAAATTTTCCAAATTATTTTCTATCATATTTAACTCTATTTTTAATTATTTCCATAATTTAACATATTAAATTATCGATTTAATTATCCAATTAAATCCAAAAATTCAAATAAAAATTTATTTGACTTATAAATTCACTTATTAATATTTAAAATTAATTAAATATTCAAATTTAAATTATTAAAAATTCTGGGTCGTTACAATCTTTCCCCCTTAAAAGAATTTCGTCCTCGAAATTACAAGTAAGAAAAGTTATACAATTTATTAATTTTCCAAAATTTAAAGTTAAACTGCTTATAAAACTTTACTAAGTTTTCAAATCATACTTAGTTATGTTTTAAAAAAACAACTACTATTGTTTAACTTTCAACTCCAAAATCAAAGTTAAAGTTTTCAAAATTTTCCCAATTTTCTCAAAAAAATTTTCTAACGCCTTAAATTTTCGGAAAAATTCGCCATGTCTCCTTTGCGCGGCTCGATCCGAAAAAAAAATGACAGTATATATATCACAAATATACATCTCATCAAGTAATGAGGCATCCCGAAGGGAAAAAAGTGTAAAAGTACGATATTTAATCCGAGATATGTACCTTATATTTTATTAGCAAGCATATACGGCTAATATAGCGCAAAAGCGAGCTCCAAATGCGAAGCACACGCGATCCGCACCTACTAAACACTCAACAAACAACATGAGAACATGCACATATGCAAATAGTCTCAATATACAACATATATCCCATAATAACTATATATGTCACATAGCAAATGCAACAATAGAAATATATATTCAACCATCAACCAACTAACATCCATATCCAATAAACATTCATTCATATTCTCATTAATAATCAATGAAATGGTTTTCAATATCAAATTACATTTGATTTATTTACATTGGATTTACTAACATTCATTCTCAATTCAATTAGTTTACATTCACTAATTAAATCCAATTCACATTCAATTCTATTCAAATTTATTTATCTCAAATTTGAATTCAATTTCATAGCTTTAAATTTCACTAATTCACTTTCATTAACTCTTAATGAATTATATACAATCATCTAACAATCATATAACAATCAATGTTTATTAATTTCAACCAAATTCCTTTGCTTATATTCATACATTCAATTCGGTTTAACATTAAATTGATTTCCATTTCAATTTATTCAACTTCTAATAAAATTAGATTTTAATGAATTAACACTTTCATTAATTATTCCTTATCAACTTAAATTACATTCAATTGTTTTAACATTCAATCCATTCATTCAATTCAACTACAAAGTTGAATTCTATTACATAACTCAAGTTCATATTCATTTAATCCACTTGATTATTTACTTCGATACCAAAATCAACTTAATTCAATATCTCTTAAGTTATATTCCATTTAACTTTAAATCACTTCTTATATATATAAGTTTATTTCACAATTGTAAACACTTTAATTATAATTCAATTCTTATAATTTATTTGCTTATACAATTATTCTTTTATTTAGATTATTCAAACAACCTAACAATCAACTTATACACTTTGATAATTTTGAAAAATTATTTCTTTCATATATAAAATATAATCGAGGTAAAATTATTTCATTTACCCAATTTAAAATCAATATTATGTCAAATTGTTCTATTCCAGTGTTTAGAAACCCCTTCGGCAAAGTTGTACATACCGTGCTGAGGAAGGTTCATATGTCACTCAATAAACCAATCATCACAATATAAAACAATTTTATATACACTAACAAATACGCTCTCATAGCTATTATTACACTCAAACTCATTCTAGAGTACTGCTGACTCTATCTCTAATGAATTATACCCAACAGAACCATGGTTGTCGCTTAACCATAAGCTCTGATACCAAATGTAACGCTTCGGATTTTCGTACTTCGAAAATTCGACATCGATACTCACTTTATCGACTGCCGAGAAATCGAAGGCCGAAAAACCGAGATGTTATGGGTTTTAAAAAGAAAAGAAAAGAAAGAAGAGAGAAAAAGAAGAATTAAAAAGAAAAATAGAGGGAAAAGAAGACAGACAATTTTTTTTTGAAAACAGAGAAAGAAAACAGAGAATAGAAGAATTTTAAAAATAGAAGAAAAAGAGAATAGAGGAAAAAGGAAAAAAACAGAAGAAAATAGGACGAGAAAGGAAACAACAGAACAACAACAGAATCTCACAATTCGCAGCGGAACAACATATAATAATAAATGAATAATCTTTAAACAAAGAACCATATCAGTTATTACATTACATTTCATTACATCACATCATATCATCAGAGTGTACAACAACATACAACAATAAATAGTGCAGCGGAAAAAGAAATACTATATAAACTAGTAATACGCCATGCCATCCAGCTTGCCTCCAGCAACTCCTGAATATCCAGAATATCCTGATAAACCTAACTCTTGACTGCCCGTGTGGAAATTGGTGGGCACCCAGAGTTTAGGAAGGAAAACAATAAACTCCAAGTCAGTCATGTGACTGGTGTGAGAACTCAAAATAGTTTATTTATCTTTAAAATCAAAATAGAGGAATATTTTTAAATCAATTCGCAATGCTTTTAAAAATGAGACTACCATAAGGCCTCCCGCACACACACACAATGCAAACGCAGAATCGGAGGAGATTTCTCCTTATGATAGTCAAAGATGCTTGATACGCATTTAAAATAATATTTGATATTATTATTAGTGCATAGTGTAGGAAAAATTCATTTCGAAAGTAGAATATAAATCTTAGCCAACATACGACCATTATCGTATGCCTACTATAGCTACTATCCAAACAGTGGTGACCACCATAAGTGAATAGCAGGTTCTACAACTAATACCGTACAAGTTTCGTATTGGGAATTGGATTTCCAACAAATGGTCAGGCTAAGGAACTTCCTACTGCCACATGGGATCGCCTCTGGCTGGACGTCCCGAGAACTTAACCAGCTCTCTGCCAACACAAGGCCGGGTTACCTTTATCACTAGGTAACTACTACACGAATATGGCATCCCCCGGTCCCATCGGACCTTTAACCGAGCGCTCGTCACCAACAACACCACACAGAAATAGATATAGTGTATCAACATGAGTAAGTATCTGGGCTCCATACCATGATACCACCCTTTCCAGAAGGAAATGCACATACCCTAAAGGGAGCTACCCCTCATAACCTTGCCGCATCATTCCTGTTTTGACCATTACCGGGATGTGAGGCTCGATGAATTCACGTCCACAAAAACATACTTTATACAAAAGCCATGCTTTGGGTCAACAAATGATCAACACAATGATCACTAAGATAGACGATCAAATAAATGATCCTGTCACAATAATCAACACAATGATCATTTCAGCATCACTCAGCATGTCACATTACCAAATTGGGAATATATCGCTGATAACTTCAACTATATAACCTTTGAGCTCGTACGTCTCAAAGAAGGGTGTTAAGCAAAGAATAAATTCTCCGCCACCAACAGAAATATATTTGAATGAAATCGGCTTTATATCTCAAATTGTAATGTCAGGCATACAATCCATACAAGTCTGTTCCGGGATCGAACAGAACCGAAGGCACTTACAAAGAAGTCCTTGCAATCCGGATATCCACAATCCTGATCGGATTTCCCATCACTTAGGGAGTCTCTATACCGTTGCAACTCAGTGCAGAGACAATCGATAGGTCATCCTATCGCTTTCGCAAATACCGGGTCTTCAACACCGATCTTCAATGCAATTCACAACGACGTATCACATATTCGGAATGGGTTATACGACCCCATGGTCCTTTCCCGGTTAACCCGAATAGTGAGCGCTTATTCAAAAATAAGTGTGCATTCCAATTCAATCAATTTACATCAAATACCCATTCAAAGGGAAATACTGATAGTCGGTTATTGAACTATCAATTGATATGCACAACATCACCAGATTCCAAATAATTTTCCCAAATTATTTATTTTCCAAAATATCTTTACAAGATATATAATTTCAACACTTCAAAAATAAATCAATATTTATTTTCAACAAGTTTCACTTACACATATAAATTCCATAATGAATTTATATTTCAAGATATCCATGCATATGCGATTTCAATAATTCATTTCAATTTATCTTCAGAAAAAGATAAATTCTAATTATTCACTTCATATTGGAAAACATTTCCATACTTATTTATTCATAAGTAATTCACAAATCTCTTTTATTTTCAACACTTAGAAAATATTCAATATACTTAAATCGAATTAAGTATATATTTCATTCTTTAAGGAAATTATTCACTTAAACATATTTACTTGGGCCAAAACGAATGTTACGTAAAACATCGTTACGACAACCCAAAATCACTAGTATAGGGATTCGAATTTAAAATAGATATATAAATCCCAATACTATTAAAAACATTTCCTTTCGGAAATCATTTACTATAACAACAGTGTTATAGTCTACCATTTCCTTTTATTTCTCGAAAACGTCTATTCCAACAATAAATGTTGAAATCTATGGTTTCGAATCTCAACACATTTTAAACCATCGTTAGATCGTTTTAATTCTATTTAAAACATCAAATCTAAAATATTTTCTTTAACGTATTATTCACTATTCAAAAACGTGAATATACTACGTTAACAATTTCATCCTTTTATTCATTTTAATTCAAAGGATTATTCACTATTTAAAAATGTGAATATAACTCCATTTATAAGTTATAGCAATTAACTTATCAAAATAAGTCGTTTGCGAATTTATAAAACAACGTTTATAAATTCTATTTCTATTTATATATAAAAACTTCCTTTTACAAATTCCTTTATTAACCTATTCCAGTTTATAACTCAATTATAAACTACAAGTTCATATTATAAGTTAATTACTTATAAAACGATTATTTTACAAAATCGTTCATTTAACTTCCCGAATTATTAATCTTAACTTATAAGATTGTTTATTTATCCAAAATTCATTCTTTCGATAACTTTATAAATTTTATAAACCTATTGCTTATAAAATTTTCATTTATAACTTCACAGTTTATAATTTCATAAATTTCATTCATTTAGGAAATTCATTTTCACTACATTCAAACACTTATAAAAACTCGTTTTATAATGTCCATAATTCAATTTATAAATATCCATTTATAAATCTCTTAATATAAATCAGTTTATATTATTATTCTAAAACGTCTTTAAATTCCTTTATAATTTCATCATTTCGATTTATAAACTAATCAAATTTTATAAATCTTAAATTTAAACTTTTAATAATAAACTCAAAAATCCAGTTTAAACTATTTTATAAAATCATTGATCCATATTTCTCGAAAACCAGCTTTTAACTATATTTCACAAAACCATAATTTTTATAACTTTAAAAATTATAACGTTTATTTATTTATAATGGATCAATTCCAAAAATATTTTATATTTCAAAAATCACTTTGAAAATCATTTTAAAATCCCGAAATCTGGGTCCAATGATGCTACACACCAAATAGTCAATCACGACTAACAACGATCCATCATATATCGTATATGATAATCAACGAATATCAAAATATCCATAATCAAATAAAAACTGTTGAGGAATCCAGTTGGATCCCTCCAACCTGTTTCCTGCATCCAAAAACATTAGCACAATACCAATTTCGCTCCAGTACGAAATTATCGCGGTACATGTTCTTATTAAATATTATCCGCTTAATAATGGCGTAATAGGGTCTCATCCGCTAAACAAAAAATGCGGGAAATCAACAACTGCAATATATACATATGCCAATATATATATATTGATATTGTATATAATACCCATTTCACTGTTTATGAAATATTCGCGGTATATGTTTATATTAAATAACATCCGCTTACTAACGGCGCATAATGTCTATTTTAACAATCAATAATTTACAGTCATCATTCAAACATGCATTCAAATATTTTAAATCTAACTATTTAAAATAAAATCGAAATCTATTCGATTGAGTGAGAAATTCTCACCTTGGTTTTAATTTCCGTTTAAGCTTTTATTTCGAATAAAATTAAACGCGCGTTTAATTTTACCCGAAATTCTCACTAACTCCAAACGACTCCAAACCAACTCCATCGCGTAGTGCTCGTCCATACGATTCCAACGCAACTGGGTTTGCATTTTTTCGACCTCGTATGAAAAAGTTATGCATATTTGAAGATCGTACACGATTTTATAAACTTAAATTCAACATAACTTTTATAATTTAACATACAACTCATTTCCAGCCCTTAGATCCCACTCCCACACATCTCCACCGTACCCTTCATCTTCCCAAACCCACGTTCATCTTCAGGAAACTTGCCGCACAACATAACCCATCAACCAAGAACTAGGGTTCCAAATTCAACCTCCATCACTCGATGATTCTTCGATCAAGACGCGCCAATTCGTAGCCCTACACCTCCACTGCACTCGGCCCCCATCCCCCTGAGCTCGGCCCCCTATTCCACCCTGTAGGGCGTGCGCACCTGACCACGAACGGCCCCCCCTAGACGCCACCACATCGCTCCGTTTTACATCACGGCCGTTGGATCTTGAGATCTCGACGTGCTCTTCATCTTTCATGTTGGGAGTTTCGTCTAATAGTCGACGGATTTGGAGATTTGGAGGGAGGAAGGTGGGTGTTTTCTGGCCATTGGTTAATAAGTGGCGGCTAGGGTTTGTTAGATTAGGGTTTTGTGTTATTTTCTAATTTATGAAGGGGGTGTCTCTATTTATAGAAAAAGCAAACGTAAACACTATTCATCCCGGGAATTTCGAACTCCGATTTAGACGCCGTAACCAGCGTACCTAGGGTTTATCCCGCGTTCCGGACACAATGGAACAGGTTTCGGAAGCTAATTCGGAAGTATGTGCGAGTTATGGCTGAAAACGTTCAATTTGAATTAAACCGATTTAAGTCGATTTCTAGGCGTTTTAATTTGTACCGGACAAACGGTAAATCCAATTGACTTGAAATTTGAAACCTTACAATAATATCACATTACGGATCCGATGAAACTGGTTTCGTCGAATTCCGAGACTTTTTGAAAAATGGCTATTTTGACTCGCCAAATTTAAATTAAAAACGATTCGATGCGTTTCGAGCTGCCACGATCAAACGATAGCTCCGATTGACACGAAAATTGAAATACGGTAATAACTAACTATTACGGATCCAATGAAACTGGTTTCGTTCAATTCTGAGACTGTTCAAAAATTGGCTATTTTACAGTCGATTATTTAATATTAAAATATTCAATTTTCACAGATTAACTTTTAATTCGATTTTAAAAGTTCTAAAATATTTCTATAACTCCAGTATGATTAAATAAAATTTTCCAAATTATTTTCTATCATATTTAACTCTATTTTTAATTATTTCCATAATTTAACATATTAAATTATCGATTTAATTATCCAATTAAATCCAAAAATTCAAATAAAAATTTATTTGACTTATAAATTCACTTATTAATATTTAAAATTAATTAAATATTCAAATTTAAATTATTAAAAATTCTGGGTCGTTACATTTAAAAACGCAAATAAAAATGAAAAACAAAGACGGATAATTTCGGGAAAGAAGGAACGGAAAGAAGACAACGGTGAGGAATCGAATAGGACGATACGGTTCAAATGGCGCCGACGGCTAGTTATTTGGATTTACGGATTGAAAGATAGAGCATTTTTCGCGTAGGGTGGGCAAATAGTAAAAACGCAGATAAAAATGAAAAACAAAGACGGATAATTTCGGAAAAAAAGGAACGGAAAGAAGACAACGTTGAGGAATCGAATAGAAAATCGGATCGAAGTGAAAAGAAAAGAAACGAAAATTAAAAGGGGACTGCGAACGAGAAGAAGCAAAAAGGAGTGCAACACGAGGACTTCCCAGGAGGTCACCCATCCTAGTACTACTCTCGCCCAAGCACGCTTAACTTCGGAGTTCTGATGGGATCCGGCGCTTTAGTGCTGGTATGATCGCACCCGTCAGAAATTGGATTGGAAGATTACTAATGCCGCAGTTCGAATGCGCAGAACGGTTTCAATAACGTTTAAAAACGCAAATAAAAATGAAAAACAAAGACGGATAATTTCGGGAAAGAAGGAACGGAAAGAAGACAACGGTGAGGAATCGAATAGGACGATACGGTTCAAATGGCGCCGACGGCTAGTTATTTGGATTTACGGATTGAAAGATAGAGCATTTTTCGCGTAGGGTGGGCAAATAGTAAAAACGCAGATAAAAATGAAAAACAAAGACGGATAATTTCGGAAAAAAAGGAACGGAAAGAAGACAACGTTGAGGAATCGAATAGAAAATCGGATCGAAGTGAAAAGAAAAGAAACGAAAATTAAAAGGGGACTGCGAACGAGAAGAAGCAAAAAGGAGTGCAACACGAGGACTTCCCAGGAGGTCACCCATCCTAGTACTACTCTCGCCCAAGCACGCTTAACTTCGGAGTTCTGATGGGATCCGGTGCTTTAGTGCTGGTATGATCGCACCCGTCAGAAATTGGATTGGAAGATTACTAATGCCGCAGTTCGAATGCGCAGAACGGTTTCAATAACGTTTAAAAACGCAAATAAAAATGAAAAACAAAGACGGATAATTTCGGGAAAGAAGGAACGGAAAGAAGACAACGGTGAGGAATCGAATAGGACGATACGGTTCAAATGGCGCCGACGGCTAGTTATTTGGATTTACGGATTGAAAGATAGAGCATTTTTCGCGTAGGGTGGGCAAATAGTAAAAACGCAGATAAAAATGAAAAACAAAGACGGATAATTTCGGAAAAAAAGGAACGGAAAGAAGACAACGTTGAGGAATCGAATAGAAAATCGGATCGAAGTGAAAAGAAAAGAAACGAAAATTAAAAGGGGACTGCGAACGAGAAGAAGCAAAAAGGAGTGCAACACGAGGACTTCCCAGGAGGTCACCCATCCTAGTACTACTCTCGCCCAAGCACGCTTAACTTCGGAGTTCTGATGGGATCCGGTGCTTTAGTGCTGGTATGATCGCACCCGTCAGAAATTGGATTGGAAGATTACTAATGCCGCAGTTCGAATGCGCAGAACGGTTTCAATAACGTTTAAAAACGCAAATAAAAATGAAAAACAAAGACGGATAATTTCGGGAAAGAAGGAACGGAAAGAAGACAACGGTGAGGAATCGAATAGGACGATACGGTTCAAATGGCGCCGACGGCTAGTTATTTGGATTTACGGATTGAAAGATAGAGCATTTTTCGCGTAGGGTGGGCAAATAGTAAAAACGCAGATAAAAATGAAAAACAAAGACGGATAATTTCGGAAAAAAAGGAACGGAAAGAAGACAACGTTGAGGAATCGAATAGAAAATCGGATCGAAGTGAAAAGAAAAGAAACGAAAATTAAAAGGGGACTGCGAACGAGAAGAAGCAAAAAGGAGTGCAACACGAGGACTTCCCAGGAGGTCACCCATCCTAGTACTACTCTCGCCCAAGCACGCTTAACTTCGGAGTTCTGATGGGATCCGGTGCTTTAGTGCTGGTATGATCGCACCCGTCAGAAATTGGATTGGAAGATTACTAATGCCGCAGTTCGAATGCGCAGAACGGTTTCAATAACGTTTAAAAACGCAAATAAAAATGAAAAACAAAGACGGATAATTTCGGGAAAGAAGGAACGGAAAGAAGACAACGGTGAGGAATCGAATAGGACGATACGGTTCAAATGGCGCCGACGGCTAGTTATTTGGATTTACGGATTGAAAGATAGAGCATTTTTCGCGTAGGGTGGGCAAATAGTAAAAACGCAGATAAAAATGAAAAACAAAGACGGATAATTTCGGAAAAAAAGGAACGGAAAGAAGACAACGTTGAGGAATCGAATAGAAAATCGGATCGAAGTGAAAAGAAAAGAAACGAAAATTAAAAGGGGACTGCGAACGAGAAGAAGCAAAAAGGAGTGCAACACGAGGACTTCCCAGGAGGTCACCCATCCTAGTACTACTCTCGCCCAAGCACGCTTAACTTCGGAGTTCTGATGGGATCCGGTGCTTTAGTGCTGGTATGATCGCACCCATCAGAAATTGGATTGGAAGATTACTAATGCCGCAGTTCGAATGCGCAGAACGGTTTCAATAACGTTTAAAAACGCAAATAAAAATGAAAAACAAAGACGGATAATTTCGGGAAAGAAGGAACGGAAAGAAGACAACGGTGAGGAATCGAATAGGACGATACGGTTCAAATGGCGCCGACGGCTAGTTATTTGGATTTACGGATTGAAAGATAGAGCATTTTTCGCGTAGGGTGGGCAAATAGTAAAAACGCAGATAAAAATGAAAAACAAAGACGGATAATTTCGGAAAAAAAGGAACGGAAAGAAGACAACGTTGAGGAATCGAATAGAAAATCGGATCGAAGTGAAAAGAAAAGAAACGAAAATTAAAAGGGGACTGCGAACGAGAAGAAGCAAAAAGGAGTGCAACACGAGGACTTCCCAGGAGGTCACCCATCCTAGTACTACTCTCGCCCAAGCACGCTTAACTTCGGAGTTCTGATGGGATCCGGCGCTTTAGTGCTGGTATGATCGCACCCGTCAGAAATTGGATTGGAAGATTACTAATGCCGCAGTTCGAATGCGCAGAACGGTTTCAATAACGTTTAAAAACGCAAATAAAAATGAAAAACAAAGACGGATAATTTCGGGAAAGAAGGAACGGAAAGAAGACAACGGTGAGGAATCGAATAGGACGATACGGTTCAAATGGCGCCGACGGCTAGTTATTTGGATTTACGGATTGAAAGATAGAGCATTTTTCGCGTAGGGTGGGCAAATAGTAAAAACGCAGATAAAAATGAAAAACAAAGACGGATAATTTCGGAAAAAAAGGAACGGAAAGAAGACAACGTTGAGGAATCGAATAGAAAATCGGATCGAAGTGAAAAGAAAAGAAACGAAAATTAAAAGGGGACTGCGAACGAGAAGAAGCAAAAAGGAGTGCAACACGAGGACTTCCCAGGAGGTCACCCATCCTAGTACTACTCTCGCCCAAGCACGCTTAACTTCGGAGTTCTGATGGGATCCGGCGCTTTAGTGCTGGTATGATCGCACCCGTCAGAAATTGGATTGGAAGATTACTAATGCCGCAGTTCGAATGCGCAGAACGGTTTCAATAACGTTTAAAAACGCAAATAAAAATGAAAAACAAAGACGGATAATTTCGGGAAAGAAGGAACGGAAAGAAGACAACGGTGAGGAATCGAATAGGACGATACGGTTCAAATGGCGCCGACGGCTAGTTATTTGGATTTACGGATTGAAAGATAGAGCATTTTTCGCGTAGGGTGGGCAAATAGTAAAAACGCAGATAAAAATGAAAAACAAAGACGGATAATTTCGGAAAAAAAGGAACGGAAAGAAGACAACGTTGAGGAATCGAATAGAAAATCGGATCGAAGTGAAAAGAAAAGAAACGAAAATTAAAAGGGGACTGCGAACGAGAAGAAGCAAAAAGGAGTGCAACACGAGGACTTCCCAGGAGGTCACCCATCCTAGTACTACTCTCGCCCAAGCACGCTTAACTTCGGAGTTCTGATGGGATCCGATGCTTTAGTGCTGGTATGATCGCACCCGTCAGAAATTGGATTGGAAGATTACTAATGCCGCAGTTCGAATGCGCAGAACGGTTTCAATAACGTTTAAAAACGCAAATAAAAATGAAAAACAAAGACGGATAATTTCGGGAAAGAAGGAACGGAAAGAAGACAACGGTGAGGAATCGAATAGGACGATACGGTTCAAATGGCGCCGACGGCTAGTTATTTGGATTTACGGATTGAAAGATAGAGCATTTTTCGCGTAGGGTGGGCAAATAGTAAAAACGCAGATAAAAATGAAAAACAAAGACGGATAATTTCGGAAAAAAAGGAACGGAAAGAAGACAACGTTGAGGAATCGAATAGAAAATCGGATCGAAGTGAAAAGAAAAGAAAGGAAAATTAAAAGGGGACTGCGAACGAGAAGAAGCAAAAAGGAGTGCAACACGAGGACTTCCCAGGAGGTCACCCATCCTAGTACTACTCTCGCCCAAGCACGCTTAACTTCGGAGTTCTGATGGGATCCGGTGCTTTAGTGCTGGTATGATCGCACCCGTCAGAAATTGGATTGGAAGATTACTAATGCCGCAGTTCGAATGCGCAGAACGGTTTCAATAACGTTTAAAAACGCAAATAAAAATGAAAAACAAAGACGGATAATTTCGGGAAAGAAGGAACGGAAAGAAGACAACGGTGAGGAATCGAATAGGACGATACGGTTCAAATGGCGCCGACGGCTAGTTATTTGGATTTACGGATTGAAAGATAGAGCATTTTTCGCGTAGGGTGGGCAAATAGTAAAAACGCAGATAAAAATGAAAAACAAAGACGGATAATTTCGGAAAAAAAGGAACGGAAAGAAGACAACGTTGAGGAATCGAATAGAAAATCGGATCGAAGTGAAAAGAAAAGAAACGAAAATTAAAAGGGGACTGCGAACGAGAAGAAGCAAAAAGGAGTGCAACACGAGGACTTCCCAGGAGGTCACCCATCCTAGTACTACTCTCGCCCAAGCACGCTTAACTTCGGAGTTCTGATGGGATCCGGTGCTTTAGTGCTGGTATGATCGCACCCGTCAGAAATTGGATTGGAAGATTACTAATGCCGCAGTTCGAATGCGCAGAACGGTTTCAATAACGTTTAAAAACGCAAATAAAAATGAAAAACAAAGACGGATAATTTCGGGAAAGAAGGAACGGAAAGAAGACAACGGTGAGGAATCGAATAGGACGATACGGTTCAAATGGCGCCGACGGCTAGTTATTTGGATTTACGGATTGAAAGATAGAGCATTTTTCGCGTAGGGTGGGCAAATAGTAAAAACGCAGATAAAAATGAAAAACAAAGACGGATAATTTCGGAAAAAAAGGAACGGAAAGAAGACAACGTTGAGGAATCGAATAGAAAATCGGATCGAAGTGAAAAGAAAAGAAACGAAAATTAAAAGGGGACTGCGAACGAGAAGAAGCAAAAAGGAGTGCAACACGAGGACTTCCCAGGAGGTCACCCATCCTAGTATTACTCTCGCCCAAGCACGCTTAACTTCGGAGTTCTGATGGGATCCGGTGCTTTAGTGCTGGTATGATCGCACCCGTCAGAAATTGGATTGGAAGATTACTAATGCCGCAGTTCGAATGCGCAGAACGGTTTCAATAACGTTTAAAAACGCAAATAAAAATGAAAAACAAAGACGGATAATTTCGGGAAAGAAGGAACGGAAAGAAGACAACGGTGAGGAATCGAATAGGACGATGCGGTTCAAATGGCGCCGACGGCTAGTTATTTGGATTTACGGATTGAAAGATAGAGCATTTTTCGCGTAGGGTGGGCAAATAGTAAAAACGCAGATAAAAATGAAAAACAAAGACGGATAATTTCGGAAAAAAAGGAACGGAAAGAAGACAACGTTGAGGAATCGAATAGAAAATCGGATCGAAGTGAAAAGAAAAGAAACGAAAATTAAAAGGGGACTGCGAACGAGAAGAAGCAAAAAGGAGTGCAACACGAGGACTTCCCAGGAGGTCACCCATCCTAGTACTACTCTCGCCCAAGCACGCTTAACTTCGGAGTTCTGATGGGATCCGGTGCTTTAGTGCTGGTATGATCGCACCCGTCAGAAATTGGATTGGAAAATTACTAATGCCGCAGTTCGAATGCGCAGAACGGTTTCAATAACGTTTAAAAACGCAAATAAAAATGAAAAACAAAGACGGATAATTTCGGGAAAGAAGGAACGGAAAGAAGACAACGGTGAGGAATCGAATAGGACGATACGGTTCAAATGGCGCCGACGGCTAGTTATTTGGATTTACGGATTGAAAGATAGAGCATTTTTCGCGTAGGGTGGGCAAATAGTAAAAACGCAGATAAAAATGAAAAACAAAGACGGATAATTTCGGAAAAAAAGGAACGGAAAGAAGACAACGTTGAGGAATCGAATAGAAAATCGGATCGAAGTGAAAAGAAAAGAAACGAAAATTAAAAGGGGACTGCGAACGAGAAGAAGCAAAAAGGAGTGCAACACGAGGACTTCCCAGGAGGTCACCCATCCTAGTACTACTCTCGCCCAAGCACGCTTAACTTCGGAGTTCTGATGGGATCCGGTGCTTTAGTGCTGGTATGATCGCACCCGTCAGAAATTGGATTGGAAGATTACTAATGCCGCAGTTCGAATGCGCAGAACGGTTTCAATAACGTTTAAAAACGCAAATAAAAATGAAAAACAAAGACGGATAATTTCGGGAAAGAAGGAACGGAAAGAAGACAACGGTGAGGAATCGAATAGGACGATACGGTTCAAATGGCGCCGACGGCTAGTTATTTGGATTTACGGATTGAAAGATAGAGCATTTTTCGCGTAGGGTGGGCAAATAGTAAAAACGCAGATAAAAATGAAAAACAAAGACGGATAATTTCGGAAAAAAAGGAACGGAAAGAAGACAACGTTGAGGAATCGAATAGAAAATCGGATCGAAGTGAAAAGAAAAGAAACGAAAATTAAAAGGGGACTGCGAACGAGAAGAAGCAAAAAGGAGTGCAACACGAGGACTTCCCAGGAGGTCACCCATCCTAGTACTACTCTCGCCCAAGCACGCTTAACTTCGGAGTTCTGATGGGATCCGGTGCTTTAGTGCTGGTATGATCGCACCCGTCAGAAATTGGATTGGAAGATTACTAATGCCGCAGTTCGAATGCGCAGAACGGTTTCAATAACGTTTAAAAACGCAAATAAAAATGAAAAACAAAGACGGATAATTTCGGGAAAGAAGGAACGGAAAGAAGACAACGGTGAGGAATCGAATAGGACGATACGGTTCAAATGGCGCCGACGGCTAGTTATTTGGATTTACGGATTGAAAGATAGAGCATTTTTCGCGTAGGGTGGGCAAATAGTAAAAACGCAGATAAAAATGAAAAACAAAGACGGATAATTTCGGAAAAAAAGGAACGGAAAGAAGACAACGTTGAGGAATCGAATAGAAAATCGGATCGAAGTGAAAAGAAAAGAAACGAAAATTAAAAGGGGACTGCGAACGAGAAGAAGCAAAAAGGAGTGCAACACGAGGACTTCCCAGGAGGTCACCCATCCTAGTACTACTCTCGCCCAAGCACGCTTAACTTCGGAGTTCTGATGGGATCCGGTGCTTTAGTGCTGGTATGATCGCACCAGTCAGAAATTGGATTGGAAGATTACTAATGCCGCAGTTCGAATGCGCAGAACGGTTTCAATAACGTTTAAAAACGCAAATAAAAATGAAAAACAAAGACGGATAATTTCGGGAAAGAAGGAACGGAAAGAAGACAACGGTGAGGAATCGAATAGGACGATACGGTTCAAATGGCGCCGACGGCTAGTTATTTGGATTTACGGATTGAAAGATAGAGCATTTTTCGCGTAGGGTGGGCAAATAGTAAAAACGCAGATAAAAATGAAAAACAAAGACGGATAATTTCGGAAAAAAAGGAACGGAAAGAAGACAACGTTGAGGAATCGAATAGAAAATCGGATCGAAGTGAAAAGAAAAGAAACGAAAATTAAAAGGGGACTGCGAACGAGAAGAAGCAAAAAGGAGTGCAACACGAGGACTTCCCAGGAGGTCACCCATCCTAGTACTACTCTCGCCCAAGCACGCTTAACTTCGGAGTTCTGATGGGATCCGGTGCTTTAGTGCTGGTATGATCGCACCCGTCAGAAATTGGATTGGAAGATTACTAATGCCGCAGTTCGAATGCGCAGAACGGTTTCAATAACGTTTAAAAACGCAAATAAAAATGAAAAACAAAGACGGATAATTTCGGGAAAGAAGGAACGGAAAGAAGACAACGGTGAGGAATCGAATAGGACGATACGGTTCAAATGGCGCCGACGGCTAGTTATTTGGATTTACGGATTGAAAGATAGAGCATTTTTCGCGTAGGGTGGGCAAATAGTAAAAACGCAGATAAAAATGAAAAACAAAGACGGATAATTTCGGAAAAAAAGGAACGGAAAGAAGACAACGTTGAGGAATCGAATAGAAAATCGGATCGAAGTGAAAAGAAAAGAAACGAAAATTAAAAGGGGACTGCGAACGAGAAGAAGCAAAAAGGAGTGCAACACGAGGACTTCCCAGGAGGTCACCCATCCTAGTACTACTCTCGCCCAAGCACGCTTAACTTCGGAGTTCTGATGGGATCCGGTGCTTTAGTGCTGGTATGATCGCACCCGTCAGAAATTGGATTGGAAGATTACTAATGCCGCAGTTCGAATGCGCAGAACGGTTTCAATAACGTTTAAAAACGCAAATAAAAATGAAAAACAAAGACGGATAATTTCGGGAAAGAAGAAACGGAAAGAAGACAACGGTGAGGAATCGAATAGGACGATACGGTTCAAATGGCGCCGACGGCTAGTTATTTGGATTTACGGATTGAAAGATAGAGCATTTTTCGCGTAGGGTGGGCAAATAGTAAAAACGCAGATAAAAATGAAAAACAAAGACGGATAATTTCGGAAAAAAAGGAACGGAAAGAAGACAACGTTGAGGAATCGAATAGAAAATCGGATCGAAGTGAAAAGAAAAGAAACGAAAATTAAAAGGGGACTGCGAACGAGAAGAAGCAAAAAGGAGTGCAACACGAGGACTTCCCAGGAGGTCACCCATCCTAGTACTACTCTCGCCCAAGCACGCTTAACTTCGGAGTTCTGATGGGATCCGGTGCTTTAGTGCTGGTATGATCGCACCCGTCAGAAATTGGATTGGAAGATTACTAATGCCGCAGTTCGAATGCGCAGAACGGTTTCAATAACGTTTAAAAACGCAAATAAAAATGAAAAATAAAGACGGATAATTTCGGGAAAGAAGGAACGGAAAGAAGACAACGGTGAGGAATCGAATAGGACGATACGGTTCAAATGGCGCCGACGGCTAGTTATTTGGATTTACGGATTGAAAGATAGAGCATTTTTCGCGTAGGGTGGGCAAATAGTAAAAACGCAGATAAAAATGAAAAACAAAGACGGATAATTTCGGAAAAAAAGGAACGGAAAGAAGACAACGTTGAGGAATCGAATAGAAAATCGGATCGAAGTGAAAAGAAAAGAAACGAAAATTAAAAGGGGACTGCGAACGAGAAGAAGCAAAAAGGAGTGCAACACGAGGACTTCCCAGGAGGTCACCCATCCTAGTACTACTCTCGCCCAAGCACGCTTAACTTCGGAGTTCTGATGGGATCCGGTGCTTTAGTGCTGGTATGATCGCACCCGTCAGAAATTGGATTGGAAGATTACTAATGCCGCAGTTCGAATGCGCAGAACGGTTTCAATAACGTTTAAAAACGCAAATAAAAATGAAAAACAAAGACGGATAATTTCGGGAAAGAAGGAACGGAAAGAAGACAACGGTGAGGAATCGAATAGGACGATACGGTTCAAATGGCGCCGACGGCTAGTTATTTGGATTTACGGATTGAAAGATAGAGCATTTTTCGCGTAGGGTGGGCAAATAGTAAAAACGCAGATAAAAATGAAAAACAAAGACGGATAATTTCGGAAAAAAAGGAACGGAAAGAAGACAACGTTGAGGAATCGAATAGAAAATCGGATCGAAGTGAAAAGAAAAGAAACGAAAATTAAAAGGGGACTGCGAACGAGAAGAAGCAAAAAGGAGTGCAACACGAGGACTTCCCAGGAGGTCACCCATCCTAGTACTACTCTCGCCCAAGCACGCTTAACTTCGGAGTTCTGATGGGATCCGGTGCTTTAGTGCTGGTATGATCGCACCCGTCAGAAATTGGATTGGAAGATTACTAATGCCGCAGTTCGAATGCGCAGAACGGTTTCAATAACGTTTAAAAACGCAAATAAAAATGAAAAACAAAGACGGATAATTTCGGGAAAGAAGACAACGGTGAGGAATCGAATAGGACGATACGGTTCAAATGGCGCCGACGGCTAGTTATTTGGATTTACGGATTGAAAGATAGAGCATTTTTCGCGTAGGGTGGGCAAATAGTAAAAACGCAGATAAAAATGAAAAACAAAGACGGATAATTTCGGAAAAAAAGGAATGGAAAGAAGACAACGTTGAGGAATCGAATAGAAAATCGGATCGAAGTGAAAAGAAAAGAAACGAAAATTAAAAGGGGACTGCGAACGAGAAGAAGCAAAAAGGAGTGCAACACGAGGACTTCCCAGGAGGTCACCCATCCTAGTACTACTCTCGCCCAAGCACGCTTAACTTCGGAGTTCTGATGGGATCCGGTGCTTTAGTGCTGGTATGATCGCACCCGTCAGAAATTGGATTGGAAGATTACTAATGCCGCAGTTCGAATGCGCAGAACGGTTTCAATAACGTTTAAAAACGCAAATAAAAATGAAAAACAAAGACGGATAATTTCGGGAAAGAAGGAACGGAAAGAAGACAACGGTGAGGAATCGAATAGGACGATACGGTTCAAATGGCGCCGACGGCTAGTTATTTGGATTTACGGATTGAAAGATAGAGCATTTTTCGCGTAGGGTGGGCAAATAGTAAAAACGCAGATAAAAATGAAAAACAAAGACGGATAATTTCGGAAAAAAAGGAACGGAAAGAAGACAACGTTGAGGAATCGAATAGAAAATCGGATCGAAGTGAAAAGAAAAGAAACGAAAATTAAAAGGGGACTGCGAACGAGAAGAAGCAAAAAGGAGTGCAACACGAGGACTTCCCAGGAGGTCACCCATCCTAGTACTACTCTCGCCCAAGCACGCTTAACTTCGGAGTTCTGATGGGATCCGGTGCTTTAGTGCTGGTATGATCGCACCCGTCAGAAATTGGATTGGAAGATTACTAATGCCGCAGTTCGAATGCGCAGAACGGTTTCAATAACGTTTAAAAACGCAAATAAAAATGAAAAACAAAGACGGATAATTTCGGGAAAGAAGGAACGGAAAGAAGACAACGGTGAGGAATCGAATAGGACGATACGGTTCAAATGGCGCCGACGGCTAGTTATTTGGATTTACGGATTGAAAGATAGAGCATTTTTCGCGTAGGGTGGGCAAATAGTAAAAACGCAGATAAAAATGAAAAACAAAGACGGATAATTTCGGAAAAAAAGGAACGGAAAGAAGACAACGTTGAGGAATCGAATAGAAAATCGGATCGAAGTGAAAAGAAAAGAAACGAAAATTAAAAGGGGACTGCGAACGAGAAGAAGCAAAAAGGAGTGCAACACGAGGACTTCCCAGGAGGTCACCCATCCTAGTACTACTCTCGCCCAAGCACGCTTAACTTCGGAGTTCTGATGGGATCCGGTGCTTTAGTGCTGGTATGATCGCACCCGTCAGAAATTGGATTGGAAGATTACTAATGCCGCAGTTCGAATGCGCAGAACGGTTTCAATAACGTTTAAAAACGCAAATAAAAATGAAAAACAAAGACGGATAATTTCGGGAAAGAAGACAACGGTGAGGAATCGAATAGGACGATACGGTTCAAATGGCGCCGACGGCTAGTTATTTGGATTTACGGATTGAAAGATAGAGCATTTTTCGCGTAGGGTGGGCAAATAGTAAAAACGCAGATAAAAATGAAAAACAAAGACGGATAATTTCGGAAAAAAAGGAATGGAAAGAAGACAACGTTGAGGAATCGAATAGAAAATCGGATCGAAGTGAAAAGAAAAGAAACGAAAATTAAAAGGGGACTGCGAACGAGAAGAAGCAAAAAGGAGTGCAACACGAGGACTTCCCAGGAGGTCACCCATCCTAGTACTACTCTCGCCCAAGCACGCTTAACTTCGGAGTTCTGATGGGATCCGGTGCTTTAGTGCTGGTATGATCGCACCCGTCAGAAATTGGATTGGAAGATTACTAATGCCGCAGTTCGAATGCGCAGAACGGTTTCAATAACGTTTAAAAACGCAAATAAAAATGAAAAACAAAGACGGATAATTTCAGGAAAGAAGGAACGGAAAGAAGACAACGGTGAGGAATCGAATAGGACGATACGGTTCAAATGGCGCCGACGGCTAGTTATTTGGATTTACGGATTGAAAGATAGAGCATTTTTCGCGTAGGGTGGGCAAATAGTAAAAACGCAGATAAAAATGAAAAACAAAGACGGATAATTTCGGAAAAAAAGGAACGGAAAGAAGACAACGTTGAGGAATCGAATAGAAAATCGGATCGAAGTGAAAAGAAAAGAAACGAAAATTAAAAGGGGACTGCGAACGAGAAGAAGCAAAAAGGAGTGCAACACGAGGACTTCCCAGGAGGTCACCCATCCTAGTACTACTCTCGCCCAAGCACGCTTAACTTCGGAGTTCTGATGGGATCCGGTGCTTTAGTGCTGGTATGATCGCACCCGTCAGAAATTGGATTGGAAGATTACTAATGCCGCAGTTCGAATGCGCAGAACGGTTTCAATAACGTTTAAAAACGCAAATAAAAATGAAAAACAAAGACGGATAATTTCGGGAAAGAAGGAACGGAAAGAAGACAACGGTGAGGAATCGAATAGGACGATACGGTTCAAATGGCGCCGACGGCTAGTTATTTGGATTTACGGATTGAAAGATAGAGCATTTTTCGCGTAGGGTGGGCAAATAGTAAAAACGCAGATAAAAATGAAAAACAAAGACGGATAATTTCGGAAAAAAAGGAACGGAAAGAAGACAACGTTGAGGAATCGAATAGAAAATCGGATCGAAGTGAAAAGAAAAGAAACGAAAATTAAAAGGGGACTGCGAACGAGAAGAAGCAAAAAGGAGTGCAACACGAGGACTTCCCAGGAGGTCACCCATCCTAGTACTACTCTCGCCCAAGCACGCTTAACTTCGGAGTTCTGATGGGATCCGGTGCTTTAGTGCTGGTATGATCGCACCCGTCAGAAATTGGATTGGAAGATTACTAATGCCGCAGTTCGAATGCGCAGAACGGTTTCAATAACGTTTAAAAACGCAAATAAAAATGAAAAACAAAGACGGATAATTTCGGGAAAGAAGGAACGGAAAGAAGACAACGGTGAGGAATCGAATAGGACGATACGGTTCAAATGGCGCCGACGGCTAGTTATTTGGATTTACGGATTGAAAGATAGAGCATTTTTCGCGTAGGGTGGGCAAATAGTAAAAACGCAGATAAAAATGAAAAACAAAGACGGATAATTTCGGAAAAAAAGGAACGGAAAGAAGACAACGTTGAGGAATCGAATAGAAAATCGGATCGAAGTGAAAAGAAAAGAAACGAAAATTAAAAGGGGACTGCGAACGAGAAGAAGCAAAAAGGAGTGCAACACGAGGACTTCCCAGGAGGTCACCCATCCTAGTACTACTCTCGCCCAAGCACGCTTAACTTCGGAGTTCTGATGGGATCCGGTGCTTTAGTGCTGGTATGATCGCACCCGTCAGAAATTGGATTGGAAGATTACTAATGCCGCAGTTCGAATGCGCAGAACGGTTTCAATAACGTTTAAAAACGCAAATAAAAATGAAAAACAAAGACGGATAATTTCGGGAAAGAAGGAACGGAAAGAAGACAACGGTGAGGAATCGAATAGGACGATACGGTTCAAATGGCGCCGACGGCTAGTTATTTGGATTTACGGATTGAAAGATAGAGCATTTTTCGCGTAGGGTGGGCAAATAGTAAAAACGCAGATAAAAATGAAAAACAAAGACGGATAATTTCGGAAAAAAAGGAACGGAAAGAAGACAACGTTGAGGAATCGAATAGAAAATCGGATCGAAGTGAAAAGAAAAGAAACGAAAATTAAAAGGGGACTGCGAACGAGAAGAAGCAAAAAGGAGTGCAACACGAGGACTTCCCAGGAGGTCACCCATCCTAGTACTACTCTCGCCCAAGCACGCTTAACTTCGGAGTTCTGATGGGATCCGGCGCTTTAGTGCTGGTATGATCGCACCCGTCAGAAATTGGATTGGAAGATTACTAATGCCGCAGTTCGAATGCGCAGAACGGTTTCAATAACGTTTAAAAACGCAAATAAAAATGAAAAACAAAGACGGATAATTTCGGGAAAGAAGGAACGGAAAGAAGACAACGGTGAGGAATCGAATAGGACGATACGGTTCAAATGGCGCCGACGGCTAGTTATTTGGATTTACGGATTGAAAGATAGAGCATTTTTCGCGTAGGGTGGGCAAATAGTAAAAACGCAGATAAAAATGAAAAACAAAGACGGATAATTTCGGAAAAAAAGGAACGGAAAGAAGACAACGTTGAGGAATCGAATAGAAAATCGGATCGAAGTGAAAAGAAAAGAAACGAAAATTAAAAGGGGACTGCGAACGAGAAGAAGCAAAAAGGAGTGCAACACGAGGACTTCCCAGGAGGTCACCCATCCTAGTACTACTCTCGCCCAAGCACGCTTAACTTCGGAGTTCTGATGGGATCCGGCGCTTTAGTGCTGGTATGATCGCACCCGTCAGAAATTGGATTGGAAGATTACTAATGCCGCAGTTCGAATGCGCAGAACGGTTTCAATAACGTTTAAAAACGCAAATAAAAATGAAAAACAAAGACGGATAATTTCGGGAAAGAAGGAACGGAAAGAAGACAACGGTGAGGAATCGAATAGGACGATACGGTTCAAATGGCGCCGACGGCTAGTTATTTGGATTTACGGATTGAAAGATAGAGCATTTTTCGCGTAGGGTGGGCAAATAGTAAAAACGCAGATAAAAATGAAAAACAAAGACGGATAATTTCGGAAAAAAAGGAACGGAAAGAAGACAACGTTGAGGAATCGAATAGAAAATCGGATCGAAGTGAAAAGAAAAGAAACGAAAATTAAAAGGGGACTGCGAACGAGAAGAAGCAAAAAGGAGTGCAACACGAGGACTTCCCAGGAGGTCACCCATCCTAGTACTACTCTCGCCCAAGCACGCTTAACTTCGGAGTTCTGATGGGATCCGGCGCTTTAGTGCTGGTATGATCGCACCCGTCAGAAATTGGATTGGAAGATTACTAATGCCGCAGTTCGAATGCGCAGAACGGTTTCAATAACGTTTAAAAACGCAAATAAAAATGAAAAACAAAGACGGATAATTTCGGGAAAGAAGGAACGGAAAGAAGACAACGGTGAGGAATCGAATAGGACGATACGGTTCAAATGGCGCCGACGGCTAGTTATTTGGATTTACGGATTGAAAGATAGAGCATTTTTCGCGTAGGGTGGGCAAATAGTAAAAACGCAGATAAAAATGAAAAACAAAGACGGATAATTTCGGAAAAAAAGGAACGGAAAGAAGACAACGTTGAGGAATCGAATAGAAAATCGGATCGAAGTGAAAAGAAAAGAAACGAAAATTAAAAGGGGACTGCGAACGAGAAGAAGCAAAAAGGAGTGCAACACGAGGACTTCCCAGGAGGTCACCCATCCTAGTACTACTCTCGCCCAAGCACGCTTAACTTCGGAGTTCTGATGGGATCCGGCGCTTTAGTGCTGGTATGATCGCACCCGTCAGAAATTGGATTGGAAGATTACTAATGCCGCAGTTCGAATGCGCAGAACGGTTTCAATAACGTTTAAAAACGCAAATAAAAATGAAAAACAAAGACGGATAATTTCGGGAAAGAAGGAACGGAAAGAAGACAACGGTGAGGAATCGAATAGGACGATACGGTTCAAATGGCGCCGACGGCTAGTTATTTGGATTTACGGATTGAAAGATAGAGCATTTTTCGCGTAGGGTGGGCAAATAGTAAAAACGCAGATAAAAATGAAAAACAAAGACGGATAATTTCGGAAAAAAAGGAACGGAAAGAAGACAACGTTGAGGAATCGAATAGAAAATCGGATCGAAGTGAAAAGAAAAGAAACGAAAATTAAAAGGGGACTGCGAACGAGAAGAAGCAAAAAGGAGTGCAACACGAGGACTTCCCAGGAGGTCACCCATCCTAGTACTACTCTCGCCCAAGCACGCTTAACTTCGGAGTTCTGATGGGATCCGGCGCTTTAGTGCTGGTATGATCGCACCCGTCAGAAATTGGATTGGAAGATTACTAATGCCGCAGTTCGAATGCGCAGAACGGTTTCAATAACGTTTAAAAACGCAAATAAAAATGAAAAACAAAGACGGATAATTTTGGGAAAGAAGGAACGGAAAGAAGACAACGGTGAGGAATCGAATAGGACGATACGGTTCAAATGGCGCCGACGGCTAGTTATTTGGATTTACGGATTGAAAGATAGAGCATTTTTCGCGTAGGGTGGGCAAATAGTAAAAACGCAGATAAAAATGAAAAACAAAGACGGATAATTTCGGAAAAAAAGGAACGGAAAGAAGACAACGTTGAGGAATCGAATAGAAAATCGGATCGAAGTGAAAAGAAAAGAAACGAAAATTAAAAGGGGACTGCGAACGAGAAGAAGCAAAAAGGAGTGCAACACGAGGACTTCCCAGGAGGTCACCCATCCTAGTACTACTCTCGCCCAAGCACGCTTAACTTCGGAGTTCTGATGGGATCCGGCGCTTTAGTGCTGGTATGATCGCACCCGTCAGAAATTGGATTGGAAGATTACTAATGCCGCAGTTCGAATGCGCAGAACGGTTTCAATAACGTTTAAAAACGCAAATAAAAATGAAAAACAAAGACGGATAATTTCGGGAAAGAAGGAACGGAAAGAAGACAACGGTGAGGAATCGAATAGGACGATACGGTTCAAATGGCGCCGACGGCTAGTTATTTGGATTTACGGATTGAAAGATAGAGCATTTTTCGCGTAGGGTGGGCAAATAGTAAAAACGCAGATAAAAATGAAAAACAAAGACGGATAATTTCGGAAAAAAAGGAACGGAAAGAAGACAACGTTGAGGAATCGAATAGAAAATCGGATCGAAGTGAAAAGAAAAGAAACGAAAATTAAAAGGGGACTGCGAACGAGAAGAAGCAAAAATGAGTGCAACACGAGGACTTCCCAGGAGGTCACCCATCCTAGTACTACTCTCGCCCAAGCACGCTTAACTTCGGAGTTCTGATGGGATCCGGCGCTTTAGTGCTGGTATGATCGCACCCGTCAGAAATTGGATTGGAAGATTACTAATGCCGCAGTTCGAATGCGCAGAACGGTTTCAATAACGTTTAAAAACGCAAATAAAAATGAAAAACAAAGACGGATAATTTCGGGAAAGAAGGAACGGAAAGAAGACAACGGTGAGGAATCGAATAGGACGATACGGTTCAAATGGCGCCGACGGCTAGTTATTTGGATTTACGGATTGAAAGATAGAGCATTTTTCGCGTAGGGTGGGCAAATAGTAAAAACGCAGATAAAAATGAAAAACAAAGACGGATAATTTCGGAAAAAAAGGAACGGAAAGAAGACAACGTTGAGGAATCGAATAGAAAATCGGATCGAAGTGAAAAGAAAAGAAACGAAAATTAAAAGGGGACTGCGAACGAGAAGAAGCAAAAAGGAGTGCAACACGAGGACTTCCCAGGAGGTCACCCATCCTAGTACTACTCTCGCCCAAGCACGCTTAACTTCGGAGTTCTGATGGGATCCGGCGCTTTAGTGCTGGTATGATCGCACCCGTCAGAAATTGGATTGGAAGATTACTAATGTCGCAGTTCGAATGCGCAGAACGGTTTCAATAACGTTTAAAAACGCAAATAAAAATGAAAAACAAAGACGGATAATTTCGGGAAAGAAGGAACGGAAAGAAGACAACGGTGAGGAATCGAATAGGACGATACGGTTCAAATGGCGCCGACGGCTAGTTATTTGGATTTACGGATTGAAAGATAGAGCATTTTTCGCGTAGGGTGGGCAAATAGTAAAAACGCAGATAAAAATGAAAAACAAAGACGGATAATTTCGGAAAAAAAGGAACGGAAAGAAGACAACGTTGAGGAATCGAATAGAAAATCGGATCGAAGTGAAAAGAAAAGAAACGAAAATTAAAAGGGGACTGCGAACGAGAAGAAGCAAAAAGGAGTGCAACACGAGGACTTCCCAGGAGGTCACCCATCCTAGTACTACTCTCGCCCAAGCACGCTTAACTTCGGAGTTCTGATGGGATCCGGCGCTTTAGTGCTGGTATGATCGCACCCGTCAGAAATTGGATTGGAAGATTACTAATGCCGCAGTTCGAATGCGCAGAACGGTTTCAATAACGTTTAAAAACGCAAATAAAAATGAAAAACAAAGACGGATAATTTCGGGAAAGAAGGAACGGAAAGAAGACAACGGTGAGGAATCGAATAGGACGATACGGTTCAAATGGCGCCGACGGCTAGTTATTTGGATTTACGGATTGAAAGATAGAGCATTTTTCGCGTAGGGTGGGCAAATAGTAAAAACGCAGATAAAAATGAAAAACAAAGACGGATAATTTCGGAAAAAAAGGAACGGAAAGAAGACAACGTTGAGGAATCGAATAGAAAATCGGATCGAAGTGAAAAGAAAAGAAACGAAAATTAAAAGGGGACTGCGAACGAGAAGAAGCAAAAAGGAGTGCAACACGAGGACTTCCCAGGAGGTCACCCATCCTAGTACTACTCTCGCCCAAGCACGCTTAACTTCGGAGTTCTGATGGGATCCGGCGCTTTAGTGCTGGTATGATCGCACCCGTCAGAAATTGGATTGGAAGATTACTAATGCCGCAGTTCGAATGCGCAGAACGGTTTCAATAACGTTTAAAAACGCAAATAAAAATGAAAAACAAAGACGGATAATTTCGGGAAAGAAGGAACGGAAAGAAGACAACGGTGAGGAATCGAATAGGACGATACGGTTCAAATGGCGCCGACGGCTAGTTATTTGGATTTACGGATTGAAAGATAGAGCATTTTTCGCGTAGGGTGGGCAAATAGTAAAAACGCAGATAAAAATGAAAAACAAAGACGGATAATTTCGGAAAAAAAGGAACGGAAAGAAGACAACGTTGAGGAATCGAATAGAAAATCGGATCGAAGTGAAAAGAAAAGAAACGAAAATTAAAAGGGGACTGCGAACGAGAAGAAGCAAAAAGGAGTGCAACACGAGGACTTCCCAGGAGGTCACCCATCCTAGTACTACTCTCGCCCAAGCACGCTTAACTTCGGAGTTCTGATGGGATCCGGCGCTTTAGTGCTGGTATGATCGCACCCGTCAGAAATTGGATTGGAAGATTACTAATGTCGCAGTTCGAATGCGCAGAACGGTTTCAATAACGTTTAAAAACGCAAATAAAAATGAAAAACAAAGACGGATAATTTCGGGAAAGAAGGAACGGAAAGAAGACAACGGTGAGGAATCGAATAGGACGATACGGTTCAAATGGCGCCGACGGCTAGTTATTTGGATTTACGGATTGAAAGATAGAGCATTTTTCGCGTAGGGTGGGCAAATAGTAAAAACGCAGATAAAAATGAAAAACAAAGACGGATAATTTCGGAAAAAAAGGAACGGAAAGAAGACAACGTTGAGGAATCGAATAGAAAATCGGATCGAAGTGAAAAGAAAAGAAACGAAAATTAAAAGGGGACTGCGAACGAGAAGAAGCAAAAAGGAGTGCAACACGAGGACTTCCCAGGAGGTCACCCATCCTAGTACTACTCTCGCCCAAGCACGCTTAACTTCGGAGTTCTGATGGGATCCGGCGCTTTAGTGCTGGTATGATCGCACCCGTCAGAAATTGGATTGGAAGATTACTAATGCCGCAGTTCGAATGCGCAGAACGGTTTCAATAACGTTTAAAAACGCAAATAAAAATGAAAAACAAAGACGGATAATTTCGGGAAAGAAGGAACGGAAAGAAGACAACGGTGAGGAATCGAATAGGACGATACGGTTCAAATGGCGCCGACGGCTAGTTATTTGGATTTACGGATTGAAAGATAGAGCATTTTTCGCGTAGGGTGGGCAAATAGTAAAAACGCAGATAAAAATGAAAAACAAAGACGGATAATTTCGGAAAAAAAGGAACGGAAAGAAGACAACGTTGAGGAATCGAATAGAAAATCGGATCGAAGTGAAAAGAAAAGAAACGAAAATTAAAAGGGGACTGCGAACGAGAAGAAGCAAAAAGGAGTGCAACACGAGGACTTCCCAGGAGGTCACCCATCCTAGTACTACTCTCGCCCAAGCACGCTTAACTTCGGAGTTCTGATGGGATCCGGTGCTTTAGTGCTGGTATGATCGCACCCGTCAGAAATTGGATTGGAAGATTACTAATGCCGCAGTTCGAATGCGCAGAACGGTTTCAATAACGTTTAAAAACGCAAATAAAAATGAAAAACAAAGACGGATAATTTCGGGAAAGAAGGAACGGAAAGAAGACAACGGTGAGGAATCGAATAGGACGATACGGTTCAAATGGCGCCGACGGCTAGTTATTTGGATTTACGGATTGAAAGATAGAGCATTTTTCGCGTAGGGTGGGCAAATAGTAAAAACGCAGATAAAAATGAAAAACAAAGACGGATAATTTCGGAAAAAAAGGAACGGAAAGAAGACAACGTTGAGGAATCGAATAGAAAATCGGATCGAAGTGAAAAGAAAAGAAACGAAAATTAAAAGGGGACTGCGAACGAGAAGAAGCAAAAAGGAGTGCAACACGAGGACTTCCCAGGAGGTCACCCATCCTAGTACTACTCTCGCCCAAGCACGCTTAACTTCGGAGTTCTGATGGGATCCGGCGCTTTAGTGCTGGTATGATCGCACCCGTCAGAAATTGGATTGGAAGATTACTAATGCCGCAGTTCGAATGCGCAGAACGGTTTCAATAACGTTTAAAAACGCAAATAAAAATGAAAAACAAAGACGGATAATTTCGGGAAAGAAGGAACGGAAAGAAGACAACGGTGAGGAATCGAATAGGACGATACGGTTCAAATGGCGCCGACGGCTAGTTATTTGGATTTACGGATTGAAAGATAGAGCATTTTTCGCGTAGGGTGGGCAAATAGTAAAAACGCAGATAAAAATGAAAAACAAAGACGGATAATTTCGGAAAAAAAGGAACGGAAAGAAGACAACGTTGAGGAATCGAATAGAAAATCGGATCGAAGTGAAAAGAAAAGAAACGAAAATTAAAAGGGGACTGCGAACGAGAAGAAGCAAAAAGGAGTGCAACACGAGGACTTCCCAGGAGGTCACCCATCCTAGTACTACTCTCGCCCAAGCACGCTTAACTTCGGAGTTCTGATGGGATCCGGCGCTTTAGTGCTGGTATGATCGCACCCGTCAGAAATTGGATTGGAAGATTACTAATGCCGCAGTTCGAATGCGCAGAACGGTTTCAATAACGTTTAAAAACGCAAATAAAAATGAAAAACAAAGACGGATAATTTCGGGAAAGAAGGAACGGAAAGAAGACAACGGTGAGGAATCGAATAGGACGATACGGTTCAAATGGCGCCGACGGCTAGTTATTTGGATTTACGGATTGAAAGATAGAGCATTTTTCGCGTAGGGTGGGCAAATAGTAAAAACGCAGATAAAAATGAAAAACAAAGACGGATAATTTCGGAAAAAAAGGAACGGAAAGAAGACAACGTTGAGGAATCGAATAGAAAATCGGATCGAAGTGAAAAGAAAAGAAACGAAAATTAAAAGGGGACTGCGAACGAGAAGAAGCAAAAAGGAGTGCAACACGAGGACTTCCCAGGAGGTCACCCATCCTAGTACTACTCTCGCCCAAGCACGCTTAACTTCGGAGTTCTGATGGGATCCGGCGCTTTAGTGCTGGTATGATCGCACCCGTCAGAAATTGGATTGGAAGATTACTAATGCCGCAGTTCGAATGCGCAGAACGGTTTCAATAACGTTTAAAAACGCAAATAAAAATGAAAAACAAAGACGGATAATTTCGGGAAAGAAGGAACGGAAAGAAGACAACGGTGAGGAATCGAATAGGACGATACGGTTCAAATGGCGCCGACGGCTAGTTATTTGGATTTACGGATTGAAAGATAGAGCATTTTTCGCGTAGGGTGGGCAAATAGTAAAAACGCAGATAAAAATGAAAAACAAAGACGGATAATTTCGGAAAAAAAGGAACGGAAAGAAGACAACGTTGAGGAATCGAATAGAAAATCGGATCGAAGTGAAAAGAAAAGAAACGAAAATTAAAAGGGGACTGCGAACGAGAAGAAGCAAAAAGGAGTGCAACACGAGGACTTCCCAGGAGGTCACCCATCCTAGTACTACTCTCGCCCAAGCACGCTTAACTTCGGAGTTCTGATGGGATCCGGCGCTTTAGTGCTGGTATGATCGCACCCGTCAGAAATTGGATTGGAAGATTACTAATGCCGCAGTTCGAATGCGCAGAACGGTTTCAATAACGTTTAAAAACGCAAATAAAAATGAAAAACAAAGACGGATAATTTCGGGAAAGAAGGAACGGAAAGAAGACAACGGTGAGGAATCGAATAGGACGATACGGTTCAAATGGCGCCGACGGCTAGTTATTTGGATTTACGGATTGAAAGATAGAGCATTTTTCGCGTAGGGTGGGCAAATAGTAAAAACGCAGATAAAAATGAAAAACAAAGACGGATAATTTCGGAAAAAAAGGAACGGAAAGAAGACAACGTTGAGGAATCGAATAGAAAATCGGATCGAAGTGAAAAGAAAAGAAACGAAAATTAAAAGGGGACTGCGAACGAGAAGAAGCAAAAAGGAGTGCAACACGAGGACTTCCCAGGAGGTCACCCATCCTAGTACTACTCTCGCCCAAGCACGCTTAACTTCGGAGTTCTGATGGGATCCGGCGCTTTAGTGCTGGTATGATCGCACCCGTCAGAAATTGGATTGGAAGATTACTAATGCCGCAGTTCGAATGCGCAGAACGGTTTCAATAACGTTTAAAAACGCAAATAAAAATGAAAAACAAAGACGGATAATTTCGGGAAAGAAGGAACGGAAAGAAGACAACGGTGAGGAATCGAATAGGACGATACGGTTCAAATGGCGCCGACGGCTAGTTATTTGGATTTACGGATTGAAAGATAGAGCATTTTTCGCGTAGGGTGGGCAAATAGTAAAAACGCAGATAAAAATGAAAAACAAAGACGGATAATTTCGGAAAAAAAGGAACGGAAAGAAGACAACGTTGAGGAATCGAATAGAAAATCGGATCGAAGTGAAAAGAAAAGAAACGAAAATTAAAAGGGGACTGCGAACGAGAAGAAGCAAAAAGGAGTGCAACACGAGGACTTCCCAGGAGGTCACCCATCCTAGTACTACTCTCGCCCAAGCACGCTTAACTTCGGAGTTCTGATGGGATCCGGCGCTTTAGTGCTGGTATGATCGCACCCGTCAGAAATTGGATTGGAAGATTACTAATGCCGCAGTTCGAATGCGCAGAACGGTTTCAATAACGTTTAAAAACGCAAATAAAAATGAAAAACAAAGACGGATAATTTCGGGAAAGAAGGAACGGAAAGAAGACAACGGTGAGGAATCGAATAGGACGATACGGTTCAAATGGCGCCGACGGCTAGTTATTTGGATTTACGGATTGAAAGATAGAGCATTTTTCGCGTAGGGTGGGCAAATAGTAAAAACGCAGATAAAAATGAAAAACAAAGACGGATAATTTCGGAAAAAAAGGAACGGAAAGAAGACAACGTTGAGGAATCGAATAGAAAATCGGATCGAAGTGAAAAGAAAAGAAACGAAAATTAAAAGGGGACTGCGAACGAGAAGAAGCAAAAAGGAGTGCAACACGAGGACTTCCCAGGAGGTCACCCATCCTAGTACTACTCTCGCCCAAGCACGCTTAACTTCGGAGTTCTGATGGGATCCGGCGCTTTAGTGCTGGTATGATCGCACCCGTCAGAAATTGGATTGGAAGATTACTAATGCCGCAGTTCGAATGCGCAGAACGGTTTCAATAACGTTTAAAAACGCAAATAAAAATGAAAAACAAAGACGGATAATTTCGGGAAAGAAGGAACGGAAAGAAGACAACGGTGAGGAATCGAATAGGACGATACGGTTCAAATGGCGCCGACGGCTAGTTATTTGGATTTACGGATTGAAAGATAGAGCATTTTTCGCGTAGGGTGGGCAAATAGTAAAAACGCAGATAAAAATGAAAAACAAAGACGGATAATTTCGGAAAAAAAGGAACGGAAAGAAGACAACGTTGAGGAATCGAATAGAAAATCGGATCGAAGTGAAAAGAAAAGAAACGAAAATTAAAAGGGGACTGCGAACGAGAAGAAGCAAAAAGGAGTGCAACACGAGGACTTCCCAGGAGGTCACCCATCCTAGTACTACTCTCGCCCAAGCACGCTTAACTTCGGAGTTCTGATGGGATCCGGCGCTTTAGTGCTGGTATGATCGCACCCGTCAGAAATTGGATTGGAAGATTACTAATGCCGCAGTTCGAATGCGCAGAACGGTTTCAATAACGTTTAAAAACGCAAATAAAAATGAAAAACAAAGACGGATAATTTCGGGAAAGAAGGAACGGAAAGAAGACAACGGTGAGGAATCGAATAGGACGATACGGTTCAAATGGCGCCGACGGCTAGTTATTTGGATTTACGGATTGAAAGATAGAGCATTTTTCGCGTAGGGTGGGCAAATAGTAAAAACGCAGATAAAAATGAAAAACAAAGACGGATAATTTCGGAAAAAAAGGAACGGAAAGAAGACAACGTTGAGGAATCGAATAGAAAATCGGATCGAAGTGAAAAGAAAAGAAACGAAAATTAAAAGGGGACTGCGAACGAGAAGAAGCAAAAAGGAGTGCAACACGAGGACTTCCAGGAGGTCACCCATCCTAGTACTACTCTCGCCCAAGCACGCTTAACTTCGGAGTTCTGATGGGATCCGGCGCTTTAGTGCTGGTATGATCGCACCCGTCAGAAATTGGATTGGAAGATTACTAATGCCGCAGTTCGAATGCGCAGAACGGTTTCAATAACGTTTAAAAACGCAAATAAAAATGAAAAACAAAGACGGATAATTTCGGGAAAGAAGGAACGGAAAGAAGACAACGGTGAGGAATCGAATAGGACGATACGGTTCAAATGGCGCCGACGGCTAGTTATTTGGATTTACGGATTGAAAGATAGAGCATTTTTCGCGTAGGGTGGGCAAATAGTAAAAACGCAGATAAAAATGAAAAACAAAGACGGATAATTTCGGAAAAAAAGGAACGGAAAGAAGACAACGTTGAGGAATCGAATAGAAAATCGGATCGAAGTGAAAAGAAAAGAAACGAAAATTAAAAGGGGACTGCGAACGAGAAGAAGCAAAAAGGAGTGCAACACGAGGACTTCCCAGGAGGTCACCCATCCTAGTACTACTCTCGCCCAAGCACGCTTAACTTCGGAGTTCTGATGGGATCCGGCGCTTTAGTGCTGGTATGATCGCACCCGTCAGAAATTGGATTGGAAGATTACTAATGCCGCAGTTCGAATGCGCAGAACGGTTTCAATAACGTTTAAAAACGCAAATAAAAATGAAAAACAAAGACGGATAATTTCGGGAAAGAAGGAACGGAAAGAAGACAACGGTGAGGAATCGAATAGGACGATACGGTTCAAATGGCGCCGACGGCTAGTTATTTGGATTTACGGATTGAAAGATAGAGCATTTTTCGCGTAGGGTGGGCAAATAGTAAAAACGCAGATAAAAATGAAAAACAAAGACGGATAATTTCGGAAAAAAAGGAACGGAAAGAAGACAACGTTGAGGAATCGAATAGAAAATCGGATCGAAGTGAAAAGAAAAGAAACGAAAATTAAAAGGGGACTGCGAACGAGAAGAAGCAAAAAGGAGTGCAACACGAGGACTTCCAGGAGGTCACCCATCCTAGTACTACTCTCGCCCAAGCACGCTTAACTTCGGAGTTCTGATGGGATCCGGCGCTTTAGTGCTGGTATGATCGCACCCGTCAGAAATTGGATTGGAAGATTACTAATGCCGCAGTTCGAATGCGCAGAACGGTTTCAATAACGTTTAAAAACGCAAATAAAAATGAAAAACAAAGACGGATAATTTCGGGAAAGAAGGAACGGAAAGAAGACAACGGTGAGGAATCGAATAGGACGATACGGTTCAAATGGCGCCGACGGCTAGTTATTTGGATTTACGGATTGAAAGATAGAGCATTTTTCGCGTAGGGTGGGCAAATAGTAAAAACGCAGATAAAAATGAAAAACAAAGACGGATAATTTCGGAAAAAAAGGAACGGAAAGAAGACAACGTTGAGGAATCGAATAGAAAATCGGATCGAAGTGAAAAGAAAAGAAACGAAAATTAAAAGGGGACTGCGAACGAGAAGAAGCAAAAAGGAGTGCAACACGAGGACTTCCCAGGAGGTCACCCATCCTAGTACTACTCTCGCCCAAGCACGCTTAACTTCGGAGTTCTGATGGGATCCGGCGCTTTAGTGCTGGTATGATCGCACCCGTCAGAAATTGGATTGGAAGATTACTAATGCCGCAGTTCGAATGCGCAGAACGGTTTCAATAACGTTTAAAAACGCAAATAAAAATGAAAAACAAAGACGGATAATTTCGGGAAAGAAGGAACGGAAAGAAGACAACGGTGAGGAATCGAATAGGACGATACGGTTCAAATGGCGCCGACGGCTAGTTATTTGGATTTACGGATTGAAAGATAGAGCATTTTTCGCGTAGGGTGGGCAAATAGTAAAAACGCAGATAAAAATGAAAAACAAAGACGGATAATTTCGGAAAAAAAGGAACGGAAAGAAGACAACGTTGAGGAATCGAATAGAAAATCGGATCGAAGTGAAAAGAAAAGAAACGAAAATTAAAAGGGGACTGCGAACGAGAAGAAGCAAAAAGGAGTGCAACACGAGGACTTCCCAGGAGGTCACCCATCCTAGTACTACTCTCGCCCAAGCACGCTTAACTTCGGAGTTCTGATGGGATCCGGTGCTTTAGTGCTGGTATGATCGCACCCGTCAGAAATTGGATTGGAAGATTACTAATGCCGCAGTTCGAATGCGCAGAACGGTTTCAATAACGTTTAAAAACGCAAATAAAAATGAAAAACAAAGACGGATAATTTCGGGAAAGAAGGAACGGAAAGAAGACAACGGTGAGGAATCGAATAGGACGATACGGTTCAAATGGCGCCGACGGCTAGTTATTTGGATTTACGGATTGAAAGATAGAGCATTTTTCGCGTAGGGTGGGCAAATAGTAAAAACGCAGATAAAAATGAAAAACAAAGACGGATAATTTCGGAAAAAAAGGAACGGAAAGAAGACAACGTTGAGGAATCGAATAGAAAATCGGATCGAAGTGAAAAGAAAAGAAACGAAAATTAAAAGGGGACTGCGAACGAGAAGAAGCAAAAAGGAGTGCAACACGAGGACTTCCCAGGAGGTCACCCATCCTAGTACTACTCTCGCCCAAGCACGCTTAACTTCGGAGTTCTGATGGGATCCGATGCTTTAGTGCTGGTATGATCGCACCCGTCAGAAATTGGATTGGAAGATTACTAATGCCGCAGTTCGAATGCGCAGAACGGTTTCAATAACGTTTAAAAACGCAAATAAAAATGAAAAACAAAGACGGATAATTTCGGGAAAGAAGGAACGGAAAGAAGACAACGGTGAGGAATCGAATAGGACGATACGGTTCAAATGGCGCCGACGGCTAGTTATTTGGATTTACGGATTGAAAGATAGAGCATTTTTCACGTAGGGTGGGCAAATAGTAAAAACGCAGATAAAAATGAAAAACAAAGACGGATAATTTCGGAAAAAAAGGAACGGAAAGAAGACAACGTTGAGGAATCGAATAGAAAATCGGATCGAAGTGAAAAGAAAAGAAACGAAAATTAAAAGGGGACTGCGAACGAGAAGAAGCAAAAAGGAGTGCAACACGAGGACTTCCCAGGAGGTCACCCATCCTAGTACTACTCTCGCCCAAGCACGCTTAACTTCGGAGTTCTGATGGGATCCGGTGCTTTAGTGCTGGTATGATCGCACCCGTCAGAAATTGGATTGGAAGATTACTAATGCCGCAGTTCGAATGCGCAGAACGGTTTCAATAACGTTTAAAAACGCAAATAAAAATGAAAAACAAAGACGGATAATTTCGGGAAAGAAGGAACGGAAAGAAGACAACGGTGAGGAATCGAATAGGACGATACGGTTCAAATGGCGCCGACGGCTAGTTATTTGGATTTACGGATTGAAAGATAGAGCATTTTTCGCGTAGGGTGGGCAAATAGTAAAAACGCAGATAAAAATGAAAAACAAAGACGGATAATTTCGGAAAAAAAGGAACGGAAAGAAGACAACGTTGAGGAATCGAATAGAAAATCGGATCGAAGTGAAAAGAAAAGAAACGAAAATTAAAAGGGGACTGCGAACGAGAAGAAGCAAAAAGGAGTGCAACACGAGGACTTCCCAGGAGGTCACCCATCCTAGTACTACTCTCGCCCAAGCACGCTTAACTTCGGAGTTCTGATGGGATCCGGCGCTTTAGTGCTGGTATGATCGCACCCGTCAGAAATTGGATTGGAAGATTACTAATGCCGCAGTTCGAATGCGCAGAACGGTTTCAATAACGTTTAAAAACGCAAATAAAAATGAAAAACAAAGACGGATAATTTCGGGAAAGAAGGAACGGAAAGAAGACAACGGTGAGGAATCGAATAGGACGATACGGTTCAAATGGCGCCGACGGCTAGTTATCTGGATTTACGGATTGAAAGATAGAGCATTTTTCGCGTAGGGTGGGCAAATAGTAAAAACGCAGATAAAAATGAAAAACAAAGACGGATAATTTCGGAAAAAAAGGAACGGAAAGAAGACAACGTTGAGGAATCGAATAGAAAATCGGATCGAAGTGAAAAGAAAAGAAACGAAAATTAAAAGGGGACTGCGAACGAGAAGAAGCAAAAAGGAGTGCAACACGAGGACTTCCCAGGAGGTCACCCATCCTAGTACTACTCTCGCCCAAGCACGCTTAACTTCGGAGTTCTGATGGGATCCGGCGCTTTAGTGCTGGTATGATCGCACCCGTCAGAAATTGGATTGGAAGATTACTAATGCCGCAGTTCGAATGCGCAGAACGGTTTCAATAACGTTTTAAAACGCAAATAAAAATGAAAAACAAAGACGGATAATTTCGGGAAAGAAGGAACGGAAAGAAGACAACGGTGAGGAATCGAATAGGACGATACGGTTCAAATGGCGCCGACGGCTAGTTATTTGGATTTACGGATTGAAAGATAGAGCATTTTTCGCGTAGGGTGGGCAAATAGTAAAAACGCAGATAAAAATGAAAAACAAAGACGGATAATTTCGGAAAAAAAGGAACGGAAAGAAGACAACGTTGAGGAATCGAATAGAAAATCGGATCGAAGTGAAAAGAAAAGAAACGAAAATTAAAAGGGGACTGCGAACGAGAAGAAGCAAAAAGGAGTGCAACACGAGGACTTCCCAGGAGGTCACCCATCCTAGTACTACTCTCGCCCAAGCACGCTTAACTTCGGAGTTCTGATGGGATCCGGCGCTTTAGTGCTGGTATGATCGCACCCGTCAGAAATTGGATTGGAAGATTACTAATGCCGCAGTTCGAATGCGCAGAACGGTTTCAATAACGTTTAAAAACGCAAATAAAAATGAAAAACAAAGACGGATAATTTCGGGAAAGAAGGAACGGAAAGAAGACAACGGTGAGGAATCGAATAGGACGATACGGTTCAAATGGCGCCGACGGCTAGTTATCTGGATTTACGGATTGAAAGATAGAGCATTTTTCGCGTAGGGTGGGCAAATAGTAAAAACGCAGATAAAAATGAAAAACAAAGACGGATAATTTCGGAAAAAAAGGAACGGAAAGAAGACAACGTTGAGGAATCGAATAGAAAATCGGATCGAAGTGAAAAGAAAAGAAACGAAAATTAAAAGGGGACTGCGAACGAGAAGAAGCAAAAAGGAGTGCAACACGAGGACTTCCCAGGAGGTCACCCATCCTAGTACTACTCTCGCCCAAGCACGCTTAACTTCGGAGTTCTGATGGGATCCGGCGCTTTAGTGCTGGTATGATCGCACCCGTCAGAAATTGGATTGGAAGATTACTAATGCCGCAGTTCGAATGCGCAGAACGGTTTCAATAACGTTTAAAAACGCAAATAAAAATGAAAAACAAAGACGGATAATTTCGGGAAAGAAGGAACGGAAAGAAGACAACGGTGAGGAATCGAATAGGACGATACGGTTCAAATGGCGCCGACGGCTAGTTATCTGGATTTACGGATTGAAAGATAGAGCATTTTTCGCGTAGGGTGGGCAAATAGTAAAAACGCAGATAAAAATGAAAAACAAAGACGGATAATTTCGGAAAAAAAGGAACGGAAAGAAGACAACGTTGAGGAATCGAATAGAAAATCGGATCGAAGTGAAAAGAAAAGAAACGAAAATTAAAAGGGGACTGCGAACGAGAAGAAGCAAAAAGGAGTGCAACACGAGGACTTCCCAGGAGGTCACCCATCCTAGTACTACTCTCGCCCAAGCACGCTTAACTTCGGAGTTCTGATGGGATCCGGCGCTTTAGTGCTGGTATGATCGCACCCGTCAGAAATTGGATTGGAAGATTACTAATGCCGCAGTTCGAATGCGCAGAACGGTTTCAATAACGTTTTAAAACGCAAATAAAAATGAAAAACAAAGACGGATAATTTCGGGAAAGAAGGAACGGAAAGAAGACAACGGTGAGGAATCGAATAGGACGATACGGTTCAAATGGCGCCGACGGCTAGTTATTTGGATTTACGGATTGAAAGATAGAGCATTTTTCGCGTAGGGTGGGCAAATAGTAAAAACGCAGATAAAAATGAAAAACAAAGACGGATAATTTCGGAAAAAAAGGAACGGAAAGAAGACAACGTTGAGGAATCGAATAGAAAATCGGATCGAAGTGAAAAGAAAAGAAACGAAAATTAAAAGGGGACTGCGAACGAGAAGAAGCAAAAAGGAGTGCAACACGAGGACTTCCCAGGAGGTCACCCATCCTAGTACTACTCTCGCCCAAGCACGCTTAACTTCGGAGTTCTGATGGGATCCGGTGCTTTAGTGCTGGTATGATCGCACCCGTCAGAAATTGGATTGGAAGATTACTAATGCCGCAGTTCGAATGCGCAGAACGGTTTCAATAACGTTTAAAAACGCAAATAAAAATGAAAAACAAAGACGGATAATTTCGGGAAAGAAGGAACGGAAAGAAGACAACGGTGAGGAATCGAATAGGACGATACGGTTCAAATGGCGCCGACGGCTAGTTATCTGGATTTACGGATTGAAAGATAGAGCATTTTTCGCGTAGGGTGGGCAAATAGTAAAAACGCAGATAAAAATGAAAAACAAAGACGGATAATTTCGGAAAAAAAGGAACGGAAAGAAGACAACGTTGAGGAATCGAATAGAAAATCGGATCGAAGTGAAAAGAAAAGAAACGAAAATTAAAAGGGGACGCGAACGAGAAGAAGCAAAAAGGAGTGCAACACGAGGACTTCCCAGGAGGTCACCCATCCTAGTACTACTCTCGCCCAAGCACGCTTAACTTCGGAGTTCTGATGGGATCCGGCGCTTTAGTGCTGGTATGATCGCACCCGTCAGAAATTGGATTGGAAGATTACTAATGCCGCAGTTCGAATGCGCAGAACGGTTTCAATAACGTTTAAAAACGCAAATAAAAATGAAAAACAAAGACGGATAATTTCGGGAAAGAAGGAACGGAAAGAAGACAACGGTGAGGAATCGAATAGGACGATACGGTTCAAATGGCGCCGACGGCTAGTTATTTGGATTTACGGATTGAAAGATAGAGCATTTTTCGCGTAGGGTGGGCAAATAGTAAAAACGCAGATAAAAATGAAAAACAAAGACGGATAATTTCGGAAAAAAAGGAACGGAAAGAAGACAACGTTGAGGAATCGAATAGAAAATCGGATCGAAGTGAAAAGAAAAGAAACGAAAATTAAAAGGGGACTGCGAACGAGAAGAAGCAAAAAGGAGTGCAACACGAGGACTTCCCAGGAGGTCACCCATCCTAGTACTACTCTCGCCCAAGCACGCTTAACTTCGGAGTTCTGATGGGATCCGGTGCTTTAGTGCTGGTATGATCGCACCCGTCAGAAATTGGATTGGAAGATTACTAATGCCGCAGTTCGAATGCGCAGAACGGTTTCAATAACGTTTAAAAACGCAAATAAAAATGAAAAACAAAGACGGATAATTTCGGGAAAGAAGGAACGGAAAGAAGACAACGGTGAGGAATCGAATAGGACGATACGGTTCAAATGGCGCCGACGGCTAGTTATTTGGATTTACGGATTGAAAGATAGAGCATTTTTCGCGTAGGGTGGGCAAATAGTAAAAACGCAGATAAAAATGAAAAACAAAGACGGATAATTTCGGAAAAAAAGGAACGGAAAGAAGACAACGTTGAGGAATCGAATAGAAAATCGGATCGAAGTGAAAAGAAAAGAAACGAAAATTAAAAGGGGACGCGAACGAGAAGAAGCAAAAAGGAGTGCAACACGAGGACTTCCCAGGAGGTCACCCATCCTAGTACTACTCTCGCCCAAGCACGCTTAACTTCGGAGTTCTGATGGGATCCGGCGCTTTAGTGCTGGTATGATCGCACCCGTCAGAAATTGGATTGGAAGATTACTAATGCCGCAGTTCGAATGCGCAGAACGGTTTCAATAACGTTTAAAAACGCAAATAAAAATGAAAAACAAAGACGGATAATTTCGGGAAAGAAGGAACGGAAAGAAGACAACGGTGAGGAATCGAATAGGACGATACGGTTCAAATGGCGCCGACGGCTAGTTATTTGGATTTACGGATTGAAAGATAGAGCATTTTTCGCGTAGGGTGGGCAAATAGTAAAAACGCAGATAAAAATGAAAAACAAAGACGGATAATTTCGGAAAAAAAGGAACGGAAAGAAGACAACGTTGAGGAATCGAATAGAAAATCGGATCGAAGTGAAAAGAAAAGAAACGAAAATTAAAAGGGGACTGCGAACGAGAAGAAGCAAAAAGGAGTGCAACACGAGGACTTCCCAGGAGGTCACCCATCCTAGTACTACTCTCGCCCAAGCACGCTTAACTTCGGAGTTCTGATGGGATCCGGTGCTTTAGTGCTGGTATGATCGCACCCGTCAGAAATTGGATTGGAAGATTACTAATGCCGCAGTTCGAATGCGCAGAACGGTTTCAATAACGTTTAAAAACGCAAATAAAAATGAAAAACAAAGACGGATAATTTCGGGAAAGAAGGAACGGAAAGAAGACAACGGTGAGGAATCGAATAGGACGATACGGTTCAAATGGCGCCGACGGCTAGTTATTTGGATTTACGGATTGAAAGATAGAGCATTTTTCGCGTAGGGTGGGCAAATAGTAAAAACGCAGATAAAAATGAAAAACAAAGACGGATAATTTCGGAAAAAAAGGAACGGAAAGAAGACAACGTTGAGGAATCGAATAGAAAATCGGATCGAAGTGAAAAGAAAAGAAACGAAAATTAAAAGGAGACTGCGAACGAGAAGAAGCAAAAAGGAGTGCAACACGAGGACTTCCCAGGAGGTCACCCATCCTAGTACTACTCTCGCCCAAGCACGCTTAACTTCGGAGTTCTGATGGGATCCGGTGCTTTAGTGCTGGTATGATCGCACCCGTCAGAAATTGGATTGGAAGATTACTAATGCCGCAGTTCGAATGCGCAGAACGGTTTCAATAACGTTTAAAAACGCAAATAAAAATGAAAAACAAAGACGGATAATTTCGGGAAAGAAGGAACGGAAAGAAGACAACGGTGAGGAATCGAATAGGACGATACGGTTCAAATGGCGCCGACGGCTAGTTATTTGGATTTACGGATTGAAAGATAGAGCATTTTTCGCGTAGGGTGGGCAAATAGTAAAAACGCAGATAAAAATGAAAAACAAAGACGGATAATTTCGGAAAAAAAGGAACGGAAAGAAGACAACGTTGAGGAATCGAATAGAAAATCGGATCGAAGTGAAAAGAAAAGAAACGAAAATTAAAAGGGGACTGCGAACGAGAAGAAGCAAAAAGGAGTGCAACACGAGGACTTCCCAGGAGGTCACCCATCCTAGTACTACTCTCGCCCAAGCACGCTTAACTTCGGAGTTCTGATGGGATCCGGTGCTTTAGTGCTGGTATGATCGCACCCGTCAGAAATTGGATTGGAAGATTACTAATGCCGCAGTTCGAATGCGCAGAACGGTTTCAATAACGTTTAAAAACGCAAATAAAAATGAAAAACAAAGACGGATAATTTCGGGAAAGAAGGAACGGAAAGAAGACAACGGTGAGGAATCGAATAGGACGATACGGTTCAAATGGCGCCGACGGCTAGTTATTTGGATTTACGGATTGAAAGATAGAGCATTTTTCGCGTAGGGTGGGCAAATAGTAAAAACGCAGATAAAAATGAAAAACAAAGACGGATAATTTCGGAAAAAAAGGAACGGAAAGAAGACAACGTTGAGGAATCGAATAGAAAATCGGATCGAAGTGAAAAGAAAAGAAACGAAAATTAAAAGGGGACTGCGAACGAGAAGAAGCAAAAAGGAGTGCAACACGAGGACTTCCCAGGAGGTCACCCATCCTAGTACTACTCTCGCCCAAGCACGCTTAACTTCGGAGTTCTGATGGGATCCGGTGCTTTAGTGCTGGTATGATCGCACCCGTCAGAAATTGGATTGGAAGATTACTAATGCCGCAGTTCGAATGCGCAGAACGGTTTCAATAACGTTTAAAAACGCAAATAAAAATGAAAAACAAAGACGGATAATTTCGGGAAAGAAGGAACGGAAAGAAGACAACGGTGAGGAATCGAATAGGACGATACGGTTCAAATGGCGCCGACGGCTAGTTATTTGGATTTACGGATTGAAAGATAGAGCATTTTTCGCGTAGGGTGGGCAAATAGTAAAAACGCAGATAAAAATGAAAAACAAAGACGGATAATTTCGGAAAAAAAGGAACGGAAAGAAGACAACGTTGAGGAATCGAATAGAAAATCGGATCGAAGTGAAAAGAAAAGAAACGAAAATTAAAAGGGGACTGCGAACGAGAAGAAGCAAAAAGGAGTGCAACACGAGGACTTCCCAGGAGGTCACCCATCCTAGTACTACTCTCGCCCAAGCACGCTTAACTTCGGAGTTCTGATGGGATCCGGTGCTTTAGTGCTGGTATGATCGCACCCGTCAGAAATTGGATTGGAAGATTACTAATGCCGCAGTTCGAATGCGCAGAACGGTTTCAATAACGTTTAAAAACGCAAATAAAAATGAAAAACAAAGACGGATAATTTCGGGAAAGAAGGAACGGAAAGAAGACAACGGTGAGGAATCGAATAGGACGATACGGTTCAAATGGCGCCGACGGCTAGTTATTTGGATTTACGGATTGAAAGATAGAGCATTTTTCGCGTAGGGTGGGCAAATAGTAAAAACGCAGATAAAAATGAAAAACAAAGACGGATAATTTCGGAAAAAAAGGAACGGAAAGAAGACAACGTTGAGGAATCGAATAGAAAATCGGATCGAAGTGAAAAGAAAAGAAACGAAAATTAAAAGGGGACTGCGAACGAGAAGAAGCAAAAAGGAGTGCAACACGAGGACTTCCCAGGAGGTCACCCATCCTAGTACTACTCTCGCCCAAGCACGCTTAACTTCGGAGTTCTGATGGGATCCGGTGCTTTAGTGCTGGTATGATCGCACCCGTCAGAAATTGGATTGGAAGATTACTAATGCCGCAGTTCGAATGCGCAGAACGGTTTCAATAACGTTTAAAAACGCAAATAAAAATGAAAAACAAAGACGGATAATTTCGGGAAAGAAGGAACGGAAAGAAGACAACGGTGAGGAATCGAATAGGACGATACGGTTCAAATGGCGCCGACGGCTAGTTATTTGGATTTACGGATTGAAAGATAGAGCATTTTTCGCGTAGGGTGGGCAAATAGTAAAAACGCAGATAAAAATGAAAAACAAAGACGGATAATTTCGGAAAAAAAGGAACGGAAAGAAGACAACGTTGAGGAATCGAATAGAAAATCGGATCGAAGTGAAAAGAAAAGAAACGAAAATTAAAAGGGGACTGCGAACGAGAAGAAGCAAAAAGGAGTGCAACACGAGGACTTCCCAGGAGGTCACCCATCCTAGTACTACTCTCGCCCAAGCACGCTTAACTTCGGAGTTCTGATGGGATCCGGTGCTTTAGTGCTGGTATGATCGCACCCGTCAGAAATTGGATTGGAAGATTACTAATGCCGCAGTTCGAATGCGCAGAACGGTTTCAATAACGTTTAAAAACGCAAATAAAAATGAAAAACAAAGACGGATAATTTCGGGAAAGAAGGAACGGAAAGAAGACAACGGTGAGGAATCGAATAGGACGATACGGTTCAAATGGCGCCGACGGCTAGTTATTTGGATTTACGGATTGAAAGATAGAGCATTTTTCGCGTAGGGTGGGCAAATAGTAAAAACGCAGATAAAAATGAAAAACAAAGACGGATAATTTCGGAAAAAAAGGAACGGAAAGAAGACAACGTTGAGGAATCGAATAGAAAATCGGATCGAAGTGAAAAGAAAAGAAACGAAAATTAAAAGGGGACTGCGAACGAGAAGAAGCAAAAAGGAGTGCAACACGAGGACTTCCCAGGAGGTCACCCATCCTAGTACTACTCTCGCCCAAGCACGCTTAACTTCGGAGTTCTGATGGGATCCGGTGCTTTAGTGCTGGTATGATCGCACCCGTCAGAAATTGGATTGGAAGATTACTAATGCCGCAGTTCGAATGCGCAGAACGGTTTCAATAACGTTTAAAAACGCAAATAAAAATGAAAAACAAAGACGGATAATTTCGGGAAAGAAGGAACGGAAAGAAGACAACGGTGAGGAATCGAATAGGACGATACGGTTCAAATGGCGCCGACGGCTAGTTATTTGGATTTACGGATTGAAAGATAGAGCATTTTTCGCGTAGGGTGGGCAAATAGTAAAAACGCAGATAAAAATGAAAAACAAAGACGGATAATTTCGGAAAAAAAGGAACGGAAAGAAGACAACGTTGAGGAATCGAATAGAAAATCGGATCGAAGTGAAAAGAAAAGAAACGAAAATTAAAAGGGGACTGCGAACGAGAAGAAGCAAAAAGGAGTGCAACACGAGGACTTCCCAGGAGGTCACCCATCCTAGTACTACTCTCGCCCAAGCACGCTTAACTTCGGAGTTCTGATGGGATCCGGTGCTTTAGTGCTGGTATGATCGCACCCGTCAGAAATTGGATTGGAAGATTACTAATGCCGCAGTTCGAATGCGCAGAACGGTTTCAATAACGTTTAAAAACGCAAATAAAAATGAAAAACAAAGACGGATAATTTCGGGAAAGAAGGAACGGAAAGAAGACAACGGTGAGGAATCGAATAGGACGATACGGTTCAAATGGCGCCGACGGCTAGTTATTTGGATTTACGGATTGAAAGATAGAGCATTTTTCGCGTAGGGTGGGCAAATAGTAAAAACGCAGATAAAAATGAAAAACAAAGACGGATAATTTCGGAAAAAAAGGAACGGAAAGAAGACAACGTTGAGGAATCGAATAGAAAATCGGATCGAAGTGAAAAGAAAAGAAACGAAAATTAAAAGGGGACTGCGAACGAGAAGAAGCAAAAAGGAGTGCAACACGAGGACTTCCCAGGAGGTCACCCATCCTAGTACTACTCTCGCCCAAGCACGCTTAACTTCGGAGTTCTGATGGGATCCGGTGCTTTAGTGCTGGTATGATCACACCCGTCAGAAATTGGATTGGAAGATTACTAATGCCGCAGTTCGAATGCGCAGAACGGTTTCAATAACGTTTAAAAACGCAAATAAAAATGAAAAACAAAGACGGATAATTTCGGGAAAGAAGGAACGGAAAGAAGACAACGGTGAGGAATCGAATAGGACGATACGGTTCAAATGGCGCCGACGGCTAGTTATTTGGATTTACGGATTGAAAGATAGAGCATTTTTCGCGTAGGGTGGGCAAATAGTAAAAACGCAGATAAAAATGAAAAACAAAGACGGATAATTTCGGAAAAAAAGGAACGGAAAGAAGACAACGTTGAGGAATCGAATAGAAAATCGGATCGAAGTGAAAAGAAAAGAAACGAAAATTAAAAGGGGACTGCGAACGAGAAGAAGCAAAAAGGAGTGCAACACGAGGACTTCCCAGGAGGTCACCCATCCTAGTACTACTCTCGCCCAAGCACGCTTAACTTCGGAGTTCTGATGGGATCCGGTGCTTTAGTGCTGGTATGATCGCACCCGTCAGAAATTGGATTGGAAGATTACTAATGCCGCAGTTCGAATGCGCAGAACGGTTTCAATAACGTTTAAAAACGCAAATAAAAATGAAAAACAAAGACGGATAATTTCGGGAAAGAAGGAACGGAAAGAAGACAACGGTGAGGAATCGAATAGGACGATACGGTTCAAATGGCGCCGACGGCTAGTTATTTGGATTTACGGATTGAAAGATAGAGCATTTTTCGCGTAGGGTGAGCAAATAGTAAAAACGCAGATAAAAATGAAAAACAAAGACGGATAATTTCGGAAAAAAAGGAACGGAAAGAAGACAACGTTGAGGAATCGAATAGAAAATCGGATCGAAGTGAAAAGAAAAGAAACGAAAATTAAAAGGGGACTGCGAACGAGAAGAAGCAAAAAGGAGTGCAACACGAGGACTTCCCAGGAGGTCACCCATCCTAGTACTACTCTCGCCCAAGCACGCTTAACTTCGGAGTTCTGATGGGATCCGGTGCTTTAGTGCTGGTATGATCGCACCCGTCAGAAATTGGATTGGAAGATTACTAATGCCGCAGTTCGAATGCGCAGAACGGTTTCAATAACGTTTAAAAACGCAAATAAAAATGAAAAACAAAGACGGATAATTTCGGGAAAGAAGGAACGGAAAGAAGACAACGGTGAGGAATCGAATAGGACGATACGGTTCAAATGGCGCCGACGGCTAGTTATTTGGATTTACGGATTGAAAGATAGAGCATTTTTCGCGTAGGGTGGGCAAATAGTAAAAACGCAGATAAAAATGAAAAACAAAGACGGATAATTTCGGAAAAAAAGGAACGGAAAGAAGACAACGTTGAGGAATCGAATAGAAAATCGGATCGAAGTGAAAAGAAAAGAAACGAAAATTAAAAGGGGACTGCGAACGAGAAGAAGCAAAAAGGAGTGCAACACGAGGACTTCCCAGGAGGTCACCCATCCTAGTACTACTCTCGCCCAAGCACGCTTAACTTCGGAGTTCTGATGGGATCCGGTGCTTTAGTGCTGGTATGATCGCACCCGTCAGAAATTGGATTGGAAGATTACTAATGCCGCAGTTCGAATGCGCAGAACGGTTTCAATAACGTTTAAAAACGCAAATAAAAATGAAAAACAAAGACGATACGGTTCAAATGGCGCCGACGGCTAGTTATTTGGATTTACGGATTGAAAGATAGAGCATTTTTCGCGTAGGGTGAGCAAATAGTAAAAACGCAGATAAAAATGAAAAACAAAGACGGATAATTTCGGAAAAAAAGGAACGGAAAGAAGACAACGTTGAGGAATCGAATAGAAAATCGGATCGAAGTGAAAAGAAAAGAAACGAAAATTAAAAGGGGACTGCGAACGAGAAGAAGCAAAAAGGAGTGCAACACGAGGACTTCCCAGGAGGTCACCCATCCTAGTACTACTCTCGCCCAAGCACGCTTAACTTCGGAGTTCTGATGGGATCCGGTGCTTTAGTGCTGGTATGATCGCACCCGTCAGAAATTGGATTGGAAGATTACTAATGCCGCAGTTCGAATGCGCAGAACGGTTTCAATAACGTTTAAAAACGCAAATAAAAATGAAAAACAAAGACGGATAATTTCGGGAAAGAAGGAACGGAAAGAAGACAACGGTGAGGAATCGAATAGGACGATACGGTTCAAATGGCGCCGACGGCTAGTTATTTGGATTTACGGATTGAAAGATAGAGCATTTTTCGCGTAGGGTGGGCAAATAGTAAAAACGCAGATAAAAATGAAAAACAAAGACGGATAATTTCGGAAAAAAAGGAACGGAAAGAAGACAACGTTGAGGAATCGAATAGAAAATCGGATCGAAGTGAAAAGAAAAGAAACGAAAATTAAAAGGGGACTGCGAACGAGAAGAAGCAAAAAGGAGTGCAACACGAGGACTTCCCAGGAGGTCACCCATCCTAGTACTACTCTCGCCCAAGCACGCTTAACTTCGGAGTTCTGATGGGATCCGGTGCTTTAGTGCTGGTATGATCGCACCCGTCAGAAATTGGATTGGAAGATTACTAATGCCGCAGTTCGAATGCGCAGAACGGTTTCAATAACGTTTAAAAACGCAAATAAAAATGAAAAACAAAGACGGATAATTTCGGGAAAGAAGGAACGGAAAGAAGACAACGGTGAGGAATCGAATAGGACGATACGGTTCAAATGGCGCCGACGGCTAGTTATTTGGATTTACGGATTGAAAGATAGAGCATTTTTCGCGTAGGGTGGGCAAATAGTAAAAACGCAGATAAAAATGAAAAACAAAGACGGATAATTTCGGAAAAAAAGGAACGGAAAGAAGACAACGTTGAGGAATCGAATAGAAAATCGGATCGAAGTGAAAAGAAAAGAAACGAAAATTAAAAGGGGACTGCGAACGAGAAGAAGCAAAAAGGAGTGCAACACGAGGACTTCCCAGGAGGTCACCCATCCTAGTACTACTCTCGCCCAAGCACGCTTAACTTCGGAGTTCTGATGGGATCCGGTGCTTTAGTGCTGGTATGATCGCACCCGTCAGAAATTGGATTGGAAGATTACTAATGCCGCAGTTCGAATGCGCAGAACGGTTTCAATAACGTTTAAAAACGCAAATAAAAATGAAAAACAAAGACGGATAATTTCGGGAAAGAAGGAACGGAAAGAAGACAACGGTGAGGAATCGAATAGGACGATACGGTTCAAATGGCGCCGACGGCTAGTTATTTGGATTTACGGATTGAAAGATAGAGCATTTTTCGCGTAGGGTGGGCAAATAGTAAAAACGCAGATAAAAATGAAAAACAAAGACGGATAATTTCAGAAAAAAAGGAACGGAAAGAAGACAACGTTGAGGAATCGAATAGAAAATCGGATCGAAGTGAAAAGAAAAGAAACGAAAATTAAAAGGGGACTGCGAACGAGAAGAAGCAAAAAGGAGTGCAACACGAGGACTTCCCAGGAGGTCACCCATCCTAGTACTACTCTCGCCCAAGCACGCTTAACTTCGGAGTTCTGATGGGATCCGGTGCTTTAGTGCTGGTATGATCGCACCCGTCAGAAATTGGATTGGAAGATTACTAATGCCGCAGTTCGAATGCGCAGAACGGTTTCAATAACGTTTAAAAACGCAAATAAAAATGAAAAACAAAGACGGATAATTTCGGGAAAGAAGGAACGGAAAGAAGACAACGGTGAGGAATCGAATAGGACGATACGGTTCAAATGGCGCCGACGGCTAGTTATTTGGATTTACGGATTGAAAGATAGAGCATTTTTCGCGTAGGGTGAGCAAATAGTAAAAACGCAGATAAAAATGAAAAACAAAGACGGATAATTTCGGAAAAAAAGGAACGGAAAGAAGACAACGTTGAGGAATCGAATAGAAAATCGGATCGAAGTGAAAAGAAAAGAAACGAAAATTAAAAGGGGACTGCGAACGAGAAGAAGCAAAAAGGAGTGCAACACGAGGACTTCCCAGGAGGTCACCCATCCTAGTACTACTCTCGCCCAAGCACGCTTAACTTCGGAGTTCTGATGGGATCCGGTGCTTTAGTGCTGGTATGATCGCACCCGTCGGAAATTGGATTGGAAGATTACTAATGCCGCAGTTCGAATGCGCAGAACGGTTTCAATAACGTTTAAAAACGCAAATAAAAATGAAAAACAAAGACGGATAATTTCGGGAAAGAAGGAACGGAAAGAAGACAACGGTGAGGAATCGAATAGGACGATACGGTTCAAATGGCGCCGACGGCTAGTTATTTGGATTTACGGATTGAAAGATAGAGCATTTTTCGCGTAGGGTGGGCAAATAGTAAAAACGCAGATAAAAATGAAAAACAAAGACGGATAATTTCGGAAAAAAAGGAACGGAAAGAAGACAACGTTGAGGAATCGAATAGAAAATCGGATCGAAGTGAAAAGAAAAGAAACGAAAATTAAAAGGGGACTGCGAACGAGAAGAAGCAAAAAGGAGTGCAACACGAGGACTTCCCAGGAGGTCACCCATCCTAGTACTACTCTCGCCCAAGCACGCTTAACTTCGGAGTTCTGATGGGATCCGGTGCTTTAGTGCTGGTATGATCGCACCCGTCGGAAATTGGATTGGAAGATTACTAATGCCGCAGTTCGAATGCGCAGAACGGTTTCAATAACGTTTAAAAACGCAAATAAAAATGAAAAACAAAGACGGATAATTTCGGGAAAGAAGGAACGGAAAGAAGACAACGGTGAGGAATCGAATAGGACGATACGGTTCAAACGGCGCCGACGGCTAGTTATTTGGATTTACGGATTGAAAGATAGAGCATTTTTCGCGTAGGGTGGGCAAATAGTAAAAACGCAGATAAAAATGAAAAACAAAGACGGATAATTTCGGAAAAAAAGGACCGGAAAGAAGACAACGTTGAGGAATCGAATAGAAAATCGGATCGAAGTGAAAAGAAAAGAAACGAAAATTAAAAGGGGACTGCGAACGAGAAGAAGCAAAAAGGAGTGCAACACGAGGACTTCCCAGGAGGTCACCCATCCTAGTACTACTCTCGCCCAAGCACGCTTAACTTCGGAGTTCTGATGGGATCCGGTGCTTTAGTGCTGGTATGATCGCACCCGTCGGAAATTGGATTGGAAGATTACTAATGCCGCAGTTCGAATGCGCAGAACGGTTTCAATAACGTCTAAAAACGCAAATAAAAATGAAAAACAAAGACGGATAATTTCGGGAAAGAAGGAACGGAAAGAAGACAACGGTGAGGAATCGAATAGGACGATACGGTTCAAATGGCGCCGACGGCTAGTTATTTGGATTTACGGATTGAAAGATAGAGCATTTTTCGCGTAGGGTGGGCAAATAGTAAAAACGCAGATAAAAATGAAAAACAAAGACGGATAATTTCGGAAAAAAAGGAACGGAAAGAAGACAACGTTGAGGAATCGAATAGAAAATCGGATCGAAGTGAAAAGAAAAGAAACGAAAATTAAAAGGGGACTGCGAACGAGAAGAAGCAAAAAGGAGTGCAACACGAGGACTTCCCAGGAGGTCACCCATCCTAGTACTACTCTCGCCCAAGCACGCTTAACTTCGGAGTTCTGATGGGATCCGGTGCTTTAGTGCTGGTATGATCGCACCCGTCAGAAATTGGATTGGAAGATTACTAATGCCGCAGTTCGAATGCGCAGAACGGTTTCAATAACGTTTAAAAACGCAAATAAAAATGAAAAACAAAGACGGATAATTTCGGGAAAGAAGGAACGGAAAGAAGACAACGGTGAGGAATCGAATAGGACGATATGGTTCAAATGGCGCCGGCGGCTAGTTATTTGGATTTACGGATTGAAAGATAGAGCATTTTTCGCGTAGGGTGGGCAAATAGTAAAAACGCAGATAAAAATGAAAAACAAAGACGGATAATTTCGGGAAAAAAGGAACGGAAAGAAGACAACGTTGAGGAATCGAATAGAAAATCGGATCGAAGTGAAAAGAAAAGAAACGAAAATTAAAAGGGGACTGCGAACGAGAAGAAGCAAAAAGGAGTGCAACACGAGGACTTCCCAGGAGGTCACCCATCCTAGTACTACTCTCGCCCAAGCACGCTTAACTTCGGAGTTCTGATGGGATCCGGTGCTTTAGTGCTGGTATGATCGCACCCGTCAGAAATTGGATTGGAAGATTACTAATGCCGCAGTTCGAATGCGCAGAACGGTTTCAATAACGTTTAAAAACGCAAATAAAAATGAAAAACAAAGACGGATAATTTCGGGAAAGAAGGAACGGAAAGAAGACAACGGTGAGGAATCGAATAGGACGATACGGTTCAAATGGCGCCGACGGCTAGTTATTTGGATTTACGGATTGAAAGATAGAGCATTTTTCGCGTAGGGTGGGCAAATAGTAAAAACGCAGATAAAAATGAAAAACAAAGACGGATAATTTCGGAAAAAAAGGAACGGAAAGAAGACAACGTTGAGAAATCGAATAGAAAATCGGATCGAAGTGAAAAGAAAAGAAACGAAAATTAAAAGGGGACTGCGAACGAGAAGAAGCAAAAAGGAGTGCAACACGAGGACTTCCCAGGAGGTCACCCATCCTAGTACTACTCTCGCCCAAGCACGCTTAACTTCGGAGTTCTGATGGGATCCGGTGCTTTAGTGCTGGTATGATCGCACCCGTCAGAAATTGGATTGGAAGATTACTAATGCCGCAGTTCGAATGCGCAGAACGGTTTCAATAACGTTTAAAAACGCAAATAAAAATGAAAAACAAAGACGGATAATTTCGGGAAAGAAGGAACGGAAAGAAGACAACGGTGAGGAATCGAATAGGACGATACGGTTCAAATGGCGCCGACGGCTAGTTATTTGGATTTACGGATTGAAAGATAGAGCATTTTTCGCGTAGGGTGGGCAAATAGTAAAAACGCAGATAAAAATGAAAAACAAAGACGGATAATTTCGGAAAAAAAGGAACGGAAAGAAGACAACGTTGAGGAATCGAATAGAAAATCGGATCGAAGTGAAAAGAAAAGAAACGAAAATTAAAAGGGGACTGCGAACGAGAAGAAGCAAAAAGGAGTGCAACACGAGGACTTCCCAGGAGGTCACCCATCCTAGTACTACTCTCGCCCAAGCACGCTTAACTTCGGAGTTCTGATGGGATCCGGTGCTTTAGTGCTGGTATGATCGCACCCGTCAGAAATTGGATTGGAAGATTACTAATGCCGCAGTTCGAATGCGCAGAACGGTTTCAATAACGTTTAAAAACGCAAATAAAAATGAAAAACAAAGACGGATAATTTCGGGAAAGAAGGAACGGAAAGAAGACAACGGTGAGGAATCGAATAGGACGATACGGTTCAAATGGCGCCGACGGCTAGTTATTTGGATTTACGGATTGAAAGATAGAGCATTTTTCGCGTAGGGTGAGCAAATAGTAAAAACGCAGATAAAAATGAAAAACAAAGACGGATAATTTCGGAAAAAAAGGAACGGAAAGAAGACAACGTTGAGGAATCGAATAGAAAATCGGATCGAAGTGAAAAGAAAAGAAACGAAAATTAAAAGGGGACTGCGAACGAGAAGAAGCAAAAAGGAGTGCAACACGAGGACTTCCCAGGAGGTCACCCATCCTAGCACTACTCTCGCCCAAGCACGCTTAACTTCGGAGTTCTGATGGGATTCGGTGCTTTAGTGCTGGTATGATCGCACCCGTCAGAAATTGGATTGGAAGATTACTAATGCCGCAGTTCGAATGCGCAGAACGGTTTCAATAACGTTTAAAAACGCAAATAAAAATGAAAAACAAAGACGGATAATTTCGGGAAAGAAGGAACGGAAAGAAGACAACGGTGAGGAATCGAATAGGACGATACGGTTCAAATGGCGCCGACGGCTAGTTATTTGGATTTACGGATTGAAAGATAGAGCATTTTTCGCGTAGGGTGAGCAAATAGTAAAAACGCAGATAAAAATGAAAAACAAAGACGGATAATTTCGGAAAAAAAGGAACGGAAAGAAGACAACGTTGAGGAATCGAATAGAAAATCGGATCGAAGTGAAAAGAAAAGAAACGAAAATTAAAAGGGGACTGCGAACGAGAAGAAGCAAAAAGGAGTGCAACACGAGGACTTCCCAGGAGGTCACCCATCCTAGTACTACACTCGCCCAAGCACGCTTAACTTCGGAGTTCTGATGGGATCCGGTGCTTTAGTGCTGGTATGATCGCACCCGTCAGAAATTGGATTGGAAGATTACTAATGCCGCAGTTCGAATGCGCAGAACGGTTTCAATAACGTTTAAAAACGCAAATAAAAATGAAAAACAAAGACGGATAATTTCGGGAAAGAAGGAACGGAAAGAAGACAACGGTGAGGAATCGAATAGGACGATACGGTTCAAATGGCGCCGACGGCTAGTTATTTGGATTTACGGATTGAAAGATAGAGCATTTTTCGCGTAGGGTGGGCAAATAGTAAAAACGCAGATAAAAATGAAAAACAAAGACGGATAATTTCGGAAAAAAAGGAACGGAAAGAAGACAACGTTGAGGAATCGAATAGAAAATCGGATCGAAGTGAAAAGAAAAGAAACGAAAATTAAAAGGGGACTGCGAACGAGAAGAAGCAAAAAGGAGTGCAACACGAGGACTTCCCAGGAGGTCACCCATCCTAGTACTACTCTCGCCCAAGCACGCTTAACTTCGGAGTTCTGATGGGATCCGGTGCTTTAGTGCTGGTATGATCGCACCCGTCAGAAATTGGATTGGAAGATTACTAATGCCGCAGTTCGAATGCGCAGAACGGTTTCAATAACGTTTAAAAACGCAAATAAAAATGAAAAACAAAGACGGATAATTTCGGGAAAGAAGGAACGGAAAGAAGACAACGGTGAGGAATCGAATAGGACGATACGGTTCAAATGGCGCCGACGGCTAGTTATTTGGATTTACGGATTGAAAGATAGAGCATTTTTCGCGTAGGGTGGGCAAATAGTAAAAACGCAGATAAAAATGAAAAACAAAGACGGATAATTTCGGAAAAAAAGGAACGGAAAGAAGACAACGTTGAGGAATCGAATAGAAAATCGGATCGATGTGAAAAGAAAAGAAACGAAAATTAAAAGGGGACTGCGAACGAGAAGAAGCAAAAAGGAGTGCAACACGAGGACTTCCCAGGAGGTCACCCATCCTAGTACTACTCTCGCCCAAGCACGCTTAACTTCGGAGTTCTGATGGGATCCGGTGCTTTAGTGCTGGTATGATCGCACCCGTCAGAAATTGGATTGGAAGATTACTAATGCCGCAGTTCGAATGCGCAGAACGGTTTCAATAACGTTTAAAAACGCAAATAAAAATGAAAAACAAAGACGGATAATTTCGGGAAAGAAGGAACGGAAAGAAGACAACGGTGAGGAATCGAATAGGACGATACGGTTCAAATGGCGCCGACGGCTAGTTATTTGGATTTACGGATTGAAAGATAGAGCATTTTTCGCGTAGGGTGAGCAAATAGTAAAAACGCAGATAAAAATGAAAAACAAAGACGGATAATTTCGGAAAAAAAGGAACGGAAAGAAGACAACGTTGAGGAATCGAATAGAAAATCGGATCGAAGTGAAAAGAAAAGAAACGAAAATTAAAAGGGGACTGCGAACGAGAAGAAGCAAAAAGGAGTGCAACACGAGGACTTCCCAGGAGGTCACCCATCCTAGTACTACTCTCGCCCAAGCACGCTTAACTTCGGAGTTCTGATGGGATCCGGTGCTTTAGTGCTGGTATGATCGCACCCGTCAGAAATTGGATTGGAAGATTACTAATGCCGCAGTTCGAATGCGCAGAACGGTTTCAATAACGTTTAAAAACGCAAATAAAAATGAAAAACAAAGACGGATAATTTCGGGAAAGAAGGAACGGAAAGAAGACAACGGTGAGGAATCGAATAGGACGATACGGTTCAAATGGCGCCGACGGCTAGTTATTTGGATTTACGGATTGAAAGATAGAGCATTTTTCGCGTAGGGTGAGCAAATAGTAAAAACGCAGATAAAAATGAAAAACAAAGACGGATAATTTCGGAAAAAAAGGAACGGAAAGAAGACAACGTTGAGGAATCGAATAGAAAATCGGATCGAAGTGAAAAGAAAAGAAACGAAAATTAAAAGGGGACTGCGAACGAGAAGAAGCAAAAAGGAGTGCAACACGAGGACTTCCCAGGAGGTCACCCATCCTAGTACTACTCTCGCCCAAGCACGCTTAACTTCGGAGTTATGATGGGATCCGGTGCTTTAGTGCTGGTATGATCGCACCCGTCAGAAATTGGATTGGAAGATTACTAATGCCGCAGTTCGAATGCGCAGAACGGTTTCAATAACGTTTAAAAACGCAAATAAAAATGAAAAACAAAGACGGATAATTTCGGGAAAGAAGGAACGGAAAGAAGACAACGGTGAGGAATCGAATAGGACGATACGGTTCAAATGGCGCCGACGGCTAGTTATTTGGATTTACGGATTGAAAGATAGAGCATTTTTCGCGTAGGGTGAGCAAATAGTAAAAACGCAGATAAAAATGAAAAACAAAGACGGATAATTTCGAAAAAAAAGGAACGGAAAGAAGACAACGTTGAGGAATCGAATAGAAAATCGGATCGAAGTGAAAAGAAAAGAAACGAAAATTAAAAGGGGACTGCGAACGAGAAGAAGCAAAAAGGAGTGCAACACGAGGACTTCCCAGGAGGTCACCCATCCTAGTACTACTCTCGCCCAAGCACGCTTAACTTCGGAGTTCTGATGGGATCCGGTGCTTTAGTGCTGGTATGATCGCACCCGTCAGAAATTGGATTGGAAGATTACTAATGCCGCAGTTCGAATGCGCAGAACGGTTTCAATAACGTTTAAAAACGCAAATAAAAATGAAAAACAAAGACGGATAATTTCGGGAAAGAAGGAACGGAAAGAAGACAACGGTGAGGAATCGAATAGGACGATACGGTTCAAATGGCGCCGACGGCTAGTTATTTGGATTTACGGATTGAAAGATAGAGCATTTTTCGCGTAGGGTGGGCAAATAGTAAAAACGCAGATAAAAATGAAAAACAAAGATGGATAATTTCGGAAAAAAAGGAACGGAAAGAAGACAACGTTGAGGAATCGAATAGAAAATCGGATCGAAGTGAAAAGAAAAGTAACGAAAATTAAAAGGGGACTGCGAACGAGAAGAAGCAAAAAGGAGTGCAACACGAGGACTTCCCAGGAGGTCACCCATCCTAGTACTACTCTCGCCCAAGCACGCTTAACTTCGGAGTTCTGATGGGATCCGGTGCTTTAGTGCTGGTATGATCGCACCCGTCAGAAATTGGATTGGAAGATTACTAATGCCGCAGTTCGAATGCGCAGAACGGTTTCAATAACGTTCAAAAACGCAAATAAAAATGAAAAACAAAGACGGATAATTTCGGGAAAGAAGGAACGGAAAGAAGACAACGGTGAGGAATCGAATAGGACGATACGGTTCAAATGGCGCCGACGGCTAGTTATTTGGATTTACGGATTGAAAGATAGAGCATTTTTCGCGTAGGGTGGGCAAATAGTAAAAACGCAGATAAAAATGAAAAACAAAGACGGATAATTTCGGAAAAAAAGGAACGGAAAGAAGACAACGTTGAGGAATCGAATAGAAAATCGGATCGAAGTGAAAAGAAAAGAAACGAAAATTAAAAGGGGACTGCGAACGAGAAGAAGCAAAAAGGAGTGCAACACGAGGACTTCCCAGGAGGTCACCCATCCTAGTACTACTCTCGCCCAAGCACGCTTAACTTCGGAGTTCTGATGGGATCCGGTGCTTTAGTGCTGGTATGATCGCACCCGTCAGAAATTGGATTGGAAGATTACTAATGCCGCAGTTCGAATGCGCAGAACGGTTTCAATAACGTTCAAAAACGCAAATAAAAATGAAAAACAAAGACGGATAATTTCGGGAAAGAAGGAACGGAAAGAAGACAACGGTGAGGAATCGAATAGGACGATACGGTTCAAATGGCGCCGACGGCTAGTTATTTGGATTTACGGATTGAAAGATAGAGCATTTTTCGCGTAGGGTGAGCAAATAGTAAAAACGCAGATAAAAATGAAAAACAAAGACGGATAATTTCGGAAAAAAAGGAACGGAAAGAAGACAACGTTGAGGAATCGAATAGAAAATCGGATCGAAGTGAAAAGAAAAGAAACGAAAATTAAAAGGGGACTGCGAACGAGAAGAAGCAAAAAGGAGTGCAACACGAGGACTTCCCAGGAGGTCACCCATCCTAGTACTACTCTCGCCCAAGCACGCTTAACTTCGGAGTTCTGATGGGATCCGGTGCTTTAGTGCTGGTATGATCGCACCCGTCAGAAATTGGATTGGAAGATTACTAATGCCGCAGTTCGAATGCGCAGAACGGTTTCAATAACGTTTAAAAACGCAAATAAAAATGAAAAACAAAGACGGATAATTTCGGGAAAGAAGGAACGGAAAGAAGACAACGGTGAGGAATCGAATAGGACGATACGGTTCAAATGGCGCCGACGGCTAGTTATTTGGATTTACGGATTGAAAGATAGAGCATTTTTCGCGTAGGGTGGGCAAATAGTAAAAACGCAGATAAAAATGAAAAACAAAGACGGATAATTTCGGAAAAAAAGGAACGGAAAGAAGACAACGTTGAGGAATCGAATAGAAAATCGGATCGAAGTGAAAAGAAAAGAAACGAAAATTAAAAGGGGACTGCGAACGAGAAGAAGCAAAAAGGAGTGCAACACGAGGACTTCCCAGGAGGTCACCCATCCTAGTACTACTCTCGCCCAAGCACGCTTAACTTCGGAGTTCTGATGGGATCCGGTGCTTTAGTGCTGGTATGATCGCACCCGTCAGAAATTGGATTGGAAGATTACTAATGCCGCAGTTCGAATGCGCAGAACGGTTTCAATAACGTTTAAAAACGCAAATAAAAATGAAAAACAAAGACGGATAATTTCGGGAAAGAAGGAACGGAAAGAAGACAACGGTGAGGAATCGAATAGGACGATACGGTTCAAATGGCGCCGACGGCTAGTTATTTGGATTTACGGATTGAAAGATAGAGCATTTTTCGCGTAGGGTGAGCAAATAGTAAAAACGCAGATAAAAATGAAAAACAAAGACGGATAATTTCGGAAAAAAAGGAACGGAAAGAAGACAACGTTGAGGAATCGAATAGAAAATCGGATCGAAGTGAAAAGAAAAGAAACGAAAATTAAAAGGGGACTGCGAACGAGAAGAAGCAAAAAGGAGTGCAACACGAGGACTTCCCAGGAGGTCACCCATCCTAGTACTACTCTCGCCCAAGCACGCTTAACTTCGGAGTTCTGATGGGATTCGGTGCTTTAGTGCTGGTATGATCGCACCCGTCAGAAATTGGATTGGAAGATTACTAATGCCGCAGTTCGAATGCGCAGAACGGTTTCAATAACGTTTAAAAACGCAAATAAAAATGAAAAACAAAGACGGATAATTTCGGGAAAGAAGGAACGGAAAGAAGACAACGGTGAGGAATCGAATAGGACGATACGGTTCAAATGGCGCCGACGGCTAGTTATTTGGATTTACGGATTGAAAGATAGAGCATTTTTCGCGTAGGGTGAGCAAATAGTAAAAACGCAGATAAAAATGAAAAACAAAGACGGATAATTTCGGAAAAAAAGGAACGGAAAGAAGACAACGTTGAGGAATCGAATAGAAAATCGGATCGAAGTGAAAAGAAAAGAAACGAAAATTAAAAGGGGACTGCGAACGAGAAGAAGCAAAAAGGAGTGCAACACGAGGACTTCCCAGGAGGTCACCCATCCTAGTACTACTCTCGCCCAAGCACGCTTAACTTCGGAGTTCTGATGGGATCCGGTGCTTTAGTGCTGGTATGATCGCACCCGTCAGAAATTGGATTGGAAGATTACTAATGCCGCAGTTCGAATGCGCAGAACGGTTTCAATAACGTTTAAAAACGCAAATAAAAATGAAAAACAAAGACGGATAATTTCGGGAAAGAAGGAACGGAAAGAAGACAACGGTGAGGAATCGAATAGGACGATACGGTTCAAATGGCGCCGACGGCTAGTTATTTGGATTTACGGATTGAAAGATAGAGCATTTTTCGCGTAGGGTGGGCAAATAGTAAAAACGCAGATAAAAATGAAAAACAAAGACGGATAATTTCGGAAAAAAAGGAACGGAAAGAAGACAACGTTGAGGAATCGAATAGAAAATCGGATCGAAGTGAAAAGAAAAGAAACGAAAATTAAAAGGGGACTGCGAACGAGAAGAAGCAAAAAGGAGTGCAACACGAGGACTTCCCAGGAGGTCACCCATCCTAGTACTACTCTCGCCCAAGCACGCTTAACTTCGGAGTTCTGATGGGATCCGGTGCTTTAGTGCTGGTATGATCGCACCCGTCAGAAATTGGATTGGAAGATTACTAATGCCGCAGTTCGAATGCGCAGAACGGTTTCAATAACGTTTAAAAACGCAAATAAAAATGAAAAACAAAGACGGATAATTTCGGGAAAGAAGGAACGGAAAGAAGACAACGGTGAGGAATCGAATAGGACGATACGGTTCAAATGGCGCCGACGGCTAGTTATTTGGATTTACGGATTGAAAGATAGAGCATTTTTCGCGTAGGGTGGGCAAATAGTAAAAACGCAGATAAAAATGAAAAACAAAGACGGATAATTTCGGAAAAAAAGGAACGGAAAGAAGACAACGTTGAGGAATCGAATAGAAAATCGGATCGAAGTGAAAAGAAAAGAAACGAAAATTAAAAGGGGACTGCGAACGAGAAGAAGCAAAAAGGAGTGCAACACGAGGACTTCCCAAGAGGTCACCCATCCTAGTACTACTCTCGCCCAAGCACGCTTAACTTCGGAGTTCTGATGGGATCCGGTGCTTTAGTGCTGGTATGATCGCACCCGTCAGAAATTGGATTGGAAGATTACTAATGCCGCAGTTCGAATGCGCAGAACGGTTTCAATAACGTTTAAAAACGCAAATAAAAATGAAAAACAAAGACGGATAATTTCGGGAAAGAAGGAACGGAAAGAAGACAACGGTGAGGAATCGAATAGGACGATACGGTTCAAATGGCGCCGACGGCTAGTTATTTGGATTTACGGATTGAAAGATAGAGCATTTTTCGCGTAGGGTGAGCAAATAGTAAAAACGCAGATAAAAATGAAAAACAAAGACGGATAATTTCGGAAAAAAAGGAACGGAAAGAAGACAACGTTGAGGAATCGAATAGAAAATCGGATCGAAGTGAAAAGAAAAGAAACGAAAATTAAAAGGGGACTGCGAACGAGAAGAAGCAAAAAGGAGTGCAACACGAGGACTTCCCAGGAGGTCACCCATCCTAGTACTACTCTCGCCCAAGCACGCTTAACTTCGGAGTTCTGATGGGATCCGGTGCTTTAGTGCTGGTATGATCGCACCCGTCAGAAATTGGATTGGAAGATTACTAATGCCGCAGTTCGAATGCGCAGAACGGTTTCAATAACGTTTAAAAACGCAAATAAAAATGAAAAACAAAGACGGATAATTTCGGGAAAGAAGGAACGGAAAGAAGACAACGGTGAGGAATCGAATAGGACGATACGGTTCAAATGGCGCCGACGGCTAGTTATTTGGATTTACGGATTGAAAGATAGAGCATTTTTCGCGTAGGGTGAGCAAATAGTAAAAACGCAGATAAAAATGAAAAACAAAGACGGATAATTTCGGAAAAAAAGGAACGGAAAGAAGACAACGTTGAGGAATCGAATAGAAAATCGGATCGAAGTGAAAAGAAAAGAAACGAAAATTAAAAGGGGACTGCGAACGAGAAGAAGCAAAAAGGAGTGCAACACGAGGACTTCCCAGGAGGTCACCCATCCTAGTACTACTCTCGCCCAAGCACGCTTAACTTCGGAGTTATGATGGGATCCGGTGCTTTAGTGCTGGTATGATCGCACCCGTCAGAAATTGGATTGGAAGATTACTAATGCCGCAGTTCGAATGCGCAGAACGGTTTCAATAACGTTTAAAAACGCAAATAAAAATGAAAAACAAAGACGGATAATTTCGGGAAAGAAGGAACGGAAAGAAGACAACGGTGAGGAATCGAATAGGACGATACGGTTCAAATGGCGCCGACGGCTAGTTATTTGGATTTACGGATTGAAAGATAGAGCATTTTTCGCGTAGGGTGAGCAAATAGTAAAAACGCAGATAAAAATGAAAAACAAAGACGGATAATTTCGAAAAAAAAGGAACGGAAAGAAGACAACGTTGAGGAATCGAATAGAAAATCGGATCGAAGTGAAAAGAAAAGAAACGAAAATTAAAAGGGGACTACGAACGAGAAGAAGCAAAAAGGAGTGCAACACGAGGACTTCCCAGGAGGTCACCCATCCTAGTACTACTCTCGCCCAAGCACGCTTAACTTCGGAGTTCTGATGGGATCCGGTGCTTTAGTGCTGGTATGATCGCACCCGTCAGAAATTGGATTGGAAGATTACTAATGCCGCAGTTCGAATGCGCAGAACGGTTTCAATAACGTTTAAAAACGCAAATAAAAATGAAAAACAAAGACGGATAATTTCGGGAAAGAAGGAACGGAAAGAAGACAACGGTGAGGAATCGAATAGGACGATACGGTTCAAATGGCGCCGACGGCTAGTTATTTGGATTTACGGATTGAAAGATAGAGCATTTTTCGCGTAGGGTGGGCAAATAGTAAAAACGCAGATAAAAATGAAAAACAAAGACGGATAATTTCGGAAAAAAAGGAACGGAAAGAAGACAACGTTGAGGAATCGAATAGAAAATCGGATCGAAGTGAAAAGAAAAGTAACGAAAATTAAAAGGGGACTGCGAACGAGAAGAAGCAAAAAGGAGTGCAACACGAGGACTTCCCAGGAGGTCACCCATCCTAGTACTACTCTCGCCCAAGCACGCTTAACTTCAGAGTTCTGATGGGATCCGGTGCTTTAGTGCTGGTATGATCGCACCCGTCAGAAATTGGATTGGAAGATTACTAATGCCGCAGTTCGAATGCGCAGAACGGTTTCAATAACGTTCAAAAACGCAAATAAAAATGAAAAACAAAGACGGATAATTTCGGGAAAGAAGGAACGGAAAGAAGACAACGGTGAGGAATCGAATAGGACGATACGGTTCAAATGGCGCCGACGGCTAGTTATTTGGATTTACGGATTGAAAGATAGAGCATTTTTCGCGTAGGGTGGGCAAATAGTAAAAACGCAGATAAAAATGAAAAACAAAGACGGATAATTTCGGAAAAAAAGGAACGGAAAGAAGACAACGTTGAGGAATCGAATAGAAAATCGGATCGAAGTGAAAAGAAAAGAAACGAAAATTAAAAGGGGACTGCGAACGAGAAGAAGCAAAAAGGAGTGCAACACGAGGACTTCCCAGGAGGTCACCCATCCTAGTACTACTCTCGCCCAAGCACGCTTAACTTCGGAGTTCTGATGGGATCCGGTGCTTTAGTGCTGGTATGATCGCACCCGTCAGAAATTGGATTGGAAGATTACTAATGCCGCAGTTCGAATGCGCAGAACGGTTTCAATAACGTTCAAAAACGCAAATAAAAATGAAAAACAAAGACGGATAATTTCGGGAAAGAAGGAACGGAAAGAAGACAACGGTGAGGAATCGAATAGGACGATACGGTTCAAATGGCGCCGACGGCTAGTTATTTGGATTTACGGATTGAAAGATAGAGCATTTTTCGCGTAGGGTGAGCAAATAGTAAAAACGCAGATAAAAATGAAAAACAAAGACGGATAATTTCGGAAAAAAAGGAACGGAAAGAAGACAACGTTGAGGAATCGAATAGAAAATCGGATCGAAGTGAAAAGAAACGAAACGAAAATTAAAAGGGGACTGCGAACGAGAAGAAGCAAAAAGGAGTGCAACACGAGGACTTCCCAGGAGGTCACCCATCCTAGTACTACTCTCGCCCAAGCACGCTTAACTTCGGAGTTCTGATGGGATCCGGTGCTTTAGTGCTGGTATGATCGCACCCGTCAGAAATTGGATTGGAAGATTACTAATGCCGCAGTTCGAATGCGCAGAACGGTTTCAATAACGTTTAAAAACGCAAATAAAAATGAAAAACAAAGACGGATAATTTCGGGAAAGAAGGAACGGAAAGAAGACAACGGTGAGGAATCGAATAGGACGATACGGTTCAAATGGCGCCGACGGCTAGTTATTTGGATTTACGGATTGAAAGATAGAGCATTTTTCGCGTAGGGTGGGCAAATAGTAAAAACGTAGATAAAAATGAAAAACAAAGACGGATAATTTCGGAAAAAAAGGAACGGAAAGAAGACAACGTTGAGGAATCGAATAGAAAATCGGATCGAAGTGAAAAGAAAAGAAACGAAAATTAAAAGGGGACTGCGAACGAGAAGAAGCAAAAAGGAGTGCAACACGAGGACTTCCCAGGAGGTCACCCATCCTAGTACTACTCTCGCCCAAGCACGCTTAACTTCGGAGTTCTGATGGGATCCGGTGCTTTAGTGCTGGTATGATCGCACCCGTCAGAAATTGGATTGGAAGATTACTAATGCCGCAGTTCGAATGCGCAGAACGGTTTCAATAACGTTTAAAAACGCAAATAAAAATGAAAAACAAAGACGGATAATTTCGGGAAAGAAGGAACGGAAAGAAGACAACGGTGAGGAATCGAATAGGACGATACGGTTCAAATGGCGCCGACGGCTAGTTATTTGGATTTACGGATTGAAAGATAGAGCATTTTTCGCGTAGGGTGGGCAAATAGTAAAAACGCAGATAAAAATGAAAAACAAAGACGGATAATTTCGGAAAAAAAGGAACGGAAAGAAGACAACGTTGAGGAATCGAATAGAAAATCGGATCGAAGTGAAAAGAAAAGAAACGAAAATTAAAAGGGGACTGCGAACGAGAAGAAGCAAAAAGGAGTGCAACACGAGGACTTCCCAAGAGGTCACCCATCCTAGTACTACTCTCGCCCAAGCACGCTTAACTTCGGAGTTCTGATGGGATCCGGTGCTTTAGTGCTGGTATGATCGCACCCGTCAGAAATTGGATTGGAAGATTACTAATGCCGCAGTTCGAATGCGCAGAACGGTTTCAATAACGTTTAAAAACGCAAATAAAAATGAAAAACAAAGACGGATAATTTCGGGAAAGAAGGAACGGAAAGAAGACAACGGTGAGGAATCGAATAGGACGATACGGTTCAAATGGCGCCGACGGCTAGTTATTTGGATTTACGGATTGAAAGATAGAGCATTTTTCGCGTAGGGTGAGCAAATAGTAAAAACGCAGATAAAAATGAAAAACAAAGACGGATAATTTCGGAAAAAATGGAACGGAAAGAAGACAACGTTGAGGAATCGAATAGAAAATCGGATCGAAGTGAAAAGAAAAGAAACGAAAATTAAAAGGGGACTGCGAACGAGAAGAAGCAAAAAGGAGTGCAACACGAGGACTTCCCAGGAGGTCACCCATCCTAGTACTACTCTCGCCCAAGCACGCTTAACTTCGGAGTTCTGATGGGATCCGGTGCTTTAGTGCTGGTATGATCGCACCCGTCAGAAATTGGATTGGAAGATTACTAATGCCGCAGTTCGAATGCGCAGAACGGTTTCAATAACGTTTAAAAACGCAAATAAAAATGAAAAACAAAGACGGATAATTTCGGGAAAGAAGGAACGGAAAGAAGACAACGGTGAGGAATCGAATAGGACGATACGGTTCAAATGGCGCCGACGGCTAGTTATTTGGATTTACGGATTGAAAGATAGAGCATTTTTCGCGTAAGGTGAGCAAATAGTAAAAACGCAGATAAAAATGAAAAACAAAGACGGATAATTTCGGAAAAAAAGGAACGGAAAGAAGACAACGTTGAGGAATCGAATAGAAAATCGGATCGAAGTGAAAAGAAAAGAAACGAAAATTAAAAGGGGACTGCGAACGAGAAGAAGCAAAAAGGAGTGCAACACGAGGACTTCCCAGGAGGTCACCCATCCTAGTACTACTCTCGCCCAAGCACGCTTAACTTCGGAGTTCTGATGGGATCCGGTGCTTTAGTGCTGGTATGATCGCACCCGTCAGAAATTGGATTGGAAGATTACTAATGCCGCAGTTCGAATGCGCAGAACGATTTCAATAACGTTTAAAAACGCAAATAAAAATGAAAAACAAAGACGGATAATTTCGGGAAAGAAGGAACGGAAAGAAGACAACGGTGAGGAATCGAATAGGACGATACGGTTCAAATGGCGCCGACGGCTAGTTATTTGGATTTACGGATTGAAAGATAGAGCATTTTTCGCGTAGGGTGGGCAAATAGTAAAAACGCAGATAAAAATGAAAAACAAAGACGGATAATTTCGGAAAAAAAGGAACGGAAAGAAGACAACGTTGAGGAATCGAATAGAAAATCGGATCGAAGTGAAAAGAAAAGAAACGAAAATTAAAAGGGGACTGCGAACGAGAAGAAGCAAAAAGGAGTGCAACACGAGGACTTCCCAGGAGGTCACCCATCCTAGTACTACTCTCGCCCAAGCACGCTTAACTTCGGAGTTCTGATGGGATCCGGTGCTTTAGTGCTGGTATGATCGCACCCGTCAGAAATTGGATTGGAAGATTACTAATGCCGCAGTTCGAATGCGCAGAACGGTTTCAATAACGTTTAAAAACGCAAATAAAAATGAAAAACAAAGACGGATAATTTCGGGAAAGAAGGAACGGAAAGAAGACAACGGTGAGGAATCGAATAGGACGATACGGTTCAAATGGCGCCGACGGCTAGTTATTTGGATTTACGGATTGAAAGATAGAGCATTTTTCGCGTAGGGTGGGCAAATAGTAAAAACGCAGATAAAAATGAAAAACAAAGACGGATAATTTCGGAAAAAAAGGAACGGAAAGAAGACAACGTTGAGGAATCGAATAGAAAATCGGATCGAAGTGAAAAGAAAAGAAACGAAAATTAAAAGGGGACTGCGAACGAGAAGAAGCAAAAAGGAGTGCAACACGAGGACTTCCCAGGAGGTCACCCATCCTAGTACTACTCTCGCCCAAGCACGCTTAACTTCGGAGTTCTGATGGGATCCGGTGCTTTAGTGCTGGTATGATCGCACCCGTCAGAAATTGGATTGGAAGATTACTAATGCCGCAGTTCGAATGCGCAGAACGGTTTCAATAACGTTTAAAAACGCAAATAAAAATGAAAAACAAAGACGGATAATTTCGGGAAAGAAGGAACGGAAAGAAGACAACGGTGAGGAATCGAATAGGACGATACGGTTCAAATGGCGCCGACGGCTAGTTATTTGGATTTACGGATTGAAAGATAGAGCATTTTTCGCGTAGGGTGAGCAAATAGTAAAAACGCAGATAAAAATGAAAAACAAAGACGGATAATTTCGGAAAAAAAGGAACGGAAAGAAGACAACGTTGAGGAATCGAATAGAAAATCGGATCGAAGTGAAAAGAAAAGAAACGAAAATTAAAAGGGGACTGCGAACGAGAAGAAGCAAAAAGGAGTGCAACACGAGGACTTCCCAGGAGGTCACCCATCCTAGTACTACTCTCGCCCAAGCACGCTTAACTTCGGAGTTCTGATGGGATCCGGTGCTTTAGTGCTGGTATGATCGCACCCGTCAGAAATTGGATTGGAAGATTACTAATGCCGCAGTTCGAATGCGCAGAACGGTTTCAATAACGTTTAAAAACGCAAATAAAAATGAAAAACAAAGACGGATAATTTCAGGAAAGAAGGAACGGAAAGAAGACAACGGTGAGGAATCGAATAGGACGATACGGTTCAAATGGCGCCGACGGCTAGTTATTTGGATTTACGGATTGAAAGATAGAGCATTTTTCGCGTAGGGTGAGCAAATAGTAAAAACGCAGATAAAAATGAAAAACAAAGACGGATAATTTCGGAAAAAAAGGAACGGAAAGAAGACAACGTTGAGGAATCGAATAGAAAATCGGATCGAAGTGAAAAGAAAAGAAACGAAAATTAAAAGGGGACTGCGAACGAGAAGAAGCAAAAAGGAGTGCAACACGAGGACTTCCCAGGAGGTCACCCATCCTAGTACTACTCTCGCCCAATCACGCTTAACTTCGGAGTTCTGATGGGATCCGGTGCTTTAGTGCTGGTATGATCGCACCCGTCAGAAATTGGATTGGAAGATTACTAATGCCGCAGTTCGAATGCGCAGAACGGTTTCAATAACGTTTAAAAACGCAAATAAAAATGAAAAACAAAGACGGATAATTTCGGGAAAGAAGGAACGGAAAGAAGACAACGGTGAGGAATCGAATAGGACGATACGGTTCAAATGGCGCCGACGGCTAGTTATTTGGATTTACGGATTGAAAGATAGAGCATTTTTCGCGTAGGGTGAGCAAATAGTAAAAACGCAGATAAAAATGAAAAACAAAGACGGATAATTTCGGAAAAAAAGGAACGGAAAGAAGACAACGTTGAGGAATCGAATAGAAAATCGGATCGAAGTGAAAAGAAAAGAAACGAAAATTAAAAGGGGACTGCGAACGAGAAGAAACAAAAAGGAGTGCAACACGAGGACTTCCCAGGAGGTCACCCATCCTAGTACTACTCTCGCCCAAGCACGCTTAACTTCGGAGTTCTGATGGGATCCGGTGCTTTAGTGCTGGTATGATCGCACCCGTCAGAAATTGGATTGGAAGATTACTAATGCCGCAGTTCGAATGCGCAGAACGGTTTCAATAACGTTTAAAAACGCAAATAAAAATGAAAAACAAAGACGGATAATTTCGGGAAAGAAGGAACGGAAAGAAGACAACGGTGAGGAATCGAATAGGACGATACGGTTCAAATGGCGCCGACGGCTAGTTATTTGGATTTACGGATTGAAAGATAGAGCATTTTTCGCGTAGGGTGGGCAAATAGTAAAAACGCAGATAAAAATGAAAAACAAAGACGGATAATTTCGGAAAAAAAGGAACGGAAAGAAGACAACGTTGAGGAATCGAATAGAAAATCGGATCGAAGTGAAAAGAAAAGAAACGAAAATTAAAAGGGGACTGCGAACGAGAAGAAGCAAAAAGGAGTGCAACACGAGGACTTCCCAGGAGGTCACCCATCCTAGTACTACTCTCGCCCAAGCACGCTTAACTTCGGAGTTCTGATGGGATCCGGTGCTTTAGTGCTGGTATGATCGCACCCGTCAGAAATTGGATTGGAAGATTACTAATGCCGCAGTTCGAATGCGCAGAACGGTTTCAATAACGTTTAAAAACGCAAATAAAAATGAAAAACAAAGACGGATAATTTCGGGAAAGAAGGAACGGAAAGAAGACAACGGTGAGGAATCGAATAGGACGATACGGTTCAAATGGCGCCGACGGCTAGTTATTTGGATTTACGGATTGAAAGATAGAGCATTTTTCGCGTAGGGTGGGCAAATAGTAAAAACGCAGATAAAAATGAAAAACAAAGACGGATAATTTCGGAAAAAAAGGAACGGAAAGAAGACAACGTTGAGGAATCGAATAGAAAATCGGATCGAAGTGAAAAGAAAAGAAACGAAAATTAAAAGGGGACTGCGAACGAGAAGAAGCAAAAAGGAGTGCAACACGAGGACTTCCCAGGAGGTCACCCATCCTAGTACTACTCTCGCCCAAGCACGCTTAACTTCGGAGTTCTGATGGGATCCGGTGCTTTAGTGCTGGTATGATCGCACCCGTCAGAAATTGGATTGGAAGATTACTAATGCCGCAGTTCGAATGCGCAGAACGGTTTCAATAACGTTTAAAAACGCAAATAAAAATGAAAAACAAAGACGGATAATTTCGGGAAAGAAGGAACGGAAAGAAGACAACGGTGAGGAATCGAATAGGACGATACGGTTCAAATGGCGCCGACGGCTAGTTATTTGGATTTACGGATTGAAAGATAGAGCATTTTTCGCGTAGGGTGAGCAAATAGTAAAAACGCAGATAAAAATGAAAAACAAAGACGGATAATTTCGGAAAAAAAGGAACGGAAAGAAGACAACGTTGAGGAATCGAATAGAAAATCGGATCGAAGTGAAAAGAAAAGAAACGAAAATTAAAAGGGGACTGCGAACGAGAAGAAGCAAAAAGGAGTGCAACACGAGGACTTCCCAGGAGGTCACCCATCCTAGTACTACTCTCGCCCAAGCACGCTTAACTTCGGAGTTCTGATGGGATCCGGTGCTTTAGTGCTGGTATGATCGCACCCGTCAGAAATTGGATTGGAAGATTACTAATGCCGCAGTTCGAATGCGCAGAACGGTTTCAATAACGTTTAAAAACGCAAATAAAAATGAAAAACAAAGACGGATAATTTCGGGAAAGAAGGAACGGAAAGAAGACAACGGTGAGGAATCGAATAGGACGATACGGTTCAAATGGAGCCGACGGCTAGTTATTTGGATTTACGGATTGAAAGATAGAGCATTTTTCGCGTAGGGTGAGCAAATAGTAAAAACGCAGATAAAAATGAAAAACAAAGACGGATAATTTCGGAAAAAAAGGAACGGAAAGAAGACAACGTTGAGGAATCGAATAGAAAATCGGATCGAAGTGAAAAGAAAAGAAACGAAAATTAAAAGGGGACTGCGAACGAGAAGAAGCAAAAAGGAGTGCAACACGAGGACTTCCCAGGAGGTCACCCATCCTAGTACTACTCTCGCCCAAGCACGCTTAACTTCGGAGTTCTGATGGGATCCGGTGCTTTAGTGCTGGTATGATCGCACCCGTCAGAAATTGGATTGGAAGATTACTAATGCCGCAGTTCGAATGCGCAGAACGGTTTCAATAACGTTTAAAAACGCAAATAAAAATGAAAAACAAAGACGGATAATTTCGGGAAAGAAGGAACGGAAAGAAGACAACGGTGAGGAATCGAATAGGACGATACGGTTCAAATGGCGCCGACGGCTAGTTATTTGGATTTACGGATTGAAAGATAGAGCATTTTTCGCGTAGGGTGAGCAAATAGTAAAAACGCAGATAAAAATGAAAAACAAAGACGGATAATTTCGGAAAAAAAGGAACGGAAAGAAGACAACGTTGAGGAATCGAATAGAAAATCGGATCGAAGTGAAAAGAAAAGAAACGAAAATTAAAAGGGGACTGCGAACGAGAAGAAGCAAAAAGGAGTGCAACACGAGGACTTCCCAGGAGGTCACCCATCCTAGTACTACTCTCGCCCAAGCACGCTTAACTTCGGAGTTCTGATGGGATCCGGTGCTTTAGTGCTGGTATGATCGCACCCGTCAGAAATTGGATTGGAAGATTACTAATGCCGCAGTTCGAATGCGCAGAACGGTTTCAATAACGTTTAAAAACGCAAATAAAAATGAAAAACAAAGACGGATAATTTCGGGAAAGAAGGAACGGAAAGAAGACAACGGTGAGGAATCGAATAGGACGATACGGTTCAAATGGCGCCGACGGCTAGTTATTTGGATTTACGGATTGAAAGATAGAGCATTTTTCGCGTAGGGTGAGCAAATAGTAAAAACGCAGATAAAAATGAAAAACAAAGACGGATAATTTCGGAAAAAAAGGAACGGAAAGAAGACAACGTTGAGGAATCGAATAGAAAATCGGATCGAAGTGAAAAGAAAAGAAACGAAAATTAAAAGGGGACTGCGAACGAGAAGAAGCAAAAAGGAGTGCAACACGAGGACTTCCCAGGAGGTCACCCATCCTAGTACTACTCTCGCCCAAGCACGCTTAACTTCGGAGTTCTGATGGGATCCGGTGCTTTAGTGCTGGTATGATCGCACCCGTCAGAAATTGGATTGGAAGATTACTAATGCCGCAGTTCGAATGCGCAGAACGGTTTCAATAACGTTTAAAAACGCAAATAAAAATGAAAAACAAAGACGGATAATTTCGGGAAAGAAGGAACGGAAAGAAGACAACGGTGAGGAATCGAATAGGACGATACGGTTCAAATGGCGCCGACGGCTAGTTATTTGGATTTACGGATTGAAAGATAGAGCATTTTTCGCGTAGGGTGGGCAAATAGTAAAAACGCAGATAAAAATGAAAAACAAAGACGGATAATTTCGGAAAAAAAGGAACGGAAAGAAGACAACGTTGAGGAATCGAATAGAAAATCGGATCGAAGTGAAAAGAAAAGAAACGAAAATTAAAAGGGGACTGCGAACGAGAAGAAGCAAAAAGGAGTGCAACACGAGGACTTCCCAGGAGGTCACCCATCCTAGTACTACTCTCGCCCAAGCACGCTTAACTTCGGAGTTCTGATGGGATCCGGTGCTTTAGTGCTGGTATGATCGCACCCGTCAGAAATTGGATTGGAAGATTACTAATGCCGCAGTTCGAATGCGCAGAACGGTTTCAATAACGTTTAAAAACGCAAATAAAAATGAAAAACAAAGACGGATAATTTCGGGAAAGAAGGAACGGAAAGAAGACAACGGTGAGGAATCGAATAGGACGATACGGTTCAAATGGCGCCGACGGCTAGTTATTTGGATTTACGGATTGAAAGATAGAGCATTTTTCGCGTAGGGTGAGCAAATAGTAAAAACGCAGATAAAAATGAAAAACAAAGACGGATAATTTCGGAAAAAAAGGAACGGAAAGAAGACAACGTTGAGGAATCGAATAGAAAATCGGATCGAAGTGAAAAGAAAAGAAACGAAAATTAAAAGGGGACTGCGAACGAGAAGAAGCAAAAAGGAGTGCAACACGAGGACTTCCCAGGAGGTCACCCATCCTAGTACTACTCTCGCCCAAGCACGCTTAACTTCGGAGTTCTGATGGGATCCGGTGCTTTAGTGCTGGTATGATCGCACCCGTCAGAAATTGGATTGGAAGATTACTAATGCCGCAGTTCGAATGCGCAGAACGGTTTCAATAACGTTTAAAAACGCAAATAAAAATGAAAAACAAAGACGGATAATTTCGGGAAAGAAGGAACGGAAAGAAGACAACGGTGAGGAATCGAATAGGACGATACGGTTCAAATGGCGCCGACGGCTAGTTATTTGGATTTACGGATTGAAAGATAGAGCATTTTTCGCGTAGGGTGGGCAAATAGTAAAAACGCAGATAAAAATGAAAAACAAAGACGGATAATTTCGGAAAAAAAGGAACGGAAAGAAGACAACGTTGAGGAATCGAATAGAAAATCGGATCGAAGTGAAAAGAAAAGAAACGAAAATTAAAAGGGGACTGCGAACGAGAAGAAGCAAAAAGGAGTGCAACACGAGGACTTCCCAGGAGGTCACCCATCCTAGTACTACTCTCGCCCAAGCACGCTTAACTTCGGAGTTCTGATGGGATCCGGTGCTTTAGTGCTGGTATGATCGCACCCGTCAGAAATTGGATTGGAAGATTACTAATGCCGCAGTTCGAATGCGCAGAACGGTTTCAATAACGTTTAAAAACGCAAATAAAAATGAAAAACAAAGACGGATAATTTCGGGAAAGAAGGAACGGAAAGAAGACAACGGTGAGGAATCGAATAGGACGATACGGTTCAAATGGCGCCGACGGCTAGTTATTTGGATTTACGGATTGAAAGATAGAGCATTTTTCGCGTAGGGTGAGCAAATAGTAAAAACGCAGATAAAAATGAAAAACAAAGACGGATAATTTCGGAAAAAAAGGAACGGAAAGAAGACAACGTTGAGGAATCGAATAGAAAATCGGATCGAAGTGAAAAGAAAAGAAACGAAAATTAAAAGGGGACTGCGAACGAGAAGAAGCAAAAAGGAGTGCAACACGAGGACTTCCCAGGAGGTCACCCATCCTAGTACTACTCTCGCCCAAGCACGCTTAACTTCGGAGTTCTGATGGGATCCGGTGCTTTAGTGCTGGTATGATCGCACCCGTCAGAAATTGGATTGGAAGATTACTAATGCCGCAGTTCGAATGCGCAGAACGGTTTCAATAACGTTTAAAAACGCAAATAAAAATGAAAAACAAAGACGGATAATTTCGGGAAAGAAGGAACGGAAAGAAGACAACGGTGAGGAATCGAATAGGACGATACGGTTCAAATGGCGCCGACGGCTAGTTATTTGGATTTACGGATTGAAAGATAGAGCATTTTTCGCGTAGGGTGAGCAAATAGTAAAAACGCAGATAAAAATGAAAAACAAAGACGGATAATTTCGGAAAAAAAGGAACGGAAAGAAGACAACGTTGAGGAATCGAATAGAAAATCGGATCGAAGTGAAAAGAAAAGAAACGAAAATTAAAAGGGGACTGCGAACGAGAAGAAGCAAAAAGGAGTGCAACACGAGGACTTCCCAGGAGGTCACCCATCCTAGTACTACTCTCGCCCAAGCACGCTTAACTTCGGAGTTCTGATGGGATCCGGTGCTTTAGTGCTGGTATGATCGCACCCGTCAGAAATTGGATTGGAAGATTACTAATGCCGCAGTTCGAATGCGCAGAACGGTTTCAATAACGTTTAAAAACGCAAATAAAAATGAAAAACAAAGACGGATAATTTCGGGAAAGAAGGAACGGAAAGAAGACAACGGTGAGGAATCGAATAGGACGATACGGTTCAAATGGCGCCGACGGCTAGTTATTTGGATTTACGGATTGAAAGATAGAGCATTTTTCGCGTAGGGTGGGCAAATAGTAAAAACGCAGATAAAAATGAAAAACAAAGACGGATAATTTCGGAAAAAAAGGAACGGAAAGAAGACAACGTTGAGGAATCGAATAGAAAATCGGATCGAAGTGAAAAGAAAAGAAACGAAAATTAAAAGGGGACTGCGAACGAGAAGAAGCAAAAAGGAGTGCAACACGAGGACTTCCCAGGAGGTCACCCATCCTAGTACTACTCTCGCCCAAGCACGCTTAACTTCGGAGTTCTGATGGGATCCGGTGCTTTAGTGCTGGTATGATCGCACCCGTCAGAAATTGGATTGGAAGATTACTAATGCCGCAGTTCGAATGCGCAGAACGGTTTCAATAACGTTTAAAAACGCAAATAAAAATGAAAAACAAAGACGGATAATTTCGGGAAAGAAGGAACGGAAAGAAGACAACGGTGAGGAATCGAATAGGACGATACGGTTCAAATGGCGCCGACGGCTAGTTATTTGGATTTACGGATTGAAAGATAGAGCATTTTTCGCGTAGGGTGAGCAAATAGTAAAAACGCAGATAAAAATGAAAAACAAAGACGGATAATTTCGGAAAAAAAGGAACGGAAAGAAGACAACGTTGAGGAATCGAATAGAAAATCGGATCGAAGTGAAAAGAAAAGAAACGAAAATTAAAAGGGGACTGCGAACGAGAAGAAGCAAAAAGGAGTGCAACACGAGGACTTCCCAGGAGGTCACCCATCCTAGTACTACTCTCGCCCAAGCACGCTTAACTTCGGAGTTCTGATGGGATCCGGTGCTTTAGTGCTGGTATGATCGCACCCGTCAGAAATTGGATTGGAAGATTACTAATGCCGCAGTTCGAATGCGCAGAACGGTTTCAATAACGTTTAAAAACGCAAATAAAAATGAAAAACAAAGACGGATAATTTCGGGAAAGAAGGAACGGAAAGAAGACAACGGTGAGGAATCGAATAGGACGATACGGTTCAAATGGCGCCGACGGCGAGTTATTTGGATTTACGGATTGAAAGATAGAGCATTTTTCGCGTAGGGTGGGCAAATAGTAAAAACGCAGATAAAAATGAAAAACAAAGACGGATAATTTCGGAAAAAAAGGAACGGAAAGAAGACAACGTTGAGGAATCGAATAGAAAATCGGATCGAAGTGAAAAGAAAAGAAACGAAAATTAAAAGGGGACTGCGAACGAGAAGAAGCAAAAAGGAGTGCAACACGAGGACTTCCCAGGAGGTCACCCATCCTAGTACTACTCTCGCCCAAGCACGCTTAACTTCGGAGTTCTGATGGGATCCGGTGCTTTAGTGCTGGTATGATCGCACCCGTCAGAAATTGGATTGGAAGATTACTAATGCCGCAGTTCGAATGCGCAGAACGGTTTCAATAACGTTTAAAAACGCAAATAAAAATGAAAAACAAAGACGGATAATTTCGGGAAAGAAGGAACGGAAAGAAGACAACGGTGAGGAATCGAATAGGACGATACGGTTCAAATGGCGCCGACGGCTAGTTATTTGGATTTACGGATTGAAAGATAGAGCATTTTTCGCGTAGGGTGGGCAAATAGTAAAAACGCAGATAAAAATGAAAAACAAAGACGGATAATTTCGGAAAAAAAGGAACGGAAAGAAGACAACGTTGAGGAATCGAATAGAAAATCGGATCGAAGTGAAAAGAAAAGAAACGAAAATTAAAAGGGGACTGCGAACGAGAAGAAGCAAAAAGGAGTGCAACACGAGGACTTCCCAGGAGGTCACCCATCCTAGTACTACTCTCGCCCAAGCACGCTTAACTTCGGAGTTCTGATGGGATCCGGTGCTTTAGTGCTGGTATGATCGCACCCGTCAGAAATTGGATTGGAAGATTACTAATGCCGCAGTTCGAATGCGCAGAACGGTTTCAATAACGTTTAAAAACGCAAATAAAAATGAAAAACAAAGACGGATAATTTCGGGAAAGAAGGAACGGAAAGAAGACAACGGTGAGGAATCGAATAGGACGATACGGTTCAAATGGCGCCGACGGCTAGTTATTTGGATTTACGGATTGAAAGATAGAGCATTTTTCGCGTAGGGTGGGCAAATAGTAAAAACGCAGATAAAAATGAAAAACAAAGACGGATAATTTCGGAAAAAAAGGAACGGAAAGAAGACAACGTTGAGGAATCGAATAGAAAATCGGATCGAAGTGAAAAGAAAAGAAACGAAAATTAAAAGGGGACTGCGAACGAGAAGAAGCAAAAAGGAGTGCAACACGAGGACTTCCCAGGAGGTCACCCATCCTAGTACTACTCTCGCCCAAGCACGCTTAACTTCGGAGTTCTGATGGGATCCGGTGCTTTAGTGCTGGTATGATCGCACCCGTCAGAAATTGGATTGGAAGATTACTAATGCCGCAGTTCGAATGCGCAGAACGGTTTCAATAACGTTTAAAAACGCAAATAAAAATGAAAAACAAAGACGGATAATTTCGGGAAAGAAGGAACGGAAAGAAGACAACGGTGAGGAATCGAATAGGACGATACGGTTCAAATGGCGCCGACGGCTAGTTATTTGGATTTACGGATTGAAAGATAGAGCATTTTTCGCGTAGGGTGAGCAAATAGTAAAAACGCAGATAAAAATGAAAAACAAAGACGGATAATTTCGGAAAAAAAGGAACGGAAAGAAGACAACGTTGAGGAATCGAATAGAAAATCGGATCGAAGTGAAAAGAAAAGAAACGAAAATTAAAAGGGGACTGCGAACGAGAAGAAGCAAAAAGGAGTGCAACACGAGGACTTCCCAGGAGGTCACCCATCCTAGTACTACTCTCGCCCAAGCACGCTTAACTTCGGAGTTCTGATGGGATCCGGTGCTTTAGTGCTGGTATGATCGCACCCGTCAGAAATTGGATTGGAAGATTACTAATGCCGCAGTTCGAATGCGCAGAACGGTTTCAATAACGTTTAAAAACGCAAATAAAAATGAAAAACAAAGACGGATAATTTCGGGAAAGAAGGAACGGAAAGAAGACAACGGTGAGGAATCGAATAGGACGATACGGTTCAAATGGCGCCGACGGCTAGTTATTTGGATTTACGGATTGAAAGATAGAGCATTTTTCGCGTAGGGTGAGCAAATAGTAAAAACGCAGATAAAAATGAAAAACAAAAACGGATAATTTCGGAAAAAAAGGAACGGAAAGAAGACAACGTTGAGGAATCGAATAGAAAATCGGATCGAAGTGAAAAGAAAAGAAACGAAAATTAAAAGGGGACTGCGAACGAGAAGAAGCAAAAAGGAGTGCAACACGAGGACTTCCCAGGAGGTCACCCATCCTAGTACTACTCTCGCCCAAGCACGCTTAACTTCGGAGTTCTGATGGGATCCGGTGCTTTAGTGCTGGTATGATCGCACCCGTCAGAAATTGAATTGGAAGATTACTAATGCCGCAGTTCGAATGCGCAGAACGGTTTCAATAACGTTTAAAAACGCAAATAAAAATGAAAAACAAAGACGGATAATTTCGGGAAAGAAGGAACGGAAAGAAGACAACGGTGAGGAATCGAATAGGACGATACGGTTCAAATGGCGCCGACGGCTAGTTATTTGGATTTACGGATTGAAAGATAGAGCATTTTTCGCGTAGGGTGGGCAAATAGTAAAAACGCAGATAAAAATGAAAAACAAAGACGGATAATTTCGGAAAAAAAGGAACGGAAAGAAGACAACGTTGAGGAATCGAATAGAAAATCGGATCGAAGTGAAAAGAAAAGAAACGAAAATTAAAAGGGGACTACGAACGAGAAGAAGCAAAAAGGAGTGCAACACGAGGACTTCCCAGGAGGTCACCCATCCTAGTACTACTCTCTCCCAAGCACGCTTAACTTCGGAGTTCTGATGGGATCCGGTGCTTTAGTGCTGGTATGATCGCACCCGTCAGAAATTGGATTGGAAGATTACTAATGCCGCAGTTCGAATGCGCAGAACGGTTTCAATAACGTTTAAAAACGCAAATAAAAATGAAAAACAAAGACGGATAATTTCGGGAAAGAAGGAACGGAAAGAAGACAACGGTGAGGAATCGAATAGGACGATACGGTTCAAATGGCGCCGACGGCTAGTTATTTGGATTTACGGATTGAAAGATAGAGCATTTTTCGCGTAGGGTGGGCAAATAGTAAAAACGCAGATAAAAATGAAAAACAAAGACGGATAATTTCGGAAAAAAAGGAACGGAAAGAAGACAACGTTGAGGAATCGAATAGAAAATCGGATCGAAGTGAAAAGAAAAGAAACGAAAATTAAAAGGGGACTGCGAACGAGAAGAAGCAAAAAGGAGTGCAACACGAGGACTTCCCAGGAGGTCACCCATCCTAGTACTACTCTCGCCCAAGCACGCTTAACTTCGGAGTTCTGATGGGATCCGGTGCTTTAGTGCTGGTATGATCGCACCCGTCAGAAATTGGATTGGAAGATTACTAATGCCGCAGTTCGAATGCGCAGAACGGTTTCAATAACGTTTAAAAACGCAAATAAAAATGAAAAACAAAGACGGATAATTTCGGGAAAGAAGGAACGGAAAGAAGACAACGGTGAGGAATCGAATAGGACGATACGGTTCAAATGGCGCCGACGGCTAGTTATTTGGATTTACGGATTGAAAGATAGAGCATTTTTCGCGTAGGGTGAGCAAATAGTAAAAACGCAGATAAAAATGAAAAACAAAGACGGATAATTTCGGAAAAAAAGAAACGGAAAGAAGACAACGTTGAGGAATCGAATAGAAAATCGGATCGAAGTGAAAAGAAAAGAAACGAAAATTAAAAGGGGACTGCGAACGAGAAGAAGCAAAAAGGAGTGCAACACGAGGACTTCCCAGGAGGTCACCCATCCTAGTACTACTCTCGCCCAAGCACGCTTAACTTCGGAGTTCTGATGGGATCCGGTGCTTTAGTGCTGGTATGATCGCACCCGTCAGAAATTGGATTGGAAGATTACTAATGCCGCAGTTCGAATGCGCAGAACGGTTTCAATAACGTTTAAAAACGCAAATAAAAATGAAAAACAAAGACGGATAATTTCGGGAAAGAAGGAACGGAAAGAAGACAACGGTGAGGAATCGAATAGGACGATACGGTTCAAATGGCGCCGACGGCTAGTTATTTGGATTTACGGATTGAAAGATAGAGCATTTTTCGCGTAGGGTGAGCAAATAGTAAAAACGCAGATAAAAATGAAAAACAAAGACGGATAATTTCGGAAAAAAAGGAACGGAAAGAAGACAACGTTGAGGAATCGAATAGAAAATCGGATCGAAGTGAAAAGAAAAGAAACGAAAATTAAAAGGGGACTGCGAACGAGAAGAAGCAAAAAGGAGTGCAACACGAGGACTTCCCAGGAGGTCACCCATCCTAGTACTACTCTCGCCCAAGCACGCTTAACTTCGGAGTTCTGATGGGATCCGGTGCTTTAGTGCTGGTATGATCGCACCCGTCAAAAATTGGATTGGAAGATTACTAATGCCGCAGTTCGAATGCGCAGAACGGTTTCAATAACGTTTAAAAACGCAAATAAAAATGAAAAACAAAGACGGATAATTTCGGGAAAGAAGGAACGGAAAGAAGACAACGGTGAGGAATCGAATAGGACGATACGGTTCAAATGGCGCCGACGGCTAGTTATTTGGATTTACGGATTGAAAGATAGAGCATTTTTCGCGTAGGGTGAGCAAATAGTAAAAACGCAGATAAAAATGAAAAACAAAGACGGATAATTTCGGAAAAAAAGGAACGGAAAGAAGACAACGTTGAGGAATCGAATAGAAAATCGGATCGAAGTGAAAAGAAAAGAAACGAAAATTAAAAGGGGACTGCGAACGAGAAGAAGCAAAAAGGAGTGCAACACGAGGACTTCCCAGGAGGTCACCCATCCTAGTACTACTCTCGCCCAAGCACGCTTAACTTCGGAGTTCTGATGGGATCCGGTGCTTTAGTGCTGGTATGATCGCACCCGTCAGAAATTGGATTGGAAGATTACTAATGCCGCAGTTCGAATGCGCAGAACGGTTTCAATAACGTTTAAAAACGCAAATAAAAATGAAAAACAAAGACGGATAATTTCGGGAAAGAAGGAACGGAAAGAAGACAACGGTGAGGAATCGAATAGGACGATACGGTTCAAATGGCGCCGACGGCTAGTTATTTGGATTTACGGATTGAAAGATAGAGCATTTTTCGCGTAGGGTGAGCAAATAGTAAAAACGCAGATAAAAATGAAAAACAAAGACGGATAATTTCGGAAAAAAAGGAACGGAAAGAAGACAACGTTGAGGAATCGAATAGAAAATCGGATCGAAGTGAAAAGAAAAGAAACGAAAATTAAAAGGGGACTGCGAACGAGAAGAAGCAAAAAGGAGTGCAACACGAGGACTTCCCAGGAGGTCACCCATCCTAGTACTACTCTCGCCCAAGCACGCTTAACTTCGGAGTTCTGATGGGATCCGGTGCTTTAGTGCTGGTATGATCGCACCCGTCAGAAATTGGATTGGAAGATTACTAATGCCGCAGTTCGAATGCGCAGAACGGTTTCAATAACGTTTAAAAACGCAAATAAAAATGAAAAACAAAGACGGATAATTTCGGGAAAGAAGGAACGGAAAGAAGACAACGGTGAGGAATCGAATAGGACGATACGGTTCAAATGGCGCCGACGGCTAGTTATTTGGATTTACGGATTGAAAGATAGAGCATTTTTCGCGTAGGGTGAGCAAATAGTAAAAACGCAGATAAAAATGAAAAACAAAGACGGATAATTTCGGAAAAAAAGGAACGGAAAGAAGACAACGTTGAGGAATCGAATAGAAAATCGGATCGAAGTGAAAAGAAAAGAAACGAAAATTAAAAGGGGACTGCGAACGAGAAGAAGCAAAAAGGAGTGCAACACGAGGACTTCCCAGGAGGTCACCCATCCTAGTACTACTCTCGCCCAAGCACGCTTAACTTCGGAGTTCTGATGGGATCCGGTGCTTTAGTGCTGGTATGATCGCACCCGTCAGAAATTGGATTGGAAGATTACTAATGCCGCAGTTCGAATGCGCAGAACGGTTTCAATAACGTTTAAAAACGCAAATAAAAATGAAAAACAAAGACGGATAATTTCGGGAAAGAAGGAACGGAAAGAAGACAACGGTGAGGAATCGAATAGGACGATACGGTTCAAATGGCGCCGACGGCTAGTTATTTGGATTTACGGATTGAAAGATAGAGCATTTTTCGCGTAGGGTGAGCAAATAGTAAAAACGCAGATAAAAATGAAAAACAAAGACGGATAATTTCGGAAAAAAAGGAACGGAAAGAAGACAACGTTGAGGAATCGAATAGAAAATCGGATCGAAGTGAAAAGAAAAGAAACGAAAATTAAAAGGGGACTGCGAACGAGAAGAAGCAAAAAGGAGTGCAACACGAGGACTTCCCAGGAGGTCACCCATCCTAGTACTACTCTCGCCCAAGCACGCTTAACTTCGGAGTTCTGATGGGATCCGGTGCTTTAGTGCTGGTATGATCGCACCCGTCAGAAATTGGATTGGAAGATTACTAATGCCGCAGTTCGAATGCGCAGAACGGTTTCAATAACGTTTAAAAACGCAAATAAAAATGAAAAACAAAGACGGATAATTTCGGGAAAGAAGGAACGGAAAGAAGACAACGGTGAGGAATCGAATAGGACGATACGGTTCAAATGGCGCCGACGGCTAGTTATTTGGATTTACGGATTGAAAGATAGAGCATTTTTCGCGTAGGGTGGGCAAATAGTAAAAACGCAGATAAAAATGAAAAACAAAGACGGATAATTTCGGAAAAAAAGGAACGGAAAGAAGACAACGTTGAGGAATCGAATAGAAAATCGGATCGAAGTGAAAAGAAAAGAAACGAAAATTAAAAGGGGACTGCGAACGAGAAGAAGCAAAAAGGAGTGCAACACGAGGACTTCCCAGGAGGTCACCCATCCTAGTACTACTCTCGCCCAAGCACGCTTAACTTCGGAGTTCTGATGGGATCCGGTGCTTTAGTGCTGGTATGATCGCACCCGTCAGAAATTGGATTGGAAGATTACTAATGCCGCAGTTCGAATGCGCAGAACGGTTTCAATAACGTTTAAAAACGCAAATAAAAATGAAAAACAAAGACGGATAATTTCGGGAAAGAAGGAACGGAAAGAAGACAACGGTGAGGAATCGAATAGGACGATACGGTTCAAATGGCGCCGACGGCTAGTTATTTGGATTTACGGATTGAAAGATAGAGCATTTTTCGCGTAGGGTGGGCAAATAGTAAAAACGCAGATAAAAATGAAAAACAAAGACGGATAATTTCGGAAAAAAAGGAACGGAAAGAAGACAACGTTGAGGAATCGAATAGAAAATCGGATCGAAGTGAAAAGAAAAGAAACGAAAATTAAAAGGGGACTGCGAACGAGAAGAAGCAAAAAGGAGTGCAACACGAGGACTTCCCAGGAGGTCACCCATCCTAGTACTACTCTCGCCCAAGCACGCTTAACTTCGGAGTTCTGATGGGATCCGGTGCTTTAGTGCTGGTATGATCGCACCCGTCAGAAATTGGATTGGAAGATTACTAATGCCGCAGTTCGAATGCGCAGAACGGTTTCAATAACGTTTAAAAACGCAAATAAAAATGAAAAACAAAGACGGATAATTTCGGGAAAGAAGGAACGGAAAGAAGACAACGGTGAGGAATCGAATAGGACGATACGGTTCAAATGGCGCCGACGGCTAGTTATTTGGATTTACGGATTGAAAGATAGAGCATTTTTCGCGTAGGGTGGGCAAATAGTAAAAACGCAGATAAAAATGAAAAACAAAGACGGATAATTTCGGAAAAAAAGGAACGGAAAGAAGACAACGTTGAGGAATCGAATAGAAAATCGGATCGAAGTGAAAAGAAAAGAAACGAAAATTAAAAGGGGACTGCGAACGAGAAGAAGCAAAAAGGAGTGCAACACGAGGACTTCCCAGGAGGTCACCCATCCTAGTACTACTCTCGCCCAAGCACGCTTAACTTCGGAGTTCTGATGGGATCCGGTGCTTTAGTGCTGGTATGATCGCACCCGTCAGAAATTGGATTGGAAGATTACTAATGCCGCAGTTCGAATGCGCAGAACGGTTTCAATAACGTTTAAAAACGCAAATAAAAATGAAAAACAAAGACGGATAATTTCGGGAAAGAAGGAACGGAAAGAAGACAACGGTGAGGAATCGAATAGGACGATACGGTTCAAATGGCGCCGACGGCTAGTTATTTGGATTTACGGATTGAAAGATAGAGCATTTTTCGCGTAGGGTGGGCAAATAGTAAAAACGCAGATAAAAATGAAAAACAAAGACGGATAATTTCGGAAAAAAAGGAACGGAAAGAAGACAACGTTGAGGAATCGAATAGAAAATCGGATCGAAGTGAAAAGAAAAGAAACGAAAATTAAAAGGGGACTGCGAACGAGAAGAAGCAAAAAGGAGTGCAACACGAGGACTTCCCAGGAGGTCACCCATCCTAGTACTACTCTCGCCCAAGCACGCTTAACTTCGGAGTTCTGATGGGATCCGGTGCTTTAGTGCTGGTATGATCGCACCCGTCAGAAATTGGATTGGAAGATTACTAATGCCGCAGTTCGAATGCGCAGAACGGTTTCAATAACGTTTAAAAACGCAAATAAAAATGAAAAACAAAGACGGATAATTTCGGGAAAGAAGGAACGGAAAGAAGACAACGGTGAGGAATCGAATAGGACGATACGGTTCAAATGGCGCCGACGGCTAGTTATTTGGATTTACGGATTGAAAGATAGAGCATTTTTCGCGTAGGGTGGGCAAATAGTAAAAACGCAGATAAAAATGAAAAACAAAGACGGATAATTTCGGAAAAAAAGGAACGGAAAGAAGACAACGTTGAGGAATCGAATAGAAAATCGGATCGAAGTGAAAAGAAAAGAAACGAAAATTAAAAGGGGACTGCGAACGAGAAGAAGCAAAAAGGAGTGCAACACGAGGACTTCCCAGGAGGTCACCCATCCTAGTACTACTCTCGCCCAAGCACGCTTAACTTCGGAGTTCTGATGGGATCCGGTGCTTTAGTGCTGGTATGATCGCACCCGTCAGAAATTGGATTGGAAGATTACTAATGCCGCAGTTCGAATGCGCAGAACGGTTTCAATAACGTTTAAAAACGCAAATAAAAATGAAAAACAAAGACGGATAATTTCGGGAAAGAAGGAACGGAAAGAAGACAACGGTGAGGAATCGAATAGGACGATACGGTTCAAATGGCGCCGACGGCTAGTTATTTGGATTTACGGATTGAAAGATAGAGCATTTTTCGCGTAGGGTGAGCAAATAGTAAAAACGCAGATAAAAATGAAAAACAAAGACGGATAATTTCGGAAAAAAAGGAACGGAAAGAAGACAACGTTGAGGAATCGAATAGAAAATCGGATCGAAGTGAAAAGAAAAGAAACGAAAATTAAAAGGGGACTGCGAACGAGAAGAAGCAAAAAGGAGTGCAACACGAGGACTTCCCAGGAGGTCACCCATCCTAGTACTACTCTCGCCCAAGCACGCTTAACTTCGGAGTTCTGATGGGATCCGGTGCTTTAGTGCTGGTATGATCGCACCCGTCAGAAATTGGATTGGAAGATTACTAATGCCGCAGTTCGAATGCGCAGAACGGTTTCAATAACGTTTAAAAACGCAAATAAAAATGAAAAACAAAGACGGATAATTTCGGGAAAGAAGGAACGGAAAGAAGACAACGGTGAGGAATCGAATAGGACGATACGGTTCAAATGGCGCCGACGGCTAGTTATTTGGATTTACGGATTGAAAGATAGAGCATTTTTCGCGTAGGGTGAGCAAATAGTAAAAACGCAGATAAAAATGAAAAACAAAAACGGATAATTTCGGAAAAAAAGGAACGGAAAGAAGACAACGTTGAGGAATCGAATAGAAAATCGGATCGAAGTGAAAAGAAAAGAAACGAAAATTAAAAGGGGACTGCGAACGAGAAGAAGCAAAAAGGAGTGCAACACGAGGACTTCCCAGGAGGTCACCCATCCTAGTACTACTCTCGCCCAAGCACGCTTAACTTCGGAGTTCTGATGGGATCCGGTGCTTTAGTGCTGGTATGATCGCACCCGTCAGAAATTGAATTGGAAGATTACTAATGCCGCAGTTCGAATGCGCAGAACGGTTTCAATAACGTTTAAAAACGCAAATAAAAATGAAAAACAAAGACGGATAATTTCGGGAAAGAAGGAACGGAAAGAAGACAACGGTGAGGAATCGAATAGGACGATACGGTTCAAATGGCGCCGACGGCTAGTTATTTGGATTTACGGATTGAAAGATAGAGCATTTTTCGCGTAGGGTGGGCAAATAGTAAAAACGCAGATAAAAATGAAAAACAAAGACGGATAATTTCGGAAAAAAAGGAACGGAAAGAAGACAACGTTGAGGAATCGAATAGAAAATCGGATCGAAGTGAAAAGAAAAGAAACGAAAATTAAAAGGGGACTACGAACGAGAAGAAGCAAAAAGGAGTGCAACACGAGGACTTCCCAGGAGGTCACCCATCCTAGTACTACTCTCTCCCAAGCACGCTTAACTTCGGAGTTCTGATGGGATCCGGTGCTTTAGTGCTGGTATGATCGCACCCGTCAAAAATTGGATTGGAAGATTACTAATGCCGCAGTTCGAATGCGCAGAACGGTTTCAATAACGTTTAAAAACGCAAATAAAAATGAAAAACAAAGACGGATAATTTCGGGAAAGAAGGAACGGAAAGAAGACAACGGTGAGGAATCGAATAGGACGATACGGTTCAAATGGCGCCGACGGCTAGTTATTTGGATTTACGGATTGAAAGATAGAGCATTTTTCGCGTAGGGTGGGCAAATAGTAAAAACGCAGATAAAAATGAAAAACAAAGACGGATAATTTCGGAAAAAAAGGAACGGAAAGAAGACAACGTTGAGGAATCGAATAGAAAATCGGATCGAAGTGAAAAGAAAAGAAACGAAAATTAAAAGGGGACTGCGAACGAGAAGAAGCAAAAAGGAGTGCAACACGAGGACTTCCCAGGAGGTCACCCATCCTAGTACTACTCTCGCCCAAGCACGCTTAACTTCGGAGTTCTGATGGGATCCGGTGCTTTAGTGCTGGTATGATCGCACCCGTCAGAAATTGGATTGGAAGATTACTAATGCCGCAGTTCGAATGCGCAGAACGGTTTCAATAACGTTTAAAAACGCAAATAAAAATGAAAAACAAAGACGGATAATTTCGGGAAAGAAGGAACGGAAAGAAGACAACGGTGAGGAATCGAATAGGACGATACGGTTCAAATGGCGCCGACGGCTAGTTATTTGGATTTACGGATTGAAAGATAGAGCATTTTTCGCGTAGGGTGAGCAAATAGTAAAAACGCAGATAAAAATGAAAAACAAAGACGGATAATTTCGGAAAAAAAGAAACGGAAAGAAGACAACGTTGAGGAATCGAATAGAAAATCGGATCGAAGTGAAAAGAAAAGAAACGAAAATTAAAAGGGGACTGCGAACGAGAAGAAGCAAAAAGGAGTGCAACACGAGGACTTCCCAGGAGGTCACCCATCCTAGTACTACTCTCGCCCAAGCACGCTTAACTTCGGAGTTCTGATGGGATCCGGTGCTTTAGTGCTGGTATGATCGCACCCGTCAGAAATTGGATTGGAAGATTACTAATGCCGCAGTTCGAATGCGCAGAACGGTTTCAATAACGTTTAAAAACGCAAATAAAAATGAAAAACAAAGACGGATAATTTCGGGAAAGAAGGAACGGAAAGAAGACAACGGTGAGGAATCGAATAGGACGATACGGTTCAAATGGCGCCGACGGCTAGTTATTTGGATTTACGGATTGAAAGATAGAGCATTTTTCGCGTAGGGTGAGCAAATAGTAAAAACGCAGATAAAAATGAAAAACAAAGACGGATAATTTCGGAAAAAAAGGAACGGAAAGAAGACAACGTTGAGGAATCGAATAGAAAATCGGATCGAAGTGAAAAGAAAAGAAACGAAAATTAAAAGGGGACTGCGAACGAGAAGAAGCAAAAAGGAGTGCAACACGAGGACTTCCCAGGAGGTCACCCATCCTAGTACTACTCTCGCCCAAGCACGCTTAACTTCGGAGTTCTGATGGGATCCGGTGCTTTAGTGCTGGTATGATCGCACCCGTCAGAAATTGGATTGGAAGATTACTAATGCCGCAGTTCGAATGCGCAGAACGGTTTCAATAACGTTTAAAAACGCAAATAAAAATGAAAAACAAAGACGGATAATTTCGGGAAAGAAGGAACGGAAAGAAGACAACGGTGAGGAATCGAATAGGACGATACGGTTCAAATGGCGCCGACGGCTAGTTATTTGGATTTACGGATT